>CM040119.1:333555835-333894163 GCA_022559845.1 Amorphophallus konjac
AGATGTTATATCAAGTGGTCATCATGCATTAGCAAAAACAAAAAAAATAATAAACAAACCAAAAACAAATAAAAATAACAAATCCAAAATCCAAAAAAAAAGAAGAAGCAAAAAATGTACATGCACAAAAAAAAATGGAAATATAAAAGACCAAAAAAATAAACAAACAACAAAATACAAAAAAATGAACACACCTACAAAAACAAAGAAAATCACATCTTCGCATGATCGCATTTGTATGCACCATTCATTTTAAATTCTCGTTTGCATCCGTGTGCTTGTCTGTCGCATTCATTATCCTTTATTATTGCCTTTGTTAATAAAGGCTTGCCCCTTGACTCGTTATCAAGAATGGTTCTTCATCATATTTGCTCATTGAGCAAGGGGCAAGTCAGAACAGAAATACTGACTTGTTTGCTTAGATGTATGCAGAGATTCGGGAGAACAGAAAGAAGCAGAGAACCAAGCACAAAATATTTTATTCCACTCCCACTCGACAAAAATGAACAACAAGAGAGAGCCTACATTAGCTCCCACCCTCCTTCTCTACATTACTCGTCTCGCCGCTTTCTGGACGAGAAACTCTAGAAGGTGCTATCCAACCATGAAAAGCAGTACTTCTACCGCTTTGGGGTCCTCTTTCTATCTCCACTCCCCGATGTCGATCTGCGGGAGCAGCAAAGAAGTTACTAACATGAAAGCCACGCTCTCGTGCTCTTCGATAGCGTTCCTCGCCGTCCTTCAGCCACTGCTCAGCGAGGCCGAGACTGGTCCTCAATTCAAATAATTGGGCCTCCAGGGCCCTCCTCTCCTCTTTCTCGACTGATCTTTTGGCCCTCTCTCTTTCCCTGTCCTTTTCCCTCTCAGCACGTTCTCTCTCTCTGTCATCCCTTTCCAGCTGAAGGGTGATCCTCAGCTCCATGGCGTCCCGAGAAAAATTATCATCTGAGCGACGTTGCAATTCCTCCTCCAGCTCCGCTATCCTGGCCTCCCTTGTGATGCATGAGCAAACATCTCTTGCATCTCTTCGGCCTGCCATATCCGTCATTTCAGGGGTGTGATGAGACATAAACAGAGAAGCTCGGATAAGAGGAACCTTCACCTGCACAGAAAGCATTCCCTCTGCCTCCGCGGCGCGCTGTGTTACACAGGCAAGCTGCTCATGGAGCGAATCTAGTTCCGACGAAGGAATCCATAGACTGGAAGAGGCACCCTCTGCCCCTACTGCTGGTAGGGTTGCGTCGAGCCGAGCGCGCTATGATAGCAAGAAGTGACAGTGAGTGGCTAAACACCAAAACCTAGGGGTATAATTAGTAATATGCATTTGCATACATACTCACCGAGACATGTAAGGCCTCACGGATGTCACCCAACTCTCCCTCCGTGTCCGCCAGTCGAGCCCGCAAGTTCGCTATCATGGTATCACGGGCATCCTAAACCCATGTCATAGAGTCAGCATTACATTTAGAAAAATGATATAAAAAAATAGAAAAAAATGATCAAAAAGTGAGAAAGGAGATATACCTCCACAAGTCCCTCAGGATGGAGTCGCTCTGCATACATTGCCCTATAGAGACGTAGATAATCTTCACTATCCCGGGCGTGCGACTCCACGAGCGTGCCACCCCGCTGCCAATCTTCATATTGTTCGGGGAAGCGCACCCGCCAGTCGACACAGGTTACCGGTCCACGTGTCTTCCTCTCGACACGGGGTGGTGCGGTCATATCTACCCATTCCTGGGCAAGCCCTAGAGTCCTCATGACCAATCGTAGCCGGAGTGGCTCGATTTCATTCAGGCAGTGGACCCAAAGGTCCCGACCAAATCGAGGGCGACCTGCGATGACCCACGGTTGGTCGACATCGACCAAGCCCGAGTAAGGCCTCCAGATCACCTACCTTGGCATGCGTGTATCTCCTTAATCACTCAAAAGAACCAAAAAAAAAGAGAGAGACAAAAGAAAATACAAAAAAAAAATGGAGTCCTACCATCTCTGCGGGGAACTCTTGCAGCTCACGCCTTAATACCATCAGCTGGTAAGATAGAGAGGCTGTGCTCATAATGGGTTGCCACCGCCGAGCTAGCGGTGCCACAGCCACACGCCACTGTCGAGCTCGCCCCATTGGGATGTAGTAATAACTCCATACCTGTGTCGTCACATGTCATCAGCATTTCATGAAATAGATTAGTTGCATAAATAAATAAACAAATAATTACCTGGAGAAATGGTATGAAGACACTCACAGTCACCTCTCGATCTGTCCCTTGGGACAGACTTGCAAACAGATGCGCCAGCACGGCAGCTCCCCAGGCATATTGCCCTACCCTCTCTAGGTCCACCAAAAATTCTAGGAAACGACAATGGATGTCGTCTCCTTTGGAACCCAGCAGTAATTTTCCCAGCAGGAAGAGGAGGAATATCCTCAAGTCCATGTTTGATCTCTCCCAGCTACTGGCATCCACGCAGTACACAGCGCGAGACCCTCTTTCCGCTCTCTCCATGAACTCCTCCAAGGACTCGTTATCACGGTGACGAGTGTCAGTGAGCCCCAGTGCCTCCATGATAGATGTCTTGGCTATTGACCTATTCTTTTGGTCCTTTAATTCCAGACCAAGAAGCTTCTGAGCCACTTCGCGATAATCGGGGTAGGTGACCCCGGTCACCGCCTCACCATCCACTCTAAGGCCGGTGATTCGGGCCACATCTTCGAGACTGGGCACCATGTGCCCCCAGGGCATCAGGAAGGCACGACTCTCTGGGTCCCATCTCTCGCGCAATGCTTGGATGAGGGCGAGGTCGAGCTTAATGGGTTCGATCCGGAGGAATGCACCAAACCCCATCGCATCTAGTCGAGCTTTCTGGAAGTCAGGCAAGCCTCGATAGGCGGCCACCACTAACTCCCATGAGATGTGTGACCTCGTCATACTCTATGGATTACACAAGAAGTGAGAAGCGAGTGCATCATTGAAATAAAATAGAAAGAGAATGAGAAAGGAAGAAAGGGATCATGAAGAAATATGGGGAAAAACTGGCTCATTTACAAGCTCCGATTGGGTCCTCTCACTGAGTGGCCTTTCAACATCGGAGAGTCTCCTGGAACTACCACTGGATCTGCTCCTCTTCGAGGAGCGGGAAGACTCGCCCTCCACCCTGAAACTGGACTCTCCCTCCATCTCAGAGAATGAGAAACTCTTACTCCCGTCGACTTTTCACTCTTCTAACCAGCCTCCACAACTCCGTGCTTTCAAGTGAATCAAGCGGGGGGGAGTATTTATAGGATTGAAGGGATCTGATCCAGCTCTGTCTCAGTTCCTCTTGCAATGGGCCTTGTAACAAAGCACTCATCTTTCACTCGAAGTGAACAAGGTCGGGGGGCGTAGCTGGTTGATTCACATCCTACACCTCTAGGTTCCCTGTGTTCATCGTGATTCAAATAAATCTGAGATGAGGTCATCTACATGGAGAAAGGACAATGTAGGTCGACCTTTTCGAATCTGGGAGTGGACTCATCCACAGCAGAAAGGATAATGGGAGTCGATATCTTTGAATCTGGGAGTGGACTCGTCTACATGGAAAGAGGACAGGAGGGCGGTTGGCATCTTTGAATTCGATGGTACAGCATTAAAATTTGTGATGGATTCTCCCGAAAGAAATGCCCAATGAGTCTAAGACATGATCCGTTATCTCAGGGGAGATCTGTTAAACACATCACATGACGACGGCATGAAAAGAAGAGGCGTAGAAGAGAAGGAACGCATGGCGGGCAAACCCATCACATGAGAGCATGTCGTTCCATTCATACGTCTATATAAACTGTCGTGTTCACCATGAGAAGAGAGCGGGTGTATGAGCAACTTGCCAAATCTCGCACTACCCCCTTGGTCGTCCATCTCCTTTCCTAAGAGGGAGGTCCCTGGGAGGTCATCTAGAGCTCCGCGACGTTGCAATTGTCACATCGTATCGCGCATTCTCACCCTCTCTGGTAGCGCTCGTCGCCCTCCTCTGGCCTCTCTCGCAACCCCGACGGCTGCGAAGCTCTTGAACCCGAGGCTGTTTGCTGAGCCGCCTCCTACTCTGTAATGGAGACTACACCAACCCCAGGAGCTCCTCTACCGTGAGCTCCAACTCTCCTCCAAACGGCAGCGACTCTGAAGGAGTGACATGTCCGAGCGCTGTGTCTTCCGGAGCTTCATCACTTGGGCCTCACGTGCCCTCCTCTCGTCTCGATCCCGATGTCGCTTTATCCACTCATCTTTTCCATTCTCTCCCAGTTTACTTCTCTCCTCGCCACCTGAAGATAAATCCTCAGCTCCATGACATCTCTGGGCATCTCCGCATACTGTAGTTGCCTCAGTCCCCCAGATCCTATTCGGTAACGGCCGACCATCACCCGACGTCCGCCATTCCGGTCACAAAGAAAAGGAGGGGAGAGACTGAAACAACATGTAATGGCATTAAGGCTTCGCATTTATTTCAAAACAAGATAACATACATCAGGGTTTGGGCACCTCAAGCCTCAGTTTCCTGAGCTCCATTACATAAGTCTCCCATAGCTCTCGATCCTCACTCACAGATACTGTCACCTTCCTCGGAATGCTTGCCTTCCACGAAGCTTTGATCGCCTTCACATCCTTCGCATCATCCTCCGTGCCCAGCTTTCTCTCCTTAATCAGAGGAAGGTTGGATGGCATGGGTAGAGAGTGCCGAGGAAGGCCAATTTGCAGGCAGCACCGGTGCGAGCTGTAAAGAACAAATTTGATTGCACCGATAAGATGGAGTTCCGCATCAGGAGAAGATCGCGTGAGAAGCCTACGTGAAAGTAAACATGCTGGCACACAAGTGAACATCTCTCGCGCCAAGGAGCTGAAGTGAGTACGCCAGTCACCGCGTGTCTTCAGACAGGGCATGCGATTGGCCACCTTCCCACTAAAGCCCAACACATCGGCCATGTAATGGAGGGGGCTTTGTTCGAAAATCCTGGAGGCGGTCTGTACCCCTTTGTAGTGATGAAATTTGAAGTGAAGATCAATCCAGCAGTTGAGGAGAAGCATGCACCCATGAGGAGGCCTACCCATGCTGGAAGCCGTGAGACCACTGTAAAGATGCGCGAGGACAGCAGGCCCCACTCTCCTTCCCTCCCAAAGTCCACAAATCGCTCCCAATTGGTCTTCCTCTACGATGTTGTCAGTGCAAGGAAAGAGGAGAGCTCCGGCCAAATAAATTGTGAACCCTTTCATAAGCCCTTCTAAATGCTCATCATCTATCAACCCTTCTAAGGCAGTCACGGTCCAGGCTGCGAGCTTTTGCAAGTTGACTCCGTTCTGAGTCTGAACGCTCTTTATGGTTCCAGATGGCATAAAGCTTCCAAGAACTTCCTCGGTAGATACCCTCTTCCGCATCCGCGAAACCTTTATCATGTCATCCTTCATCGACCTCCTTAAGCCTAGCAGAGGTTCTGCCTCTTCGAGGAGGACCGTTGCCTCAAAAGTAGGGAAGATAAAAGTGTGGGTTTCTGGATGCCAAACCTCTGCCAATGCACCCAGGGCCGCCCAATCCATGGAGATCTTGTCATAATGCTTGGCATGGATCACCAACCCTTGGAGATGCCATTTTGAAATAACGGCCCTCATACTGATAGTGATGTTAGACGTAAGCTTCGATAGCCAGGGCAGCTTTGAGAATTTTCTCGGGCTCGGAAAAAGAGGATACGGCTGAAAGGAAGGAAAAGAAAGGAATGAAAAAGTGAGGGAGAACTTATGAAGGAAACTAGGATGAAAAGCCAACTTACCGCTCGTGAGAGAATCATCTCGCTCAGATGGCCTTCAATGTCGGTCAACCTCCTGAATTCGCGGCCGAACTTGCTCCTCTTGGCAGGGCGGGAAGGCCCACCTTCCATCTCAAAAGGGCGGGATTTCTCTCCCATCTCAAAAAGAGCTTGACTCACCGAACCACCAATGGATGATCTTTTGCTAAGGAGCAAAGGGGTACTTATAGTGAAGAGGGGGGTAAAAAGGTAAATGTAAAGCATTTATGACAAGTTACCGTGGTGAATTTTAACTGAATAAATCTTGTCTGATTTGTGTCGTGTTTTCCCCTGCTCCTGTATTGATGTACGGAGGTCCTGTACAGTTGAATGTAATTTTACTTCTTATGAAATAAATCCTTCTTCACTACTTGCTGTTCGGTGCAGGTTCCAAGAACAAAATAAGAAAGCAAGAGGGCGCCTTTGCCCTACCATGTCCCACCATCAGTCACCCCGGTGACTGACCCCACTGTGTCATGCATCCTACTATATGATATCTACGCTATTAGAGCACGTCAAGGACCTTATACCTTGGATGAATCTGGAGTTTGAGTTCCCCTCTAACAAAAACAGTGATGACTCCAGAGGAGTTCAGGACATAAGGATAGGCCGTTAGGTTGTGATAGCTCGGGGACGATGGTTCCATTCGGTGAAGTCGGTGCGTGGATAAACGGGCCCCCGGCTCAGTATCGGCTCATCGAATCGGTATCCTGACCCCTCCTAAGTAACTTAACAATATTATCCTTGGCTATTTTCTACTTTTAGTTTGTTTTAATTTTTTCTTTAAACCCAGCATGCATTCATGTAGGACTTTGATATCACTGTGAAAGATCATTCATTTAACTCGATTGTGAGGACCGCTGTGCTTGAATTCTTGATTAATACGGGATATTCCATTCTGAATCAAGTACTGAGTTTCTGTGAAACCACCTTGGGTTGGCTGGCTGAAAGAGACCTTTGTTTAGATTTATTAGCTACCCTTTTTATTTACTCCATTGGACCCACCTTGGTCACAGCACTTTCACATTGGCTGGTAACCGCTCCCCAAGGTGAAACCTGCGGGTCTACGACTCAGGTACTTCCACGCCGAGAAGCTGGTCCCTCTTTCTGTTAGTCTTTTGTTATTTCCAGCCAGACAATCGTTGATTTCGGAGGACCTCCTTCAAGGTTGTTTTGTTGAAACTCAGGAAAGATTCCAATCACGTAGTGTTAAAAACGTGTCTCATCACGCCTTGGCATCCACTTTTCAGTCCATTCTCCACTCCACTTCATTACACTGCTATGTCATTCCACTCCGTGTCATTCCCCTGCAAAGCAGACGCCAAGGCAGGGCAGCTGTAGACACGACATTTTAGCATTATGCTGAGCAGATCCCGTATTACACTAAGACGCCCCAAAGCAGCTCGCACGGTTAAGTTAGTTGAGTAATCTCTAATTTAATCTAATAATCTGTGGCTTCTTGAATAATTCTTGTTAATGGGCTTGTGACCATTCCTACACAAAATAAAAAAAATGTTAATGGGCTTGGTCCATCTTTTTAATCCTAAAAAAGGGGGAAGGTTCATCGTGTGGGCTTGGCCCATTCCTATTCAAAAAATATACCAAAAGAAAACATTTGTGCTAATGGGTTTGGCCCATTCCTATTCAAAAATAAAAAAATATATATAGATGTGTGCTAATGGGCTTGGCCCACTTTTGTTCTAAAAAATAAATAAAATTTAATGGACATGGCCCCATCTTTTATTACATAATTTATTTCTTCACTCCCCTCCCGGGTCTCTGGGATCTTGCCCCCCTCTCTTTAACACTCTCTCTCTCTCCCCTTCTCACCTCCTCCGTAACCCACCACCCCATCGAATCCCCTGAGAATACACACACACCCCCTCTTTTGCATGCACCCACGAAGCCACCCCCTCTCCACTTCCCACGTTGCCACCTCCACCTCCCTCTTCCCTTTCTTTTTCTAACCACACCAGCCATCCTCCTCCTCACGACAGTCACCTCTTTTCTCCTCCACCCTCACTCACCTTCCCACTCCTCTTACGAGCCCACAGCCACCTCCACCATCTACCTCCACCGTATCCCCTCCCTCTCTCCCTCTGCAGCCACCACCCAACCACCCACAGCCATCTCTCCCTCTTCCTCTCTCATCCTCCTTCTCTCTTCCCTCTATCTCTGCCTCTCGCCGCCCTCTCTCTTGACCTTTTTTTTTCTTTCTTTTGATTCCTCCCTCACCCCTTCTCCTCTCTCTCTATCTTCTCTCTTTTCCCCAACCTCTCTCTCTCTCTCTTACTGGCGTTTTAAAACAAAAAAAAAAGGATCTAGTGAGTTCGCAGGGGGGGCCTAGTCGCCCGTGCCCCCCCCGGTTTGAACGAAAGGCCGCAACGGCCTTTTTCTCCCGCCGCGACCGGTCGCACCGGTCGCTCCCGCCTCCGCACCAGCCGCCCCCGACGCCGCCCCTGCCGGCCACGCCCCCAGCCCGCAGCGCCCCCGCCTCCGGCTACCTCTGGCTCCCAGCCCGCAGCGCCCTCGCCTCCGACAGCAACGACCCTCTGCACTGCCGCCGTCGCACGCCCCCGTCGCCTCCGGCCGCCCTCCGCCTGCCACCGGACGCCGCCCATCCACCACGCCGCCACCGGCCTCCCCCCTCCGGCAAGCCCGTCACTCCCCTATCGCTCCAGCACCCCTGCCGTTCCAAGCCACCGCCGCGACGCCGCCCGCGCCCTCGCCACGCCGCCCGCTCGCCCGTCGCTCCCGCCTCCGGCCTCCCCCTGCCGCCGCTGCCGTCCCCGCCGCTCCCGTCTCCGGCCGCCGCTCCCGTCTCCGTCTCCGCCCCGGCCACCTTCGACCCCGTCTGCGCCGCCGCTCACCCTGCCTCAGGTCTCCTCCGCCGCTGCTACCGCCCCGCCTGCGCCGCCTGACCCCCCCTCTCTCTCCCCATCTCTCTCTCCCTCTGTCTCTCTCTCTCTCTCTCCCTGTCTTGTTCTCTCTCCCCCCCCCCGCGTCTCTCTCTCTCCCCGTCTCTGTCTCTCCCCCGTCTCATTTATCTCTGTGTCTCCCTCTCCGCCGCACTCTCTCGTTCTCTGTCTCTCTCTCTCTCGTTCTCTCTCTCTCTCTCTCTCTCTCTCTCTCTTTTTATTTTATTTTATTTTATTCTTTTAACTCTCTCTCTCTTTCCCCCCTTCTGCGTCTCTCTCCCTCTCCCGGTTTCATCTCTCTCTCTCCTCTCAGTTCTCTCTCTCTTCTCCCCTCAGTCTCGTCTCTCTTCCTCTTTCTCTCTCTCTCCTCTCACGCGTTCCCTCTCTCCCCCTCCGTCTCTTCTCCCCCCCTCCGTCACTCTCCCCTCACCCTCTCTCTCTTTCCCACACACACACACACACACACACACACATATATATATATATATATATATATATATATTACATATCTTATTCTACTCTTTATTTTGTTTATTTTTATTTTTCTCTAATCTTACATCTCCTTTCTTCTTAAAAGAAGATTTCAAAAAATAAAAAAAATAAAAAGGGGAAGTTTTCTTCCTCCTTTTCTTCCTCTCATTCTCTCTAAAATTCTCATTCTTTTATTTTGATCAATTTATGTATACGTTTATATATGTTTATGTAAACATGCTTAAGATGTTTAATACATTTATGTTTATATAAATATATGTACTACTCATATATATATATATATATGTATGTATGCGAGTGTTCTCATGTTCAGCTTAACCTGTATGCGGTGCTCGTATCACTTATGCTTCTGAGCTCGTCGTCGGTCTCCCCCGATAAGCTATTCTCCCCTTTTATCTTTTTAATCGGTCAGTTAATCACGTTGCATGCATCATTTTAGTATCTGTGCCATGTCTTTCTCCCCGAGAGGGCCTGGTTTGTGAGCGTCTTCACATTTATGCATTTCATCATATCATCTCCCACTCTTTAGTCTAAAAGGGGTGTTAAATATCACCAACCAGGTGCGTACTCGTCTACGCTATTTTCAGTGACATTTTCTAAATGATCGGTACTACACCACCGTCGTTCTCACCAACCAGTTCTGCTTTGTTTGTTCTTTGTCTAGGGGTAACCGAAGGAAGCCCTCTTCGTCGGCCGGCCGAGAGAAGAGGAAGAGAGGACCCGCACTGCTCCCGCTCTGGTGGCAAACGCGATCAGAACACTTCCTGTGGGGTTCTCAGCCCCTGGCGATCACATCCCCTTCCCCCTTTCTTTCCTGTCAATTTTCCCTTTTGTTTAAACCCCGTGGACGGAAGTAATTCCTCGCGGAGGTCCCTGCGATGGAAGTAATTCCTTGCGAAGGTGTACGTGACGGAAGTCATTCCGCGCGAATCCTTTTCCATTCTGTCATTTTATTCCCTTGATTTTTGTCTAAACCCTGCGACGGAAGTAATTCCTCGCGAAGGTGTACGTGACGGAAGTCATTCCTCGCGAAGCCTTTTTTCATTCTGTCATTCTATTTCTTTAAATTTCTGTCTAAACTCTGCGACGGAAGTCATTCCTCGCGAAGGTGTACGTGACGGAAGTAATTCCTCTCGAAGACTTTTTATTCTGTCATTTTATTCCTTTGATTTTTGTCTAAACCCTGCGACGGAAGTAATTCCTCGCGAAGGTGTACGTGACGGAAGTTATTCCTCGCGAAACCTTTTTCATTCTGTCATTTTATTTCTTTAAATTTCTGTCTAAACCCTGCGACGGAAGTAATTCCTCGCGAAGGTGCACGTGACGGAAGTAATTCCTCGCGAAGCCTTTTATTATATATATTACAGTAAAAACCCCGCGGAGAGTAATATCTCGCGGTGGTCTTATGTATATATACTCATGTTTATTATCTATATTGCAATAAAAACCCCGTAAGGCCAATGTCTTACGGTGGTCCTAATACGTACATATATATTCATTAGTATTGATATTATTGCATCGCTGTTAGAACCCCACAAAGACCAATGTCTTGTGGTGGTATGTCTTGGTTCGTATTATCTTTGTAATTTTCTGGAGAACGATATACCGCTGCAGTTTCTGAGTCTTCGTGACTCCCCATTTCTGTTACTTAGATTCTCGGATTTTCTGGTATATGGAAAACTGCTCGTGGAACGGTAAGTCACGCTTACCGGGAAGGGGTTAGTTTGCGCGAGAGGGTCTTCCGACCCCTATCTCCGCCACGTACCGGAGTTCGTTTCGCACCCTTCTTTCCTTTCTCTCCTTTATGTTCTTTCTCTTCTTGAGTTGATCTCGTCATTTCCATCTCTTAGGACAGACGAGGGTGGACGTCCCTTGCCGTCTCCACCTCTCTGGCAATCACCTTTTCATCATTACTTTGCATCATTGTTTCTTTCCCCCGAGAGTGGACGACACTCTTCTGCCGTCTACAAGGGGGTCCAGAAAATGTGCCGTTTTTTCTTCATTAGCTCCTCCCCAGCCTTCTTATAGTTCGACCCATTGTCAGTCACCACTTGCACAATGTACTCCTCCCCAATCTCAGTCACCACTTGCTCCATCAATGACAAAATATATTGGTGACTGTGAATTTGACCGGACGCATCCACTAATTTGTGAAAGAATACCTATCTGTCACAATAAACAAGGAAGTTGATCAGGCTAGATTTTGTGGTACCTGACCATCCATCACACATCAGTGTGACTCCGTACTTTGTCCATTTCTGCTTGAATGAGTCAATATAACTCTTGATCTCAGCAACTTGTTCATCAAGGTATACGCCAGCCAATTCTCTCGCTGTAGGTGGCTGCACGTGTAGCCCAAGGACCTGTGCTTCCTGAAACATTGGCTTGTAGTAAGGGCTATTGGCTGCATTGAAAGGCAGACCCGCGTGGTGCCACCATTTTGCAACAGCCTGACCAAGTTTTCATTTAGGTCCCTTCTGGCTATATGCATCGTCCATCCTCGTTTGCTTGCCATGCTCTCGGGATAGTGCACCGGGCTCCACATCTTCAATGTTGATCGATTGTGTCCTTTTTCTTTGTGTCCCCGAGTCACCAGTCAATAAACTACTTATGTCTCGTGGTTGTCGAGTCGTAGATGAACCACCACTCCCTGATGCTCCGGTCGTCGCCGCCTCGCGACTACGGACTCTCGTCTCCTCGGGATGTCTTGACTCTTCCCTGCTCTGACGTACTGCCTCACGAAACTCGGCTTCGTATGGATCGTTCACAGTGACATACACATTAGCCTGCTCAGTACGTGCTTGTTCGTCTTCGTCACGGGGTGTCTATGCACATTCCTCCTCGTTGCTGCCGCTTGCTATTCCGCTCACTGCCGCTTGATCCCTTTTCTTCTTTTTTTCCTTTTCTTGCATCTCAGCTCTCTTCTCCCGCAGGTGCCTAGCCATTGAAAGTTTCACATCTCTAGGCACATGGGTACACCCAGCAACCTCAGAGTATCCTGCCCCGGCTCCTCCTGCTAAATGCTTCTTCAACCGAGACACCCTTCCTCCCCGGTGTTCTATTTTACAATAGTTACAACGCCAACACCTACGGTTGCCATCCAACAAAACTCTGTGTGACCACCCAATATCATTTCTTCGTTCCTTAGAAGCCATAGAGTGCTATCTCCTAAAATTAAGAAATACAAATTATGAAAATATATTATTTCCCATCTACAACTAACAATGAACATAATTTCATTATTTGCGTACCATGCAAGACTAAATTTAATATTTAATACATCTTAATATAATTTAGTTCAAAATAATATCATTATTTCTATAACATACATATAAGGTTAATATTTATAATTAATACATATACATCAACTTTACAATTATTTATCACTAATTAGATATTTAAAATTACAACTCTAATTAAATTACATGACACATATAAATTATATGTTGTGACCCCTCTATGTTGATGATGTTGACACTTGCTCTATTTATTGGCAACACCATTGTTTTGATTGATTGGCAACTGAGTTTGATTTGATGAAATTGCTCCATCAGATTGACTATGCGTTCTTTACTTTTAATACATTGCTGTCTGCAATTCTTACTGTCATAAGTCCACACACTGCATCTCAATTACAGTGATTATGTGTGCACAGCGTCAACGCATCATGTTACAGCGTCAACGCATAAGTCCACACACTGCATCTCAATTAAGTTGATTATGTGTGTGCAGCGTCAACGCATCAATGTTACAGCGTCAACGCACCTCTGGCTTTGAACCTCAGAGTCTGTATATCCGAATTGCCCTTGATCTGGTGAAATGTATACACTCATTCACTGTAGCCTTCACACATTAAAGTCCATACATTCATCAATTACTTTTCACTCAAGGCAAAGTCTATACACTGGGGTCTTTTCCCTACGTGTCTTAGGCGAAGTCTGAACATTCGATTCTGAAGCCTGAAGTCTATACAGTCCAGCCTAGTCCTACGATCAAGGCTTTAGCTACACTCAACGCTATACATTGGCTTCGCTTCATGAAGTCTGTACACTGCTTCAGGAGCTTCAAGTCCACACATCGCTCAAAGTCTGTACAGAGTCTAGCGTCTCAGTTAGCGTCTCATACACTTGAGCAAAGTCTGTACATACACAGTGTCACTCAAAGTCTAAACATTCATCTTTTAATCCAAAGTCTATACAATGGTCTTCACACTTGAAGTCCATACATTCGATGTGCAGAGTTGATGTCTATACTGTGTCCTTGCTGTTCAAGTCTATACACTGACGGCTGAACTAAGAACCCTATACATCGTCTGTCTACACTAGAGTCTCATGGAGTCTATATATTGCACTCGTCTTCTAAAGTCTATACACTGAAGTCTTCACATTCGCGTGCATAACATGAAGTCCATAAGTGGGCAAAGTGTAACGACCCGAGAATCCGATTACCGGGAAGGCCCGATAACCCGAGACTCGCACCGCCACCCACGAACCCGAAGGCTCGGAAGGGTTAAAAGGATGGTGTGGAGACTACACAAGTATCACAAATAATTACAGAAATTAAACAGTTAATATTAAGCAGGAAATAAATTAACAATTTACATGGTCCACAATGATAAAATAGCAATAACAACAGTCCACGACTAGTACAGTGACAAGGAAGAAAAGTACAACTACACGGGGCATCCCCCGGCTCTGACCTCTGGCACTACCTCTGGGCACCCGCACCACGCTGCGCTCCTGACGCGCTCCCCGAAGGTGGCGCCTCACCTGAAACACGGTGAAAACACGCAGGGAATGAGTCTCGGAACAAGACTCAGTAGGGATCACTCGAACCCTATCTCGTAAAATGAGAAACCACTACACTAACGGTAGGAGAGTACCTCGGAAAAGAAAGCCCTGTACTCTACAAGACAAAGGTCCCATGGCACGCGCACCGACACCCGTACCACGGTAAGAAGACCAAAGCTCAATGGCCAAACCGACAAACCCGAAGGTCGAAAACACACGACTGACAGTCTGTCACTCCGTACTCGACAGGAGTACCACCCACTAGAAGCACAGCCGGTAGCATCCCCTAACGTCTGACACCGCACCGCAGGTGAACCGCCTGACGTGGTAGGTCCTACTCGAGGCGCAAACACCGTACAAGTAACCACAACAAGTGACTAGCTGGGGTCACGCCCGTCGACGTGGGTCCAACCGCCCCCAACCACGTGTGCACACACAGACCACGCATCCTAGGTCTGGCCCTCTGACCGGTTTTCCCCCGCAGCCGGACTCTGGCTAAGACGAGAGGCCTACGGTAACCGGTCCACAAACTGTCTCGAAAGGTGGGTGCCCGTACACCACTCCCAGGTGAGACCAGCACCTCGTACTGGTGGGCTACGACTAGTGGAGGGTCACTGAAGGAGTAGACTCTCAAGGTAACGAAAAACAACGTCCGCATCCGATGACGTGTGGGAATCACCCCACGAACAGCCCCGTCGCACGGCGACCACAGTCGGAGTAAAAATGAGGTTGCCAACCTCATTGGCAGCCAGGCAAGTGGCTGTCCACCCCTGGGCCGTCACAAGCAAATGGCGGTCTAACGCAGGCCGTCACACGGCCAGAGGAGCAAGGGAAGTAACGCGCCTGGTCCAGCGCGTCGCTCGAAAGCAACGCGCCTGGCCCAGGGCGTCACACGCAAACGACGCGCCTGCCCTGGCGCGCTACTCGCGCCCATAAACAACGCGCTTGCCCCCGCGCGTTACACGAATGTAACGCGTCGGGCTCGACGCGTTGCAAGGATGTGACGCGCCTGCCCTGGCGCGTCACACGCACCCTCGCACCTGGTATAACCCGGGAAGTAACGCGCTCGCCCCAGCGCGTTACACGGATGTAACGCGCTGGCCAAGGCGCGTTACTCGCGCAGACCCCAACAGAAAAACCAACGGTCGAAAACCAAGCGACGGCCTGGCCCAGGCGCGTCACTAGCAAACGGCGGCCAGTCGTGGGACCGTCGCTGTCCCGACCAACCCCCGGGGAAGTAACGCACCCCTCTAGGGGCGTTGCAAGCATGTGACGGTCACTAGAGTGACCGTCACTCACCCCCGAGCACGCTACGGCGGGAAAATCCCAAAAACTTCGACCACGCCCCCGTACCTCCACCGGAGAGGGGGAAATCAAAGGGGAAGACCCCTGGGGACCCCTAGCATGCATCTAAGCCATCCAAACGTGAAATCGCGGGATAAAACCATAGATCGGGTGAGCTCTCCCCAAATCATGGAAAAACCCCAAAATGCTCAATAACGCCCCTCTCGGCCTCCCCGCGGCCTACAAACCACGGAAATGAACGGCATGAGGCTAAGGAACGTCACCCTACCTCAATGGAGCGAATGCTCCGCCGAATCGCCCACAAACCACGAAGAACACCTTAGAAAACCCTCGTTCCTCAAGCTTCCCACGAGCACCGCACGTCCCCACGTTCGCCTCACCGCCGCCCACGTCGCCGCGCCGTCGCCCCGCTGTTGTCAGCAGCCGGAGAGGAGCTAGCCGCGCTCGAACGGGAGGAAGAGAGGGAGAGAGCTGTTGGGGAAGGAAGGAGGAAGAAGAAGAAGAAGAAAGAGAAAAGGAAAAGAAAAAGAAAAGGAAATGGGATTATATAGAAAATCCGATTTTTCGAAAAAATACCAAAAAATAGAAAAATATATTTTCGGAATCCTCGGAACGCACCGATCGCAACGGTACCACTCGTGCCCGGGTGAACCGCCCGGTTCGCCCGCAGCGAGCTTCCGAAGAAAAGCCGAAACACACACCGGGAATCGGAAAACACGCGCGAAAAAGTCGCGGAACGCCTCCGGCCCTCCGAAACGACTCCGGATCGCGCCGATCCGAACACGAAAGATGTCTGAAACAAAATTTCGGACACAACAGAGTCGGACGCCCTGAAAACTAGATCCGGAACCCACGAAGAAGGATCCGAAAGGTCCGGGATATTACAGCCCTCCCCCCTTAAGGAATTTCGTCCTCGAAATTGAGAACAACCAAAGGGGAAAGAAGAGGAAGACTCACTCAAACAGATACGGGAACTGCTGACGCATCTCGTCCTCACGTTCCCAAGAAGCCTCACCACCAGAGTGTCGCTGCCACACGACCTTTACCAAGGGAATGACCTTGTTCCGCAGGCGCTGCTCTCGCCTATCCTCCACGTGGATCGGAAACTCTGGGAGAGAAAGATCTGGAGTCACCTCAGGCCAAACCAAAAACTCGAGCACATGAGAGTCATCGGGCATATACTTCCGCAACATCGAGACGTGGAACACGTCATGCACCGACGCCAACTCAGGAGGTAACTGCAACCGGTAAGCAACCTCACCGATGCGCTCCACAATCGCGAAAGGACCAATATAGCGGGGACTCAGCTTCCCACGCCGTCCAAAACGCATCACCCCCTTCATCGGAGAAACTGTCAAGAACACATGATCGCCCACGGCGAACTCGAGAGGCTGCCTCCTACGGTCAGTATAGCTCTTCTGCCGACTCTGGGCCGCCAACATGTTCTGACGAACCAGGTGCACAACATCCACACATTGCTGCACCAATTTCGGTCCCGTCAAAACACGCTCACCCGCCTCAAACCAATCAAGTGGAGTCCGACAAGGACGCCCGTACAAAGCCTCATAAGGAGCCATGCCGATGCTCGAATGATAGCTGTTGTTATAGGCAAACTCTACCAATGGTAGGTGATGAATCCAACTCCCCTGCCACTCCAGGCAGCAGGATCTCAGGATGTCCTCCAAAGTCTGAATGGTCATCTCAGACTGACCATCTGACTGAGGATGATACGCTGAGCTAAACGCCAACTCCGTGTCAAGAGCTCGCTGGAAACTCCTCCAGAATCCAGAAGTGAAGTGCGGATCCCGATCCGACACGATCGAAATGGGAATCCCATGCAACGGCACGATCCGCTCCACATAAAGACGAGCCAACTTAGGCACGCTCCAGCTGACCTTGACCGGTAGCAACCGAGTCACCTTCGTCAGCCGATCCAGCAGCAACCAAATACTGTCCTGCCCACTCGGGGTCCTCGGTAACCCCACCACAAAATCCGTGGTCACATGGTCCCACTTCCAAGCAGGAATATCCAAGGGCTGAAGAGTACCTCCTGGTTGCTGATGCTCCGCCTTCACCTGCTGACAGATCAGGCACCTGGCCACAAATTCGGC
Source organism: Amorphophallus konjac (assembly GCA_022559845.1). Taxonomy (NCBI): domain Eukaryota; kingdom Viridiplantae; phylum Streptophyta; class Magnoliopsida; order Alismatales; family Araceae; genus Amorphophallus; species Amorphophallus konjac. The sequence goes on from CM040119.1 coordinate 333,573,255, forward strand.
AACATCTCTCTTCATGCCAGGCCACCAGAACTACCTCCGCAAGTTCCGATACATCTTCGTCGCACCCGGGTGTACGGTATACCTGCTCCCATGAGCCTCGCGCAGCACCGCACGACAAACCTGCTCCTCGGCTGGGACGTACAGCCTGCCACGAAACCTCGCAGCACCGTCCTCGCCAAGCTCCACATCAGCCATAGCCAGAATCCGGGGCAACTCAGGGTCCGCATGCTGAGCCTCTGTCACCTGACGACGGATAGCAGGAGTGACAGTCAGACTCGCAAGCACCGCCAACCCTGGCTCCTGGGGAATCTTGAGCCACCACTCTACCATGCTGCATTAAAACAGCACCCAGTCCAATGCCGGAAGCATCTGTACACACCATGAAACCTCCCGATCCAGAAGGCAAGACCAACACCGGAGCCGAGGTGAGCAATCTCTTCAGTTCCCTGAAGCTCTGCTCACACTCCTCGGACCAGACGAAAGGTATATCCTTCCGCGTGAGCCTAGTCATCGGGGTCGCAATGCGGAAAAAATCCTGGATAAACCGACGATAATAACCCGCAAGCCCCAAGAAACTCCGGATCTCCGTCACCGACCTCGGCCTCGGCCATTGCATCATAGCCTCGACCTTGGCGGGATCCACGGAAATGCCATCACCAGAAATCACATGCCCAAGAAAGTGCACCTCGCTGAGCCAAAACTCGTACTTGCTGAGCTTCGCATACAACTGGTGACCTCGTAACGTCTGCAGCACCACACCCAAATGGTACGCATGCTCCTCAGCAGACTGCGAATAAACAAGGATGTCGTCCACGAAGATGACCACGAACTGGTCCAAATACGGATGAAACACCCTCTGCATCAAGTCCATGAAGGCTGCTGGGGCATTGGTGAGCCCAAACGGCATCACCAAGAACTCATAATGCCCGTACCTCGTACTGAATGCAGTCTTCTCCACATCGGACTCGTGAATTCTCAGCTGATAGTAACCGGATCGTAAATCAATCCGCGAGAACACTCGCGCAGACTGAAGCTGGTCGAACAAATCATCAATCCGCGGTAACGGATACTTGTTCTTAATGGTCACTTCATTCAGCTGCCGATAGTCAATGCACAAGCGCAGACTACCGTCCTTCTTCTTCACAAACAACACGGGCGCACCCCAAGGGGAAAAGCTCGGACGAATATACCCCTTGGCCAACAGTTCCTGCAACTGCGCCCTCAACACCCTCAGCTCAGCGGGGGTCATACGGTAGGGAGCCTTCGCCAAAGGTCCCGTACCAGGCACAACCTCGATCACGAAATCGATCTCCCGCTGGGGAGGTAATCCAGACAACTCCTCGAGAAAAACGTCGGGAAACTCGCATACCACCGCAATGTCCTCGACATCCGGCTCCATCCGGTCAGACACAACCACTGACGCGAGAAAACCCTGACAACCTGAATCAAGCAATCGACGGGCTCGAATAGCAAAGATAAGGAATCGAGAAGAGGCGGAACGGATACCTTGGAAATAGAAGGTCCTCTTGCTCGGATGCTGGAAGTAGACCCTCTTCATCCCACAATCCACCACCGCTCCATGAGTCTCGAGCCAATCCATGCCTAAAATCACATCGTAATCCCGAAGCTACAATACATACAACCTGCCTGGCATACTCCGCCGATCGATCCAAACCGGAACCTGATCAAAGCAATACGGAGTGATCATAAAATCACCCGAAGGTAACTCCACTGCCAAATCACATGACAACTGGGTCACCGGCTCCTCGACATTCGACGCGAAATCCTCCGAAATAAACGAATGAGACGTGCCAGAATCGAACAAAACCCGAGCCGCACAACCCAAAATCTGAACGGTACCTTCCACGAGCTGCGACGCCACTGCCTCTGCCCTGGTCAAGTGCGTGATCTGGCCTCGAGCCCTCTGCCTGCCTCCCACGCTGGCTGACCTGGGTAACGGCGGATACTGTCCCTGCTGCTGCTGCTGCCTCTACTGCTGGGGAACCTACTGCTGCTGAGGAAACTGCTGCTGCGGCGGTCTCTGAGGACAGTCACGCGCCATGTGCCCTGGCTGGTCACACCGAAAACAGATGATCGGCGCCGTGCACTGCCTGCCTGGGTGGGTCCCACCACACCGTGGACAAGGTCCACGCGCTCCACCCGCTGATCCCTGACGCTGCAAAGGAATCGGCTGCTGTACACTGCCCGATGAAGCCTGCCCCTGATCCTTGTGCTTCTTACGAAATTCTTCTTCAAGAACTTCTTGACCTTCGAGCCAAAGGACGCAGATCATGTCACCGAAACTGCCGATGCCGGTACTCCTGAACCACCCGACGCATGCTAGAAGAAACCCTGCTGCTGGGTAGCCGACTGCTGGCTGCGACCTGACAAGGACTGCCCCTGGCTGACCGGTCCTCGAGTCCTCTGCATATCCATCTCCAAAGAAATCGCAACACGAGACGCTGTCTCTAGATCAGCGGCCCCATTCGCGATCAAATGGTGCCTCAGCTCCAGCCTCAAGCCCTGCACAAACTGCGCGGTCCTCACCCTCTCATGCTCCATGATGTGAGGTGCATACCGACCCAGCTCGACAAATCGGGCCCTGTACTGCAACACGGACATGTCACCCTGCACCAGCTCCAGAAACTCCCGCATCCGCTGCGTGGCAACAATATCTGGACAGTACGTACGCTCGAAAGCACCGACAAAGTCATCCCACTCGATCTGCTCAAGTGGACGAAGCTGAAAGGACGTCTTCCACTCGGAAGACCACCACCTCCGAGCCGTACCCTGCAACTGGTTGTAGGCCAACACCACTCTGTCCTCGGCAGCACTCTTCGCAGAACTGAACACCCACTCCATCTCATCGAGCCAATCACGAGCCGCATCAGGGTCTGCCTGGCCGCTAAAGTAAGGTGGATGGAACTGCATGAAGTCCCTCACCGCTTGGCCTGGCCCACCCCTAGCAGACGAGCCCTCACCAGCCTCTCCGCCGAACTGCTGAGACATAAGCTAGTACATGCCACGGAAGAAACCCTCAGCCCCCGGAACCCTCGCAGCATCCGCGGCCTCGGTAGCCCCCGGTGACGCTCTGCTATGCTCCTCCTGGTCCCTCTGGACCCCCTGCTGGATCTCCTGACCTCCAGCCGACTGCCCCTGCTGAGAGCGAGAGCTCCTCCTCGGCGCCATACTCGCTCCTGAAGCACAAGACAGAAAACACGAAAACGGCAAGGTCAAAACAAACACACGATGCCCAATGCCAGCGTCACCTGTACATCATCATTGTGGACTAGTGGACCACTACAATTACCTATGATTCTCATGTAATTCCACAACCGCGCTCTGATACCAGCTGTAACGACCCGAGAATCTGATTACCGGGAAGGCCCGATAACCCGAGACTCGCACCGCCACCCACGAACCCGAAGGCTCGGAAGGGTTAAAAGGATGGTGTGGAGACTACACAAGTATCACAAATAATTGCAGAAATTAAACAGTTAATATTAAGCAGGAAATAAATTAACAATTTACATGGTCCACAATGACAAAATAGCAATAACAACAGTCCACGACTAGTACAGTGACAAGGAAGAAAAGTACAGCTACACGGGGCATCCCCCGGCTCTGACCTCTGGCACTATCTCTGGGCACCCGCACCACGCTGCGCTCCTGACGCGCTCCCCGAAGGTGGCGCCTCACCTGAAACACGGTGAAAACACGCAGGGAATGAGTCTCGGAACAAGACTCAGTAGGGATCACTCGAACCCTACCTCGTAAAATGAGAAACCACTACACTAGCGGTAGGAGAGTACCTCGGAAAAGAAAGCCCTGTACTCTACAAGACAAAGGTCCCATGGCACGCGCACCGACACCCGTACCACGGTAAGAAGACCAAAGCTCAATGGCCAAACTGACAAACCCGAAGGTCAGAAACACACGACTGACAGTCTGTCACTCCGTACTCGACAGGAGTACCACCCACTAGAAGCACAGCCGGTAGCGTCCCCTGACGTCTGACACCGCACCGCAGGTGAACCGCCTGACGTGGTAGGTCCTACTCGAGGCGCAAACACCGTACAAGTAACCACAACAAGTGACTAGCTGCGGTCACGCCCGCCGACGTGGGTCCAACCGCCCCCAACCACGTGTGCACACACAGACCACACGTCCTAGGTCTGGCCCTCTGACCGGCTTTCCCCCGCAGCCGGACTCTGACTAAGACAAGAGGCCTACGGTAACCGGTCCACAAACCGTCTCGAAAGGTGGGTGCCCGTACACCACTCCCAGGTGAGACCAGCACCTCGTACTGGTGGGCTACGACTAGTGGAGGGTCACTGAAGGAGTAGACTCTCAAGGTAATGGAAAACAACGTCCGCATCCGACGACGTGTGGGAATCACCCCACGAACAGCCCCGTCGCACGGCGACCACAGTCGGAGTAAAAACGAGGTTGCCAACCTCATTGGCAGCCAGGCAAGTGGCGGTCCACCCCTGGGCCGTCACAAGCAAATGGCGGTCTAACGCAGGCCGTCACACAGCCAGAGGAGCAAGGGAAGTAACGCGCCTGGTCCAGCGCGTCACTCGAAAGCAACGCGCCTGGCCCAGGGCGTCACACGCAAATGACGCGCCTGCCCTGGCGCGCTACTCGCGCCCAGAAACAACGCGCTTGCCCCCGCGCGTTACACGAATGTAACGCGTCGGGCTCGACGCGTTGCAAGGATGTGACGCGCCTGCCCTGGCACGTCACACGCGCCCTCGCACCTGGTATAATCCGGGAAGTAACGCGCTCGCCCCAGCGCGTTACACGGATGTAACGCGCTGGCCAAGGCGCGTTACTCGCGCAGACCCCAACAGAAAAACCAACGGTCAAAAACCAAGCGACGGCCTGGCCCAGGCGCGTCACTAGCAAACGGCGGCCAGTCGTGGGACCGTCGCTGTCCCGGCCAACCCCCGGGGAAGTAACGCACCCCTCTAGGGGCGTTGCAAGCATGTGACGGTCACTGGAGTGACCGTCACTCACCCTCGAGAAACCCCAAAAACTTCGACCACGCCCCCGTACCTCCATCAGAGAGGGGAAAATCAAAGGGGAAGACCCCTGGGGACCCCTAGCATGCATCTAAGCCATCCAAATGTGAAATCACGGGATAAAACTATAGATCGGGCGAGCTCTCCCCAAATCATGGAAAAACCCCAAAATGCTCAATAACGCCCCTCTCGGCCTCCCCGCGGCCTACAAACCACGGAAATGAACGGCATGAGGCTCAGGAACGTCACCCTACCTCAATGGAGCGAATGCTCCGCCGAATCGCCCACAAACCACGAAGAACACCTTAGAAAACCCTCGTTCCTCAAGCTTCCCACGAGCACCGCACGTCCCCATGTTCGCCTCACCGCCGCCCACGTCGCCGCGCCGTCGCCCCGCTGCTGTCAGCAGCCGGAGAGGAGCTAGCCGCGCTCGAACGGGAGGAAGAGAGGGAGGTCACGGTTGGGGAAGGAAGGAGGAAGAAGAAGAAGAAGAAAGAGAAAAGGAAAAGAAAAAGAAAAGGAAATGGGATTATATAGAAAATCCGATTTTTTAGAAAAATACCGAAAAATAGAAAAATATATTTCCGGAATCCTCGGAACGCACCGATCGCAACGGTACCACTCGTGCCCGGGTGAACCGCCCGGTTCGCCCGCAGCGAGCTTCCGAAGAAAAGCCGAAACACACACGGGGAATCGAAAAACACGCGAGGAAAAGCCGCGGAACGCCTCCGGGCCTCCGAAACGACTCCGGATCGCGCCGATCCGAACACGAAAGATGTCCGAAACGAAATTTCGGACACAACAGAGCCTGACGCCCTGAAAATTAGATCCGAGACCCACGAAGAAGGATCCGAAAGGTCCGGGATATTACACAAAGTATGTACACTGTCCATGCTTCATGCAGCGTCAACTCATCCTTCATGCTGCGTCAACTCCTCAAGTATATACAATGCTTTCCTTCGCATGAAGTCTTTAAGTGCATTATGTCTATACAATGCCACTAGGATTTAAAGTCTATACAGCCGTTGCCTCCCTTGTTGAAGTCAACACTTTGGGCAAGTCTGTACGTTGCATTCTACCTTTACAAGTCTATACAACGATGTATATATAATGCAATGTACATACTTAACTCTTATGTCTTTATTCTTGTTGCTGAAGGGACAGGGTCGACGCCTGGAGCTTAAAGCGTCCACGCATCAGTAGACGAAGCTTTCACAATGTCTTCTATTACGTCAACGCCACATGTAAGCAGCGTCGACGCAGCAGTTGAAGAAGCATTCGTCTTCACAGGCCATTCCACTGCGTCAACGCCACATGCAAGCAGCGTCGATGCAGCAGCTAAAGAAATGAGGCAAATGGCTACTGGAATGCCTCACTGCGTTAACGCCATTAAGTGAAAGCGTCGACGCAGCAAGTCAGATTGATGCCTCTGAGCACGTGAACGGAGAACTCTATACATCGGATTGAAGAAGCTAATGAGGGGCACGTGACCCTAGGTACCTGGCTCGTGATCCGAAAAGGACTAGGTATCTAGATGAGGACACGTGTACTGACACTCCATTGCATGCTGCCACGTGGTCCAAATTGTTGGGCGGGAAACGTGGAGAGCACACGCCTGCTGCTGTCGCTGCTATATATACAAGCCTTCTTCCACAGAAGAAAGCTAATCGATGCAGAAGAAGAAAAAGTATATACACTCAGCAGCAGTGAGCCTTCGATCCATAGAGAGAAAAGAGAGAAGAAAAAGATACAGAGAAGAAGAAGAAGAAATAGAGAAGAAGGAGAAAAGAGAGAGAGTGAGGTGAGAGAGAGCTGATCGAGAGTGAGAGTGAGAGTGTTTGTATCTCAGTCTTGTGGTTCAAAACCAGAGCTGAGCTTTGCTCTTTAAGAGCTACATTGCTTTTGGGTTTTTGTTTTTCGTTTTGATTCTGTCTTTCATTTCCGAATGCTATTTCTTCAAGCTGTGTGTCAGCGGTCTTGCAGTGGTGGTCTCCACTGGACGGGTTAAGCTGTATTTCCCCAGCGGTTGCAGAGGATCAGATCCTCTGGTCGGCAAGCTGTAGTGCCCAGCGAAGCTGTGTATCAGCGGGTTGTTTGGCCAAGCTGTAAAGCCCAGCGGACGTAAGCTGTGCTGCGCAGCAGGAAGCCATACTCGATTGAGTGTGGGGTGGACGTAGGTCGTTGACCGAACCACCTAAAAATTGTGTGTGCAGTGTGTTTGTATTTTTATGTGATCTGTGTGCGATGGGATTTCTTGCTTAGCTTGTTTGATTGCATCGCTTATGATCATGTCTAGCTTTCTACCTTTTGCTTAGCTCTTTTCATTTAGATTTGTTGATGCTTGTCTAAATTCCGCTCTAGAACTTACAATAGTTTTAAATTAGGCAAGTTGATCTATTCACCCCCCTCTAGATCCACACTTAGTGGAGATAGACTGCGTCCATCTAACCCAACACTTGGTATCAGAGCCTAACTCTTCTGCAGGGACTCATCGCCCGAAGAGAATAGGCAGAGATGGATGCTCGAGGGATGACTGCCGAAGGTCACTCAACAACGAAGCCCCCATTCTTTGATGAATCAAACTACGCATACTGGAAGAATCGTATGCAAGTGTTCCTCAGGGCTAAGGATTACGAGATTTGGAAGATTGTCAGCAAGGGACCTTATGAGCTGTCCCCGAATGAAGATGTATGGACCAAGGAGGAGATCAGAAGGTCCACACTGAATTGGAGTGCTATTAATGCTATCCAGTGCGCTCTGCATCCTACAGAATTCTCCCGTGTGTCTGCTTGCAAATCAGCTAAGGAAATGTGGGATGCGCTGGAAGTAATTCATGAAGGTACATCTCATGTAAAAGAGCAGAAGGCCAATCTTCTTGTATCTGAGTATGAAGCCTTCAAGATGAAGCAGAACGAGTCCATTAGCGAAATGTACGCTCGGCTGACTGTAATAACCAATGGCCTCAGAGGTTTTGGGAAACCTCAGGCAGAGTATGATGTAGTGAGGAAAATTCTGCGCTCCCTGACTCCAAATTGGCACACCAAAGCAACTGTGATGGAGGAGTCAAGGGACTTGCGTAATACTAAATCTGATGAGCTAATTGGCTCACTAATGGCATATGAGATAAACATGCCAAGGATAGATGAAGCCGAGAGGAAGAAGAAGCCGATAGCGCTGAAGGCTAGTTCCAGCAAATCAACAAGATCCAGCTCCAGCAGCTCTTCATCATCAGAAGAGAATCTAAATGAAGAGGAAGATGTGACTCGATCTGAGATAGCCATGATGACTAGAGAGTTCAGGCGATTTCTCAGAAAGGGAGCAGGACGGTTCGGTCAAAAGAAATACAGTGGTGACCGAAAGGATAAAAGGTATAAATCTAAACCTGCAAAGAAAAATGAAGCTAATGTTTGTTATCAATGCAGGAAACCAGGGCATCTGAAAATTGACTGTCCAGACATTCAGAAACATAAGGACAGGTCAAAGAAGAAAATCAAGAAGGGAAGAGCTATGATCACCACATGGAGTGATGAAGATGAAGGCTCTTTCAGCAACAGCTCAAATAGTGAAGCCGAATCTGAACAACCCATTTGCCTTATGGCAACAAGCTCCGAAGATAGAGAGGAGGATACAGATGAGGTAATCACTAGATTTGAAAACTTCACAATTGCTGATTGGGTAGATGCTTATCATGACATAGCTGATAGAGCTGATGATATTAGAAAAGAGAATAGGCATCTTAGAAGAAAAATCCATTCCATGCAAAATGATAAAACACTAACTGATAAAATTGCATGTTTGGAATCTGAGATTGATGAATTGAAACTCACATGCTCTGAAGAAGATGAAATCAAAAATGAGTTAAAAGCTTCTAAGGAAGAGAATCTAAGGCTTGAAAATGAAATTGATGAATGGAAGCTGAAGATTCAGAAATGTGAAAGTGAAGTCAAAATTATCTCTGAAAAATATGAAGCTGTCCTCAATGTCAACAATGAGCTGAAAAAGGCTATTGATGAACTTCAGAAAGACAATGAAGATAAAATGAAAACCATTGAGAAAATGACCCAAGGAACAGATAACTTAAATGCTTTGTTAGGGTCAAAGGTTAATTTCAGAAAAGAGGGCCTATGTTTTAATTCTAGTGCAACAAAAATATTCGGAATGAAAATAATTTCATTTGTTGCTCAAAAGGAAAAGGGACCTCTAATTAGCATGAACTCAACAAATTTGATGAACAAAACTGCTAATCTGAAAAAGTCCAGTGCTGAGGAGAAGGGCAAACGAAAGGTTAATGAGCCTAGTAGAGCTAGCACATCTAAGCAGAATCCTAGGGCTCAGACTCAGGTTAGGGGTCAACCTACACAGTCTGGTAAACCCCAGGTCAAGGTAACCAAGTCTCCACCAACACCTCCACCTCTGAAGAAGACCCAATACAAACCTGTGTATAGGTCAGCAGGGTCCAAAGTACAGGGGAGACAAAGTGCTGCTAGGAGTCAACCTAATTATTTTTATCAACCCAGAGCTCAGACCCATTACAATGCACAGCCAACCTACTTCAATAGGTCGAATTGGTCTAGAACTCAGGATAGGTTTACAGGTCTTGCACACCAGGGTGCTAAATATCAAAGACCTCACAGTAGAAATTGGGTAAATTGGTATGGTTACTGGACATCTAGAAATCAATATTTTCATAGCCAGCCCAGGAACTACTATGGCCAAAATTTTGTGAACACACCCTGGCCAAGGCACTGGCACAGAAATAACAATACTGTCAATAATTATGCTGCTGCCAATAAGAAAAAGAACAACAGAAGAAAATCTGTAGGATCCACTGAACAAAACACATTTAAGCAAATGTGGATTCCGAAACATTTGCTTTCCTGTTTTGCTTCTAGTTCATTTACATTGGAGCCCAATCAGTCTTGGGTTCCAAACTTCTCTACCTAATTGTGTATGCAGGCATGCCTAGCAGCCAAGAACAACTTGTGGTATATGGATAGCGGCTGCTCCAGGCATATGACAGGAGATAAGGCCAAATTTTGCATACTGACTGAGAAAGTAGAAGGCCTTGTCACCTTTAGAAGCAACACAAAGGGTAGGATTATCGGATCAGGTAAGGTAGGTAAGTGTTCTACCTGCTGCATTGATGATGTTATGCTGGTTGAAGGGTTAGTCTATAATCTACTTAGCATTAGCCAGTTATGTGATAAAGGTTACAATGTTTTATTCAATTCTCAATGCTGCAAGGTTTTTGAACCTGATTCTGATATTGTCAAATTTTCTGGAAAAAGAATAAATAATACTTACATGATAAATTTAGATGAAATTCAACACACTAACCTTTGCCTTACTGCCAGTAGAGAAGACATAGTATTTTTATGGCATCGTAGGTTAGGTCATGCTAGCTACACTGTTTTGCACAAATTAAATAAGCATGGCATTGTTAGAGGACTTCCTAAAGTCTCATTCAAGAAAGAAAATAAAATCTGTGATGCATGCACTCAATCAAAGATAACTGGAAAGTCATTTAAGTCTAGAACTGAAAATCTGTCTTCCAAACCCTATGAGCTGATACATATGGACCTTTTTGGGCCAACTAGATCTGTCAGCCTATCAGGGAGGAGGTATGGGTTTGTCATGGTAGATGACTTTTCTAGGTATACTTGGGTTTATTTCTTATCTAATAAGAGTGATGCTTTCTCTGAATTTCAGGAGTTCTATGTTAAAACAAATCAGAAAATTGAAAACATTTTGTCTGATCATGGAGGTGAGTTTGAAAACTCATAATTTGATGAATTCTACAGGTCGAATGGAATCAACCACAGGTACTCCTCTCCAAGGACACCTGAGCAGAATGGAGTTGTGGAGAGAAGGAACAGAACCCTAGTGGAAATGGGTCGTACACTTCTCGTCGAAGGGGGTCTACCAAGGAAGTTTTGGGCTGAAGCAGTGAACACTGCCTGTTATGTAATTAACAGAGCCATGGTAAGACCTTCTACCCAGACAACACCATATGAGATATTAAAAGGTAAGAAACCTTCTATTGCTCACTTCAGGGTTTTTGGTTGTAAATGTTTCATTCACATAAATGATAAAAAGGACCTTGATAAATTTGAACCTAAAGGAGAACCAGGAATTTTTCTTGGTTATTCTGAAAACACCCGAGCATACAGAGTGTACAATCTGAACTCTAAAACTATTGAAGAATCTCCACACATAATTTTTGATGAATCTTTGGCAAATTCTAATGCTGGTAAATGCAGGAATGAAACCAATGGTGAAATCCTGAAGGAAGGAGATCCTGCAGACAAATCCGAGGATGAAGAAGAACATAAAGAGCTTAATGAAGAGGAGCCTACAGTTCAGGGGGAGGTAAATCAAGTTCATGATACTCCAATTGCAAATATTAGATATCTCAAGGATCATCCTGTAGATAATGTTATTGGAAATCTGCATGACCCCCCTAGGACTAGAGGCCACTTAAGAATTCAACATGAATTGAATGCGAATGCTTTTGTATCAAACATAGAACCCAAGTCCATTGACTGTGCTCTCCAAGATGTGCATTGGATTAATGCCATGCATGAGGAGCTCAATCAGTTTGACAGGAATAAGGTGTGGCATTTGGTTCCACCTCCTGATCATGAAACAGTCATAGGGACTAAATGGGTATTTAGAAACAAAACTGATGAAGCGGGGAATGTTATTAAAAATAAAGCCAGACTTGTAGCTCAGGGGTACAATCAGGAATTTGGAATAGACTTTGAAGAGTCTTTTGCCCCTGTAGCTAGATTAGAAGCAATAAGAATTTTATTGGCTTATGCATGTTCCCTAGGAATAAACCTTCAGCAGATGGATGTGAAATCTGCTTTTCTAAATGGGGAAATTAATGAGGATGTCTATGTGAGACAGCCTCCTGGGTTTGAATGTTTAGATTTTCCTAATCATGTTTACAAGCTCAATAAAGCTCTCTATGGGTTAAAGCAAGCTCCTAGAGCTTGGTATGATAGGTTGAGTAAATTTCTCACCAACAAGAACTTCACAAGAGGTATAGTGGATCAAACATTGTTTACCAAGGTAAGCCATCCAGATATTCTTATCATTCAGATTTATGTGGATGACATTGTGTTTGGGTCAACTAACCCCAAATTGTGTGAGGAATTCTCTCAAATAATGACTGATGAATTTGAAATGAGCTCAATGGGTGAGCTCAAACTATTTCTTGGACTGCAGGTTACACAAACAGAAGATGGCATCTTCATCTCTCAGTCCAAGTATGTAAAGAACTTATTGAAGAAGTACAAAATGGACAACCTCAAGGAAATAGCTACTCCAATGGGTACATCAACCAGTTTGGATGAAGACTCTAAAGGTAAACCTGTGGACCAAAGGCTATACAGAGGTATGATCGGATCTCTTCTCTATCTTACAGCATCTAGGCCTGATATACAATTTGTTGTGTATTTATGCTCTAGATTTCAGACCAGTCCTAAAGAAAATCACTTTAAGGCTGTGAAAAGAATTTTTAGGTATTTACTAGGCACCCAAGAACTAGGTCTCTGGTATCCTGCTAAGTGTGAGTTAGAGCTTCTAGCCTACACTGATGCAGACTATGCTAGGTGTCGAGTAGATAGAAAAAGTACTAGTGGCTTCTGTCAATTCCTTGGTGGCTGTCTAGTGTCTTGGGCATCTAAGAAGCAACACACTGTAGCATTATCCACAGCTGAAGCTGAGTATGTTGCAGCATGCAATTGTGCAGCCCAAGTACTTTGGATTAAGCACCAACTGGCTGACTATCAGATAAATCTGGGATGTATTTCACTTTTATGTGATAATACTAGTGCTATTTGCCTTGCTAAAAATCCTGTTCACCATTCTAGGACTAAGCATATAGAGATAAAACATCATTTTCTTAGAGATGCTGTAAATAAAAAGGAGATTGAAATGAACTTCATAGAAACTGAAAAATAAATTGCTGATATTTTTACTAAGCCTCTTGGGAATGAAAATTTTAAGTTTCTTAGAAGAGAACTTGGCTTATGTAAATTTCAACATGATGAATGATTGTTTAATTACTGTGAATAAAATCTCTTATGTGGACTTGTTTTTGATTGCTTGGATAAATCATGTGGATGTGAATGTGGATGTAGAACTGTCCTGCATTGCATATATTCAGGGGGAGCTTGTTGTGTCTTTGCATGTCTTTGCATATCATTCATTCATGACCGATGCATAAGCTCTCTCTCAATTAATTCTTGCCATGTTGCATGCATATAGACAGGGGGAGTATTGCTAAGAAAAATCAGAGTGGTTTCAACTTTCTTGAAGTCATTCAACCTTTAACTCTGAATACTTGTCTCTGACATTATGGCAATCTGTTGGTCAGTTCTGATTTCTAAGCAGTAGAAAATAGACTTCTTCATTTATAAGAATTTAAATTGTTCAAAGACTGATGTAATGGTTTAAATCTTATAATGGTTGGAGTTTAAAGATTGCAATCAGTATATAAGTAAGTTGAAAATTGATAAAACTCTAAACCTCTTTCTTATTTCATGTCAGACAAAGCTATTCATATTTGAAATCTGAAAACTCATCTGAAATCATGTCGGAGAGATTAAGTATGTGTATTGTTCTTAAACAAGTCATTCTGAAACATAAAAAGGACAGCTAAGAAAGATACTGAAAAACATTGAGAATCATTGAAAATATATATTTTGGCAGAGCAATGACTGGTAATCACTGAGAAACTGAGTGATCCATCAAAGAAGTGGACAACACTCATGTCATGAAGTGTATCAGCTATCTCTGTTTAAAATGTTCAAAATAGCAGGCTGGTTTCACTGAGTACCTGGCGGTAACTGGCGTCTGATAAACGTGTACCCTCACACAAAAAGGTGTAACTCAGCTCTGTTGAATTTGATCATAAGCAGAATGGTCCATCTTGTTGAATATCTAGGGGTATTGGCGTCTTATAAACGTATACCCTTAAGCAGAAAGACTTGTGGTACCTGAATGCTCACAATGATCTAATATTGATAATGATGCTCCCTCAAAAGAAAAGTTCATGAGTGTCAATTTGTTTAGTTTCAATACATGACTTGGGTTCTCTCAAATTTTTTAGACTATGAAAGTAAGATATCATGAAACTGAATCTTTCATGCAAATGTGACTCTGGTTTTTTATTTTATCATGCACAGTGAACTTATCCATTGGTTGTAGTGCATGAACTCCAAATTTTATCATATTTAAACCAGCACTCTTTCTGACAGCAGTTTCTAATTTCATATGACTGAAGACTCTATGCTTTAGAATGCTTATTCATGAACCACCTGTTCAGAATGCCAGTCAGTTCTTCTCTTGATTCCTCCATTGTATTTAATTCTTTCCCTCCTCTTTGTTGATGGCAAAGGGGGAGAATATTGTCTAGAGGATGTCTAGTGGGAGAATACATATCTGTCTGAATTCTGAAGTCATTTCCGAATTAATTCCAAGGGAGAGTTTGAGGCAGTGAGTTGCATGCATTCATAGCATCTGCATGTCAATCTGCATAACACATCATGTCTTTCATCAAACATATATATCTATGACAGGTTGTTGCTATTCTACTTCATATGGGGTTGCCATCATAAAAAAGGGGGAGATTGTTGTGACCCCTCTATGTTGATGATGTTGACACTTGCTCTATTCTTTGGCAACACCATTGTTTTGATTGATTGGCAACTGAGTTTGATTTGATGAAATTACTCCATCAGATTGACTATGTGTTCTTTGCTTTTAATACACTGCTGTCTGCAATTCTTACTGTCATAAGTCCACACATTGCATCTCAATTACATTGATTATGTGTGCACAGCGTCAACGCATCATGTTACAGCGTCAACGCATAAGTCCACACACTGCATCTCAATTAAGTTGATTATGTGTGTGCAGCGTCAACGCATCAATGTTACAGCGTCAACGCACCTCTGGCTTTGAACCTCAGAGTCTGCACATCCGAATTGCTCTTGATCTGGTGAAATGTATACACTCATTCACTGTAGCCTTCACACATTAAAGTCCATACATTCATCAATTACTTTTCACTCAAGGCAAAGTCTATACACTGGGGTCTTTTCCCTACGTGTCTTAGGCGAAGTCTGAACATTCGATTCTGAAGCCTGAAGTCTATACAGTCCAGCCTAGTCCTACGATCAAGGCTTTAGCTACACTCAACGCTATACATTGGCTTCGCTTCATGAAGTTTGTACACTGCTTCAGGAGCTTCAAGTCCACACATCGCTCAAAGTCTGTACAGAGTCTAGCGTCTCAGTTAGCGTCTCATACACTTGAGCAAAGTCTGTACATCCACAGTGTCACTCAAAGTCTAAATATTGATCTTCTAATCCAAAGTCTATACAATGGTCTTCACACTTGAAGTCCATACATTCGATGTGCAGAGATGATGTCTATACTGTGTCCTTGCTGTTCAAGTCTATACACTGACGGCTGAACTAAGAACCCTATACATCGTCTGTCTGCACTAGAGTCTCATGGAGTCTATACATTGCACTCGTCTTCTAAAGTCTATACACTGAAGTCTTCACATTCGCGTGCATAACATGAAGTCCATAAGTGGGCAAAGTCTGTACACTGTCCATGCTTCATGCAGCGTCAACTCATCCTTCATGCTGCGTCAACTCCTCAAGTATATACAATGCTTTCCTTCGCATGAAGCCTTTAAGTGCATTATGTCTATACAATGCCACTAGGATTTAAAGTCTATACAGTCGTTGCCTCCCTTGTTGAAGTCAACACTTTGGGCAAGTCTGTACGTTGCATTCTGCCTTTACAAGTCTATACAACGATGTATATATAATGCAATGTACATACTTAACTCTTATGTCTTTATTCTTGTTGCTGAAGGGACAGGGTCGACGCCTGGAGCTTAAAGCGTCCACGCATCAGTAGACGAAGCTTTCACGATGTCTTCTATTACGTCAACGCCACATGAAAGCAGCGTCGACGCAGCAGTTGAAGAAGCATTCGTCTTCACAGGCCATTCCACTGCGTCAACGCCACATGCAAGCAGCGTCGATGCAGCAGCTAAAGAAACGAGGCAAATGGCTACTGGAATGCCTCACTGCGTTAACGCCATTAAGTGAAAGCGTCGACGCAGCAAGTCAAATTGATGTCTCTGAGCACGTGAACGGAGAACTCTATACATCGGACTGAAGAAGCTAATGAGGGGCACGTGACCCCAGGTACCTGGCTCGTGATCCGAAAAGGACTAGGTATCCAGATGAGGACACGTGTACTGACACTCCATTGCATGCTGCCACGTGGTCCAAATTGCTGGGCGGGAAACGTGGAGAGCACACGCCTGCTGCTGTCGCTGCTATATATACAAGCCTTCTTCCACAGAAGAAAGCTAATCGACGCAGAAGAAGAAAAAGTATATACACTCAGCAGCAGTGAGCCTTCGATCCATAGAGAGAAAAGAGAGAAGAAAAAGATACAGAGAAGAAGAAGGAGAAAAGAGAGAGAGTGAGGTGAGAGAGAGCTAATCGAGAGTGAGAGTGAGAGTGTTTGTATCTCAGTCTTGTGGTTCAAAATCAGAGCTGAGCTTTGCTCTTTAAGAGCTACATTACTTTTGGGTTTTTATTTTTCGTTTTGATTCTGTCTTTCATTTCCGAATGCTATTTCTTCAAGCTGTGTGTCAGCGGTCTTGCAGTGGTGGTCTTCACTGGACGGGTTAAGCTGTATTTCCCCAGTGGTTGCAGAGGATCAGATCCTCTGGTCGGCAAGCTGTAGTGCCCAGCAAAGCTGTGTATCAGCGGGTTGTTTGGCCAAGCTGTAAAGCCCAGCGGACGCAAGCTGTGCTGCGCAGCAGGAAGCCATACTCGATTGAGTGTGGGGTGGACGTAGGTCGTTGACCGAACCACCTAAAAATTGTGTGTGCAGTGTGTTTGTGTTTTTGTGTGATCTGTGTGCGATGGGATTTCTTACTTAGCTTGATTGATTGCATCGCTTATGATCATGTCTAGCTTTCTACCTTTTGCTTAGCTCTTTTCATTTAGATTTGTTGATGCTTGTCTAAATTCCGCTCTAGAACTTACAATAGTTTTAAATTAGGCAAGTTGATCTATTCACCCCCCTCTAGATCCACACTTAGTGGAGATAGACTGCGTCCATCTAACCCAACATTATAAACATCTCTAAATAATTTACATTATACATATAAATTAACTTTAAAATTATTTAGAAAATATTCAACATTAAATTTATATTTACATTAAAAATATGTCCATATACATTACATATTTACATTATGCAATTAAATTAACTAATATACATTATGCATTTAAAAATATTTTACATCTACAACTAATAATGATATTAATATCATTAATTCTACAACATGCAAGACTAAATTTAAAATTTAATACATCTCAATTAAATCTAATATTTAAACATGAATTAAATAACACATCAAAAAATAAATTTATTTCTACAACATGAATTAAAATATTTTTATATTATTTTTACAACATGAATTATACAAAACATAAAAACATTTAAAGATACAACAAGAATTAAACAAAAATTATATTATTTATACAACATGAAATAAATAATACAACAATAATAAATTTAAATAATCTAACTAATTTTATTATTATAATTCTTAAACTAAAAAAATATCAATTGATTTAATTTAATTATTAAACTAATTTTTTTTATTCTCTCTCCCCACCCCACCCCCACCCCCACCGTCTCCCTCCCCCACCCCCACCGCTGCTCCTGGCCGCCCCAGCCCCACCGCCCAGCGCCCAGCGCCACCACCCCCGCCCCCACCGTCCCCCTCCCCCACCCCCACTGCCGCTCTTGGCCGCCCCAGCCCCACCGCCCACCGTCCCCCCTGGCCGGCCCTGCTCCACCCCCACCGTCCCCCACCACCGCCCCTAGCCCAACCCCACCGTCCCCCACCGCCCCACCCCCACCTGCAACGTCCCCCGACGCCCCTGCCCCGCCGTCCACCGCCGTCCCTCCCACCGGATCTGACCGGTGGGAGCACAACGGGGCCGGTGGGGGACGGTCCCCCCCCCCATCCACCACCTCCTCCGCCGACCCTCCCACGCGCAGCCCCACCGCCGCCCGCCCCCCTCCGGCCGCTCTATTATTTAAAAAAAAAATTCAAAGACGCCTTACCACCGACAACCGTCCACCGCCGCTCGCCGTTAGCCCTTCGCCGCTCGCCGTCGTCCACTGGTGTTCGCCGCTCACCGCCGTCCGGGACCACCACCGCTGAGTTAGGCACGCCTTGAAGACGCACCCCACCGGTCCATTAAATGGACGGATCGGAACGAGCGGGCCGTCCCGCACGTACCAGCCCGTCTAGTTCACGGACCGGTCTGGTACGTGGCGGGACGGACGGGTTAATTGAATCACATGACTAAATAAAATTAAAATACTTATTTCTTCCACTCTATATAAAAGAACGAGACTGACGATATTATCTCTAAAGTTCTCACGCTTGTGAAAGTTAATATTTGAGAAAACCCATTTGTCCAATGACATTTGATTGCATCAGCTCTCATAAACCGATTGATTGTCGTATAATTGTTTCTATGTCAATGTTTTTTTATTTCAAGAGAATCCTTTATCGATAACAAATCATGGCAAATTGAGTTTTTTACATATAAACTATTCTTACATTAAAATTTGTAAAAATATTATTTCTAGAAGCATATTTGAACACATACCATTATTTTTGTCAAAATACTGCAAAAATATTACTATTAATTAAATTATGTACATGAAAATGAAAATACTCCTCGAGTATTTCATTATTTCGATTGATTTAGTATATATAATAAAAAAATATTTATTTTAATCATTTTTATTGTGGGTGAGCCACCAACCTCTGATCACGTGGGTAATTTCCCTCCTCGTCTCGACACCCAAAATTCAAAACTTCCGCCTTGAGATTAGTTTCCAAAAAGCTCAATAGGGCAAATAGTTAAAATAAAAAATAGGCAAAGCCCTTGTAAAAAGGGAACAATTGCCCCCGCTAATATGGAGGAGGAATCTTAGGGTTTAGATCGTCGCCACAACATAGACACTCTCGGAGCCTCTCCTTCTTGGTGACCAACATCTAGAAACCCTCGTCATGGTAACCCTCGCCTTGATTCGACGCTCAACATCTAGAAAGAGGCCAAGCCTTTACTGTAGACACGATATTCCTGACGTCCCCTGAGAAAATTTCATATTACTATGCGACGCCACGCAGCGGCTTTCGCATTTTGAATCGCTTGAGTGCTTCCTATTCTTGAGTCTTTTTCCGCCTTTTCGGCATCCGGAAATCGTCTCGTTGCAGAAATCATGCGGTATTCGGATGGCATCACCCCCAATCGGAGGCATCGGAAGCTTCCAGAACCAGGAGAATGTCTGGCAGACGGTTGTCGACGCCCTTTCGGGGAATCCAGGGGGTCTTCATGGAGGCGTCCAGGCTCCTGGACGCCTCCATGATTTTCAATTTACAAAAACACAAAAAAACATAAAAATATAATAACATCATGGAGGCGTCCACTTGACTGGACGCCTCCATCAATGCCAAAATAATAAATAATAAATAATATTAATAATGATAAAAAAAATAAAAAATAAAAAATAAAAAAATAATTTTATGGAGGCGTCCAGGCCCCTGGACGCCTCCATCATCTTGCCCACGGGCGCCCACCGTCCGCCGGTCGGTTTGTCGTTTGAGAAAAAATCTAAATTGTGAAGACGTCCTGCCAACTAGACGCTCCCATTCATGAATCACGGGCGCCGATCAAAACCACGCGTTGTGCCAAACTGTGTGCGACTTTCGGCGGGGGTTCGATGAACTTTTATGGAGGCGTCCAGTTGCCTGGACGCCTCCTTGAAAATATTCAAAATTAAAAATAAAATTAAAATAAAATATTGTTTTTACCCTGATGAAGGCGTCTAGGGTCCTGGACGCCTCCATCCTCCGGAGCCCTATAAATAGAGACTCCCCCCCTTAGTCCTGAGGGACCTTTTGAGAGGTCCGATAGGCTGCTGGAGCCCAGAGGCTGTCGGAGCCATTTCTAACCCGTGGGATCTTTTGTAGGGGGAGGTTCTGCCGGCTTCTCGAGTGCTCACGCTCGCGAGAGGAAGGTCGTCTTCATCCACCGCGCTTTCACGTCATCCCTACGCTACCGAAGCTCCGCCGGATCTTGCCATCTGCGCATTCAATAAGCCAACTATCTCCCCTTTTCTTCTTAGTTCTTTTACATTCATCATCCGTCTCCCTTCATAAGGGAATCTTCGTCGATATACATTTGCATAATTCCATTCATCATAGTATTTTTCTCCTACTCGTGTCTGAGAGGGGTTTAAAAATAACACCAACCAGGTGTGTGTCTTGTCATGATTTCATTACTTTTTATTGCAAGAGATTGATACTACACTGTCGTTTTCTAATTCCGTCTATCTACTATCTGTTATTTTGCAAGGGTAATTGAAGAAAGCCCTCTCCGTCGGCCGGCCGAAGAGGGAGGAAGAAGCAACCCGCCACTTCCTGCTAGTGAGGTAGGTGCGGTCACCCTGTCATTTTGGGGTCCTCGACCCCTGGCGATCACATCATAATCTCGAGGCCGCGACGAGTCATATCCTGCAATGGTCGTTTAAATTTCTGTCTTCATACTTTAAGTTGCTCTTATACCTGCTATACTCTCGAGGCCGCGGCGAGTCACTTCCCTCAATGGCCGTTTGAATTCTGTCATCTATATATCTTGCCATATCTCTCTTCTGCTATACTCTCGAGGCCGCGGCGTGTCACTTCCCACAATGGCCGTCTGTCATCTATATATCTTGCTATATCTCTTATATCTTGTCATATCTCTCTTCTGCTATACTCTAGAGGCCGCGGCGAGTCACTTCCCGCAATGGCCGTTTAAATTTTGCTCCTTTTTATATCTTGTTATATTCCTATTCTGCTGTACTCTCGAGGCCGCGGCGAGTTACTTCCCGCAATAGCCGTTTCAATATTCGTTATTTAATTTCTGCACCATTCCCGTCCCCCGAGGCCGCGGCAAGTCACTTCTTGCTATGGCCGCTTAATCCCCTTCTTTATCATATTGTGTTTGTCCCGCTCGCCCCGCCGGAGTAATCTCCCGTGGTGGCCCCTTCTCTCTCCTCTTATTTTTGTGCATATTACATTTGTCCCGCTCGCCCCGCCAGAGCAATCTCCTGTGGTGGCCCCTTCTCTCTTCCCGCCAGGGGGGAAGGCACCGGAGAGTAGGGGAGAGGGGGCAGCGCTATGGTTTTCAATGGGGAGGGCTTAGTTGCCTCTGCAGCTAACACTCTCACGCTCTCATTCCGGCCAGTGAGATGTGTTGATGTGACGTTAATACAAAATGGACGTTTAAAGATCTTGGGACATGACGTTTTAGCGCTCCGTGATTTATTCGAGTGAGAGGAGTAAGATTTGTAGATCTGATATAGTATTATTTAGTCTCGCATAGTGTTAAAAATAGAAATTTATTTAATAAATATATATATTATTATAAAATATAATAAAATATTATGTGTGACTTAATGATTAGTAAGTGTGTTAATTTTGTGTGAAGTTAAAGAGTTTTAATCTCACTAAGTGTCATGTGTTTGTTGACTTATTTTTTATAAAAAATAAAAAAATGACACTAATGTGTTTTAAATTCAAATCTTACATTTTCAAAAAAAATTCTTAATCAAATTACTTATAAAATTATATTTTATATAAAATAATATACGTAATATTTAAAATAAAATAAATTACATACAGGTTGCATACCATAAACCGATCGTATCAGTCTATACTTGATACGGTCCAGTACAGATGATTCATCTCGTACTGAACCAATTTCTAAAACCTTGGAGGGGAATTTTCTTCGCTTTAAGTTAATAGGGTGTATGGTTGTAATATTTTCCCTCAAAATAAATTTAACAATAAATTGTTCGTCAATACATGTTTGTAGAGTCTATCTAATTTTAATCTTTAAATAGTTTTTTAATATTAAACCCTTAAATTTTTTATATTAAAAAAATATCTCCCCAGTTCACCTATTTAACCCTTAAAATCTTCAAATTCTTCTTCAAAACCCTTGAATTATATTATTTAGCCTAACTATGATTAAACTTTGCGTGACGAAATGATCAAAAGTCTCTCTAACCCCGACCCGAAGAGAGATAAAGGGCCGTTGACAGTTGGGAGTGGACATCCACGCAGTTCAACATGGTCCCTACCCAACACGGGCAATTTGGAGTCGCCACCAGCGTCGTCGTATGAGGCCAAGAGAGCTAGATCGTCACTTTGGACTATGTAGACCTACATTTCACTATGATAAAATGAGTAGGTAGCCAAACTTGTGCTCTTCTAAGGGTGAGTGTAGAGAGAGAGAGTGCACATTGTGTGGGGGTGCCAGTAGAGAGAGAGCATCTTGTGGGAGGCTCTCACACATAGATAGGGAGCATTGGATCCCTTGAGCAGAGATAAAAAGAAAGAAGGATATGGATGGACTCCTCCAACCCCACACCGTAAAGTATCGGAAGCACCGTTCCACCCAACCCCACATCGGCAGCACCCCCCAAGTTCCAGAAGCACTCTTTCACCCAGCCTTGCAACAACATGGTCACCCGAGTGCCTCCTCATCCGGCTCCATTCAGACAACACCAGTGAGAGGCCCTTCGGCTGTAGTTGTCCCCTCCATGTCCTCATCCTTCTCCCCCCGACATCACTAGATCCAACCATGTCAACTGCATCTCCCACTCTATTGGCGCCCGCCGATGTTCCACCGATTTTGATCCATGGTGCCATGATTGGATAAGGCGATCAAGAGAGAGAGAGAGAGAGAGAGAGAGAGGTGGGGAGGATAAAATGGGAAAGGAAAAGATAATAAAATTAGGGGGATGGAATATTTTTGAAAATGATATGTGTATTTTATTTCTTAGATGATTGTTAACTCAAGGGGCATTTTATTAAGAGTTTGAAGAATTTGAGGGTTTTAACTAAATAAGTGGATTAAATGGGCCTTCTCTAGTATAAATGTTGTAAGGGTTGAAAGTTGAATTTTTTAAAAAAAATGTTTGAAAAAATATTCCTATATCCCTAAAATTTTACGAAATTTTCTTTATATTCTTACTTTTATTATATTTATTATAATATTTTAAAAATATTATGATAAATAAGATAAATATAGAAATATAGAGATAATTTTAAATAACTTAACAATATAATAATATTTTTGTAAAAAGAACATCTCACTGGTCACCGCCCATCCCACGACTGACGACTCCAATTCCAACTCGCAATGTCCACCCGCTGCGGGTCTCGCTTCTCTCTTCCTATCCCCTTCTACTTACATCTCTTCCAACATCGACACCCATGTACGTCAGCACCTTTGACACCACTGTGCATGTTTTCCTCCTCCTCCTCTCCTTCTTCTACATCTTTCTCTCCCTGCAACCGTCCCCGCAACCCACCCACCCCATTTGTCTCATTCCTCACCCAACAAGCTCTCCCCACAAGCCATCCCTCTCCTAGCAAGCCACTCCCCTCCTTCCTCTTTCTACAAATTCTCCCTCCAACCTAGCCCCATTTGTGCTGAAACCTCTCCCCCCCCTCCTCACCCCAGAACCCTCATGTAAGCCACTCCTTGTTGGAATTATATTGTTGAAATCAACAAAAATAATAACAAACAATTAGAAATAAATGAGTTTTAAAAAGATCAGTCGCGTCGAAGCGCGTAGTTACTCGAACTAAGAGATCTATTACCACCCAACGTGTGAGTCTTATGACAACGACCTCTTAGAGATACGACGACCTTCGAGTAGACGATCCCCTCTCTCATCGACACGTCCTCGAAGAGATCTTTACGAATCTCAGTTTAACTTTCAAGAACTCGACAGAACAAATGAAGAGGAAGAAGAAAAAAGAAGAATGCTCTATTACAGGAGAACAACAACTCTCTTATATTAAAAGTCAATTTCTATTTCAACTAACAGAAACCCCCAATTGATCACCCATAGTAATCTATTTAAAGGATTTAGAGAATGCTTCCGAGGGAGGAGCGTCCGTAAATGACGCTCCTCAAATGACTCTTTCCCCAGTTATCAACAGAATGATGGCAAATTCAACCGGCGGTGCAATAGTCAATATTCGGTGCCTACTCTCATGAAAGTTATCTCCATACATAGTAATCAATAGTAAGTAATAGTGACAAACAGTGGAGGTTTTCAAATCATACTAAAAAGTCTAACAATATCCCACATGATTTAAAACATTCAAATATCTTAAAGTAAAATAATTAATAAATAGAAGATTGTTAAGTCCTTTATACTTTGCAATGGGTGAAAATATCTTTCAGTTTGAATTTTTACTTAGTGATATTTGGAATTATTTGTGGGAACGCTTGGTGGACTATACCTTGAACTAGGTTCCATAGTTCAGACTTTCCTAAATTCACACACAGTATAGCTCAATCGAGATTGTAGGCGGGTTGCGCTATTAATGACGTTGTGCAGGTATCTCATGTGTATTTTAGAAGATAACTCACATCTGATGGTCGCGACCTCACAACTCCACACATAACGGTGAATCCGTCGAAGGGTGTGAGCAAGACAGCACCTTACCTCTTGGGTCTTGGATTCATTAAGAGTATATACTCTACCTCACCTCTTGCATCTTAAGTGAGTACTTATGTCATAGGGATGAGAGCAAAATACAACAATGCTCCACATAGTTACCTATCAAATTTGTTTCTACCCATTGGACCTTCATGAGGTTGGGTTACCATCGTGATAACTTATTTTTTTTATGCACTCAATCCCATCTCCCCCGACACTTCTAGAACCACCATTCTAGATAAGCCTTTTGTGAATACATCTATAAGGTTTCTTTCTGATTTCACAAAATTTAAGGCTATCAATTGTTACTTCATTTTCTCTCTTATCGACTTGTGTCACACTTTCAAGTGCCTATTCATGTTCGCATCAGCATTTGCCTGCACATATATTGTCAATTAAAGATTTACAATCACATGAGATAGATATAAAAGGTAGAGAGCTTGCCATCAATAGAATATCAATTAAAAGATCTCTCAACCATTCAACTTCTAGCTATGCAGGTAGTGTCTAGTGCAATCATTTCAAATTTCATTATCTTTCTAGCTAATACAGTTTATTTGGTGGATTTCCAAGATACTACACCTCATCCTAAGAGGAAGATAAAACTTAATGTGGATTTGCCATATAGGGAATCACGAATCCAGTATGCATCACTGTATCTCTTCAACACAGAGAGATAACCAGTGTAGTGTAGTCCATAAGTCATAGTGCCTTTTAAGTATCTGAGGACTCTTTCTAATGCATTCCAATGACTCTCATTAGGGTTAATGGTGTATCTACTGAGCCTGTTAACTACATAAATAATATTAGGCCTGGTGTAGTTTGTAAGAAATCCAAGTGATCCTATGATTTGTGCATATTCACTTTGTAACATTAAATTTCCTAAGTTATTTTTTAGGTGTACACTAATGTCATACGAAGTGGATATAGGTTGACAGTGTATGTAATAGAACTTCCTAAAGATTTTATCTACATAGTGAGATTGTGATAAGGTTATTCCACCTAAATTTCTTATGATTCTAGTGTTTAGAATTAAGTCAGATTCACCTAAATCTTTCATGTCAAAGTTTTGGGAAAGAAATTTCTTTACTTCCTTCACAACTTATATATTCGATTCAAATATCAAAATGTCGTCAACATAGAGACACAAGATGACAATATTTGATACACACATGTATCAATTTGGTTAATTTTAAAATCATAAAAAAATAGTTTGATCAAATTTTTAGTGCCATTATTTGGGTGTTTGTTTTAGACCATAAAGAGATCTATTTAATTTACATACTTTCTTTTCTTGACATGGAATAATTTAGCTCTCAGGTTGATCCATATAAATTTGTTCTTCTAATTCACCATTTAAGAAAATAGTTTTTACATCTATTTGGTGTATGACTAATTTGTATATGGATACTAAAATAATTGAGATTCTAATAGTGGTGATCCTAGTCACACGAGAATATACATCAAAATATTCTATGTTAACATTTTGTGTAAACTCTTTGCCTACTAATCTAGCTTTATACTTATCAACTGATCCATCTAGTTTTAATTTCTTCTTACATATCTATTTACATCCAATTGTCTTACAATCAAGAGACAAATCAGTTAAAATCCAAGTGTTATTTTGGATTATTGAATTTATTTCATTATCTATGAAAAAAATGGTGAGTCCATAGAGTTTATGACATCATTATATGAGATTAGAGAGTCTTCTATTAATAATGCATAAAAACTAGCAAAAACTTTTTCAGTTCTTGCTCTTGTATTTCTTCTTAATTCTGTAGGAATTTCTTCTTCTTCTTTAGGACAAGTGAGATTAGAGGTAGAACCAGTTAATTATTTTCTATATTGGTTTTAAGTTTTTATTTTTAAGGAAATATATTTTCACAATAAACTATATCTATAGATTCAATTATAGTGCTATTGGATATATCGTTTATTTTATAATTAATTACTAGAAATTTATTAGTGTTATTAAAAAGTTTATCTATGTTATTGTTTGAAGTATATCCTTTGAAGATAGTATATATCATTTTAAGTCAAGTTTTCTTTCTTTTATTTTTACGTATTTTTACTTTTGCAAAGCACTCCCACATTTTGAGAAAATTTAAGTTAGGTATTCTACATTTCCAAATTTCATATGGAGTGGAGTCATTTTGTTTGAAAGGAATTCTATTTAAAATAAAACAAGCCATTAAAAGAGCCTTCCCCCACAAGTTCTCGGGTGCTCCCAAGCTGATTAACATTGAATTAACTATATCTATTAGTACTCTGTTTTTTCTTTCAGCTACACCCCTCGTGTATTATCCCATTTTCTTGATAGAATTTGGTAAGTGCAAGAGAAGCGCACTCTTCTCCT
This sequence comes from Amorphophallus konjac, assembly GCA_022559845.1. Classification (NCBI taxonomy): domain Eukaryota; kingdom Viridiplantae; phylum Streptophyta; class Magnoliopsida; order Alismatales; family Araceae; genus Amorphophallus; species Amorphophallus konjac. The sequence continues at coordinate 333,600,282 of CM040119.1, forward strand.
CTATGACTATTTTAATTTTATTTTCTTATTGATTTTCAACTTCAACCTTATAAATTTGAATTTTATTTAATAGTTCATCTTTGGTTTGGATTATATAGAGATGGAAAATTTTAGATAGATCGTCAATGAATGTTACAAAATATTTGTTGCCACCTCTAGAGATTCGTATAGTACCACATACATCGATGTGTATTAGTTCTAGGACATTATAATCTCTATCAATTGTTTTAAATTGTTGTTTAGGTAATTTTGCTTCAACACTTATCTCACATCTATCATGATGTTGGATGTCTATCTTAAGGAATAAATTTAACCTTATTAGTCTTTTAATTGAATTATAATTAACATGCCCCAATCTTGAATGTCATGTATTGGAATATTCAAGAGAAGACTAGACTCAGTGTAGCAGTCACCGAGGGAACCGACTCTGGTTTCAGTCCTCGGTGGAACGTTTGGTGGGGGGAGCTCCCACTGGGAACTCCCCCCCCCCTCCTCCCCCTCCTCTCGTAGGAGGCCCTATCAAGCGGGTGCTCCGGGGACTCTCTTGGATTTTGGCAGGTGAATTTCTTCTGAACTCATCTAGAATCAGGCAGGTGAGTTCTCTGGGACTCCTCTGAAATTATCTTCTTTGTTTCTCCTCTTGTTTAGCCTCCTCTTGAGTTTTCATCTTCCATACGTCTTTTGGTGCAAGGTATCTTTGAAGACTACTCCCTCTTTTCCCCATCCCAGTTGCTAACCCCCTTTGAAGCTTACTGTCTCCCCCCTTCTTTGTCTAACTCCCCCGACTGGCCGATCTTCGTTGTTTGCCTGTCGATTTTTTCACGGCATTGGCCGTATCTTTAGGAGTTCGTCAAAGCATGGGACTGCTTCTTCTTGGAGTAGTTGTTATGATTTTGCCCTCGGGCTTCAGGGAACTCGGAGATCTGGCGCTTATCCCCACTGCATCCAAGTGGATGCTTTGCTACCCGAGTGTCACCCTCGCTCTGCCATTTGAATGTGCTGTTCGGCAGCTTCGTGCTCCTCAAGGAAGTAACCCTTCAGATAAAGCTCTACCTCTTCCTCGGCCTTTCCTGGAGCTTCCAGCCGCTTTGGGCGAAGTATTGGATCTCTATAGTGACGTACTGTTGTATCTTTTTTTATTATGTTGGGTTGGTTGGCAGGATAGGATCGGGTATGATCTGTCTTGTACGGGTTGGTGTCAATGTCTCTCATGTACTGTGGTTTATGTATGGAATGAAATGAAACATACTTTATGTCAAAAAAATGTATTGGAATATTCAACATTTAAAACATGTGACTGTTCATTCAAAGAAGGTGAAGGTACATTTAGTTTGAAAGGATCATCACACATAAATCATTTTCTAATGAAGGAAAACCTTTAGTTATTACAACTTTATTTAATTCAAAAACTAACTTAAAACCCGGTTGCACTAAGAGGGATCCACTAATGAGGTTTCGCCAGATGTCGAAAATATGGTGAATGCCATGAAGGATTAATGTTTTGTCTAAAGTCAACTTCAAATCTACTCTTCCAATCTCTAGCACATGCGCCTCCGCATTGTTCCCCATCATCACAACTCCAGCACATGAGTCTTGATAAGTGGAAAACTAAGAGTGATCAGCACATACATGAATATTACCTCCGGTGTCAATTCACCAATCAATAGGATAATGGTCGAGTTAATTCCAAGGTTTAAGAGAACTACACTAAGAGCAGGTTCCGATGCTCTAGCACCTATAGTCACCATGACTTGAGGGCCAGTTGGAGGACGATCATTTTTCTTCATCTTTCAGGATGACTTCTTCCGAAAATAGCATTGAAATGTTAGATGGTTCGTCCACCCACATTCATAACTACAACGCTCCCCATTGTTCTCATTTGGCTTCTTATTTTGAGGATTTGGATTTTGAGATTTTTTTATGGAATGGGTGGTGATTTTCTTAAAATAATTACACTTTGGAATAAATGGTTTCTTATGAGTTTTAAATGATTTGTTTTCAACCATGTTGGCTTTGAGTTTGTAGTCATGAGTGGAGACCTCTCTAAGTCTGTGTTGTTCTTCAACTCTAATTACACCAAACACTTGAACTCGTCGAGTGGTGTTATGAGAGGAACCTGATCCACGACACTCTATGGCACTCTCACTAATAGTTGAGATCAATCCGAGGGCAGTTCGCTAAAATCTCATTTGATTTTATCATCTCTTAAAGTTTCCTCCATCATTTTTTTGGATTTGGCACTTAAGGTTTCCATAGTGATTAAATTGGTCATTTGAGAATTATGTGGAGCAAACATAGTTTGTAAATAAAGTATTTTAAATTTTTTATCAACACAATTGAATATATAAAATTAATAAATAATCAATTCTCACAAAGTAACGATAAGTCATAGCTTAATAATGACTCAACACAGCTCAATAATAGAATGGAATAATAGTAAGATTTTTCCATTTTTTGGCGGGTAGTAATCTTTTGGATTTTTATTTGTAGGAAATAGAATTAATGGGTTTATATGAACTAATGGAAAATACCACTTTACATAATTATATTTTTAGAAAGAATCAAACTAGATATTTTTCTTTAAACAGAAATATTTTTCGGAATTTATTTTCAAAAAATGGAATTTAATATACTTAAGTAGAAATAATATTAAGAATTTTATATTTTTATGAAAACAAAAAATTTCTTTAAATAGTAAGCAATTTAGGAAATTTATGACAACAAAGTAAGGTTTTTTATTTTTCTATAAATAGTAGTAAAATTTTAGAAATTAATTTTTATAAATAGAAAATATTTCATGCATAAATGGATTTCAAGATTGTACTTTTTGTAATGCAAAAATAATTATATTCTATAAATAAAATTTAAATGCTTATTCTATGTAAATAGACTTCAAAATTTTATTTGCTGTAAATAGAATTCAGAAGTTAACTTTCTGTAAACAAAAAATATCCCTAAAGAAAATATGATTTTAGAAATAATAGAAATAATACATAATAATTTCACTTTATACTAACAGAAATAAATATAATTTAAAAATTGAGATGGTCGTAACTAACCACGACATAGTTGACTATCTCAATAAGATAGTGAGTTATCTTAACGCATGGCTAACTTAATGAGATAGTCTGACTATCTCAAGATAATTAGTTATGTTATTATTTTTTAATAGTGTCAACTCTAGCTGACGTCTTTTATAATCATTTCTTTTAGTAATACACGTCAACCACGTTTGACTTGTTTCATTTTTTTTCAAGCAAATTTTGTAACTTTAAGTTTTTTTATTTTTTGTATGTTTCACGTCAACATGACGTGTTTCAAACAAATTTTGATTCGCGATCAAAATATTTTGACGCGTTTCAAAGTTTGGGTTAAAAGTTTATTGTGTTTTTTTCCTACTATTTGGCGTGTTCCAAAGTATATGATTTTCTTTTCTCAATTTATACTACATGTCAACATATTTTGGCGTGTTTTAAAGTGAGTTTATTTTTATTACCACTTCACGTCAAAACTCTTTGACATGATTAAAAAATATTTAAAATAATATATATATATTTTAATCAATGTGTTAAAATGTCACAAAAGTGAATGTTGAAGCAAGTCTAATGCAGTTGAAACACGTCAAAATTATTTGACATTTTCAACGAACATTTTTTTTCTTCGCACACATCAATACACCTCAACGTGCTCCATAACTTTCTTCTTTTCTTTACACACGTAAAAATGAGTTGACATGGCATAGCTTCTTTTTTTAAGAATCGAAATAATATGTATATTTTTATATATATTATTTTAATAATATTAATTAAATATATCTCTTAGAATGTCGAAGCGCACGGTCGCTCTAACTAAGAGATCTATTGTCACCCAACGTGCGGATCTCGAGACAACTACCTCCTAGAGATACGACGACCCTCGGAGAGGTGATCCTCTCTCTATTATCGGCACGTCCTCGAAGATGACTTTACGAATCTTGGTCTAGCTTTCAAAATCTCATTAGAACAAATGAAAAGGAATAAGAAAGAAGAATAAGACTTACAGGAGAACAGTAGCTCTCTCACGTTAAAACTCAATTTCTGTAGCAACCAACATGAACCCATCACCCACAGTGATCTATTTTGAGCGATTTAGAGTATGCTTCTAAGGGAGGAGCGCCCGTAAATGACGCTCCTCAAATGGCTCTTTCCCCATTTCTCAACAGAAGCAATAGTCAATATTCAATATCTACTCTCACGAAAGCCATCTTCATACACAGTAATCAACAGGAAATAACAGTGGCAGATGGTGGAGGTTTTCAAATCATACGAAAAAGTCTAACACTCCCCCCTCTTTTCTCTCCACATAGGTTCACCCCGACCTCCCTTTACCTGTTATGGACGGTTGCTCGTCCCTTCCTCCGCATCGCCATAGTCTTCCTCCTCGTCACAATCCACAGCCCGTGAACCACCTATGCAGTTATTTTTTTGCTAATACATTTTAGGGGTGTGGATGATCATTTGCCTAAATCTTATTTGTTTATTGGCATATAATACTCATATATATATATATATATATATATATATATATATATATATATATATATATATATATATATATATATGTGTGTGTGTGTGTGTGTGTAACATGATATGGTCTTTTACCATGTCCAGCGAATCTATATTAGATATAATAAAAAATATTTAACCTTTTCCCTCTAGTTCAGTTAGTGTGTGTGTGTGCATTGCGAATTTTTTATGGCCGGTTCAAGATTTAGTGGTATGGTTCACTTTTGTTTTTTTATATTTACATCTATTTCTTATTTTCTATACTAGGGATATTACGATATTTCTTCCTCCTGTTTTCTATTTTTTTTCTTCATAGTCGCGACTCGTGAGAGAGAATGCGGTGAGAGAGATCTCATTTCTTACAATGCCCCGTTGTTTCTCTCTCTCTCTTCATATCTATCATGAGCGTGCAAGTGTTATCGATGAAAGTAGAGCCAGAATAGTGGAGATTAATTTGCCATGGGATTGATGGCTATGGTTATTCAAATGTATATGTATGTTCTTTATCTAGTTTAACATCTAATTATACCTTTTTGCATATTGTTTCGTAGCACTTTCTATATTATTGAGTCTAAATCTTATTGCCTATTTTTATGAAAGGTTTTTTCTTAAAAAGTGAGAACTTAAATCTTAGTTTGTTAAAAGTTAAATGGTTATACTCTATATTTCAAAGTAAAAGTACAACTATTTTTTTAGTGGGGACGAAGAATTGTGATATTTTTATCTTCTTGGATGTCATTGACTTTAAATATTAACAATAAATAAAATTTATATATTTCTAAGGACAGTGGTGGGAATCATTTTATATATTCTTAAAGGTAATAGTGGGAATGCAAATTTTATTATCATTAACTATGAATCATTTGGTGCCATTAGATACAAGTTGTTAAAGAATAATCAAAATAGACAAGATATATATGTCTAATATTTTATAGTTATGTTTGTCAAGGTTTCTAAGTTTCTCAATCTGTCTAGCTTAATATTTTGATTCTTTTGAGTTTGTTGACTTTAAAAACTAAATTCACATTCTCTTCAATCGTCTTCAAATACTTTTAATTCTAAAAAATAATTTTATTTTTTAACTTAAAAAATTAATATGACTAATATATCGACAAAGTTTGATCACATGTATTTTTATGGTATAATATAATTTTATTTTAATTTTTTATTACACATATCGTGCGTTCCTTTGACTAGTATAATACAATAGAAATCTGAACAATAAGAGGCCATGATCAATTTGATCTTATTTATTACATATTGCACATTGTCGTTTCCCTCATTTATATATTTTCACTCAAGTTAGAGGTGGAAAATAATAAAAAAATATTTTCCAAACATATTTACATAATTTTTAAAAGGTATACTGATTTTGCTAAATAAACTAGCAAATGATTTACATCACTCTTAAAAATTAAGACATAAATTGCAATGAACTAAATTTTGAGAGAAACAATTTCAAAAAAAGGAGTGCTCCCAACCACCCTACAAGGGTGGGTCAGGGGGCTAGAAAAATAGAGAGAAAATCAGAAAAGTTATTTTTAAGAATGAGTACTTCAAAAAATATTATGTTAATTTTTTTTCTTAAAGTAGAAAAACTAATTTAAAACCCTACTTCTAGATTTAAGATTTTGTAAAAAAATATTTATGATTCTATTTTATTTTCTATATATCCCTTTCTCCTTCTCTTATCAATGATTGAGATTTAACATTAACTAACATAAGACATGATTTGCTTCTAACCAACCCTAACTATGAAAAAACGGTTAAGAGATTTTCCTTTTTAGAAGATCCGTAAAGGATCTTATCACTTAAAGATGTCAGGGTCTGTCTTTCATAAGTGATAAGTGAGGTTTTAAATTCAAAAGTCCTCTTTTTTGTTAGGGGATAGTTAAGATATTTTTTCCCTCTATTGTGAGCCTCCAATCTTTAAGTACATAATAATTATCATTAAAAATAAGACATTAAATAAATCTTATTCGGGAGTCAGAAATATCCAATGCTTACATATTTTTTCAAATTAAAAAAATTATAAATACTGGTTAATTGAATCACATGACTAAATAAAATTAAAATACTTATTTCTTCCACTCTATATAAAAGAACGAGACTGACGATATTATCTCTAAAGTTCTCACGCTTGTGAAAGTTAATATTTGAGAAAACCCATTTGTCCAATGACATTTGATTGCATCAGCTCTCATAAACCGATTGATTGTCGTATAATTGTTTCTGTATCAATATTTTTTTATTTCAAGAGAATCCTTTATCGATGACAAATCAAAGCAAATTGAGTTTTTTACATATAAACTATTCTTACATTAAAAATTGTAAAAATGTTATTTCTAGAAGTATATTTGAACACATACCATTATTTTTGTCAAAATACTGCAAAAATATTACTATTAGTTAAATTATGTCTATGAAAATGAAAATACTCCTCGAGTATTTCATTATTTCGATTGATTTAGTATCTATAATAAAAAATATTTATTTTAATCATTTTTGTCGTGGGTGAGCCACCAACCTCTGATGACGTGGGTAATTTCCATCTTCATCTCAACACCCAAAATTCAAAACTTCCGCCTTGAGATTATTTTCAAAAAACTCAATAGGGGAAATAGTTAAAATAAAAAATAGGCAAAGCCCTTATAAAAAGGGAACCATTGCCCCCGCTAACATGGAGGAGGAATCTTGGGGTTTAGATCGTCATCACAACACATACGCTCTTCGGACCTCTCCTTCTTGGTGACCAACATCTAAAAACCGTCGTCATGGTTACCCTTGCTTTGATTCGACGCCCAACATATAGAAAGAGGCCAAGCCCTTACATTTAAATACATTTATATTTAAATATACTTTTATGGATGATAGTTAGGTAATTCTTTTGGTAACAATAGTTCGTATGTAAAATCTCAAACAAATTTTTGCTAAATAAACTAGCAAATGATTTACATCACTTTTAAAAATTAAGACATAAATTGCAACGAACTAAATTTTGAGAGAAACAATTTCAAAAAAAGGAGTGCTCCCAACTGCCCTACAAGGGTGGACTAGGGGGGTAGAAAAATAGAGAGAAAATCAAAAAAATTATTTTCAATAATGAGTACTTCAAAAAATATTATGTTAACTTTTTTTTCTTAAAGTAGAAAAACTAATTTAAAACTGGCCCTACTTCTAGATTTCAGATTTTTTTAGAAAAATATTTATGTTTCTATTTTTTTTCTATATATCCCTTTCTCCTTCTCTTATCAATGATTGAGATTTAACATTAACTAACATAAGACATGATTTGCTTCTAACTAACCCTAACCATGAAAAAAACGGTTAAGAGATTTTCCTTTTTGGAAGATCCGTAAAGGATCTTATCACTTAAAGATGTCAGGGTCTGTCTTTCATAAGTGATAAGTGAGGTTTTAAATTCAAAAGTCCCCTTTTATGTTAGGGAATAGTTAAGATATTTTTTCCCTCTATTGTGGAGCCTCCCGTCTTTAAGTACATAATAATTATCATTAAAAATAAGACATTAAATAAATCTTATTCGGGAGTCAGAAATATCAAATGCGTAAATATTTTTTTCAAATTAAAAAAATTATAAATACTGGTTAATTGAATCACATGACTAAAAAAAATTAAAATACTTATTTCTTCCACTCTATATAAAAGAACGAGACTGACGATATTATCTCTAAAGTTCTCACGCTTGTGAAAGTTAATATTTGAGAAAACCCATTTGTCCAATGACATTTGATTGCATCAGCTCTCATAAACCGATTGATTGTCGTATAATTGTTTCTATGTCAATGTTTTTTTATTTCAAGAGAATCCTTTATCGATAACAAATCATGGCAAATTGAGTTTTTTACATATAAACTATTCTTACATTAAAATTTGTAAAAATATTGTTTCTAGAAGCATATTTGAACACATACCATTATTTTTATCAAAATACTGCAAAAATATTACTATTAATTAAATTATGTACATGAAAATGAAAATACTCCTCGAGTATTTCATTATTTCGATTGATTTAGTATATATAATAAAAAAATATTTATTTTAATCATTTTTATTGTGGGTGAGCCACCAACCTCTGATCACGTGGGTAATTTCCCTCCTCGTCTCGACACCCAAAATTCAAAACTTCCGCCTTGAGATTAGTTTCCAAAAAGCTCAATAAGGCAAATAGTTAAAATAAAAAATAGGCAAAGCCCTTGTAAAAAGGGAACCATTGCCCCCGCTAATATGGAGGAGGAATCTTAGGGTTTAGATCGTCGCCACAACATAGACGCTCTCGGAGCCTCTCCTTCTTGGTGACCAACATCGAGAAACCCTCGTCATGGTAACCCTCGCCTTGATTCGACGCCCAACATCTAGAAAGAGGCCAAGCCCTTACTGTAGACACGCTATTCCTGACGTCCCCTGAGAAAATCTCATATTACTATGCGACGCCACGCAGCGGCTTTCGCATTTTGAATCGCTTGAGTGCTTCCTATTCTTAAGTCTTTTTCCGCCTTTTCGGCATCCGGAAATCGTCTCGTTACAGAAATCATGCGGTATTCGGATGGCATCACCCCCAATCGGACGCATCGGAAGCTTCCAGAACCAGGAGAATGTCTGGCAGACGGTTGCCGACGCCCTTTCGGGGAATCCGGGGGGTCTTCATGGAGGCGTCCAGGCCCCTGGACGCCTCCATGATTTTTAATTTACAAAAACACAAAAAAACATAAAAATATAATAACATCATGGAGGCGTCCACTTGACTGGACGCCTCCATCATCTTGCCCACGGGCGCCCACCATCCGCCGGTCGGTTTGTCGTTTGAGAAAAAATCTAAATTGTGAAGACGTCCTGCCAACTAGACGCGCTCATTCATGAATCACGGGCGCCGATCAAAATCACGCGTTGTGCCAAACCGCGTGCGACTTTCGGCGGGGGTTCGGTGAGCTTTTATGGAGGCGTCCAGTTGCCTGGACGCCTCCTTGAAAATATTCAAAATAAAAAATAAAATTAAAATAAAATATTATTTTTGCCCTGATGAAGGCGTCCAGGGTCTTGGACGCCTCCATCCTCCGGAGCCCTATAAATAGAGACCCCCCCCTTAGTCCGGAGGGACATTTTGAGAGGTCCGATAGGCTGCTGGAGCCCAGAGGCTGTCGCAGCCATTTCTAACCCGTGGGATCTTTTGTAGGGGGAGGTTCTACCGGCTTCTCGGGTGCTCACGCTCGCGAGAGGAAGGTCGTCTTCATCCACCGCGCTTCCACGTCGTCCCTACGCTACCGAAGCTCCGCCGGATCCTGCCATCGGCGCATTCAATAAGCCAACTATCTCCCCTTTTCTTCTTAGTTCTTTTACATTCATCATCTCGTATTCTCCGTCTCCCTTCATAAGGGAATCTTCGTCGATATACATTTGCATAATTCCATTCATCATAGTATTTTCCTTCTACTCGTGTCTGAGAGGGGTTTAAAAATAACACCAACCAGGTGTGTGTCTTGTCATGATTTCATTACTTTTTATTGCAAGAGATTGATACTACACTGTCATTTTCTAATTCCGTCTATCTACTGTCTGTTATTTTGCAAGGGTAATTGAAGAAAGCCCTCTCTGTCGGCCGGCCGAAGGGGGAGGAAGAAGTAACCCGCCACTTCCTGCTAGTGAGGTAGGTGCGATCACTCTTTCATTTTGGGGTCCTCAACCCCTGGCGATCACATCATAATCTCGAGGCCGCGACGAGTCATATCCCGTAATGGTCGTTTAAATTTCTGTCTTCATACTTTAAGTTGCTCTTATACCTGCTATACTCTTGAGGCCGCGGCGAGTCACTTCCCTCAATGGCCGTTTGAATTCTGTCATCTATATATCTTGCCATATCTCACTTCTGCTATACTCTCGAGGCCGCGGCGTGTCACTTCCCACAATGGCCGTTTGAATTCTGTCATCTATATATCTTGCTATATCTTTTATATCTTGACATATCTCTCTTCTGCTATACTCTAGAGGCCGCGGCGAGTCACTTCCCACAATGGCCGTTTAAATTCTGCTCCTTTTTATATCTTGTTATATTCCTATTCTGCTGTACTCTCGAGGCCGCGGCGAGTTACTTCCCGCAATGGCCGTTTTAATTTTCGTTATTTAATTTCTGCACCATTCCCGTCCCCCAAGGCCGCGGCGAGTCACTTCTCGCTATGGCCGCTTAATCCCCTTCTTTATCATATTGTGTTTGTCCCGCTCGCCCCGCCGGAGTAATCTCCCATGGTGGCCCCTTCTCTCTCCTCTTATTTTTGTGCATATTGCATTTGTCTCGCTCGCCCCGCCAGAGCAATCTCCCGTGGTGGCCCCTTCTCTCTTCCCTTATTTTTTGTGTTGCAGCAAAAGCCAGATAAAACAAAACGAGCCCGCGCGCTCCGTATTTCGTTCCTCAAATCGCGTGACGTCGCTCACAGATTGGCGATCACGGTGGGACATCTGTCGCTTTCTTTCAGTTACCCTTGCAATTTCTCGTGATTTGCTTTACTATCTCTTGTGTGTTGTTATATCTTGATTATTTCATAGTTCCGTTGTACTCCATATATCTGTCAGCATTCCATTGCATACATCCATCCCTCTTTTCTATTCTTTTTCATTTTTTTCTAAGGATCACCCTCTCTCGGTGAAGGAAGGACTCTCCGTTCGGGAATTCCTATCGACGGACTAGAATCTCCTCCACTGGGACCTCCGTAAGTCCCCGACATCGAAGAATCTCCTCTTCGTTCACTGGGCCGGTTGTACCATTGAAGTTCCCCAGAGTTAGTCGACTCATTCGTGGTGAGACGAGAGCCCCTAGCTGACACGGTGGTGAAACAAATATGAACTAGGGTCCCTATTTTGTGTGAACTTCAGATCTGGTTAAAAACAGAAAAAAAAATCATCAAAATCAAAACACAAAAAAGGCGTAAAGGCATCCACTTATTTGATAATCTCTGCTATTTGCTTGCTAGTGTATATTTTTACGTTTCAGGAAAACTGTGAGCATGGCTCACGAGTCTTTTGAGGAGAACCACTATGGACTCGAGCCCTTCTTATGAGCCCTCGCATGAGGTGCAGGTTATTGCAGGGGACACATCCCCACCACATGACATCTCCTCTTTGCTAGGCGTCCTCGCTAACACGGAACTTACCTCTGAACAGCTCCGGGCCCTCCAGGCCATTCTGAAGGGGAAATCTGTTTACCCCGGACCCCAAGAATCAACTCCAGCCATCGCACCTCTCCAAGAGTCGGTGCAGGCCATTCCATCTCCTTCACTGGCGCAAGCCATCCAGTCTCCCTCGCTTGAAGGGCAAGTGAGCCAACAACCGCTATCGTTCCAGTTCCCTTCACAATCTCAAACTCCCGTTGTTCCCCACGTACCACTCCAGCCGGGGCCAACTGTCGGCGGCCCGACAGCTCCCTCTTATTCGGGGTTCCCCCCTCAAGTCTCCGGGAGACATTTCCTCCCCAGTGGCAAGTGCCACCTTCACCTCCCGAGGAGCGTCCCAATCGCTCCTCAACCGGTTCAATAAAATGGATGAACAATTTCAAAATTTGAAGAAAATGGTGGACGTGAAATCCACCCCGGAGGTTGCTTTGCCAATCCTTCCGGTCATCTATTTTCCCCCCTCCGAAATGCCCACGTACCGCAGGTACAATGGCACTGGCAACCCCTTCATTCACCTCAAGGATTTCATGTATGAGTCCTCATATTGACAAAATGACCAGAGATCCCTAACATACATCTTTCGGAGATCATTGGACGGTCCTGCGCTAGAGTGGTTCTATTCTTTGGAGCCCCGCGAGGCCTAGAATTTTGAAACAACTCAGAGAATGTTCTTGCAAAAGTATCAGGATAGGGTCGGTCCCTCTCTCTCCATTACCGACCTAGTGGCCGAGAAGATGAAGTCCGATGAGGATTTTGTTCGCTATGCCGACAGATGGAGGTCCCTGGCAGAAAGAATAAGAGATACCCTCTCAGAGCCTGAACAAGTAAAGATGATTGTATCCAATGCCACCCCATAGTTCAAACATGTCCTGCCATGAACAAGCTTACCACAATGGAGGAACTCTAAGAAAGATCCTGGTATATCCGGACCCAGTTGAAAGACTCCCCCATTATGAATATGTTTGAGCCGCCAAAGCCCAAGGTGGTCAGAAAGACAGGCACTGGTATCCCAGGCGGAGCAACAGAAGGGGTCGCAACAAATGAACAAGTGAGTGCGGTCAACAATGCCAACTTTGCAGCCAACCCAAGGCTTCCACAAATGCCCCGACTTCCCCTCCGACAAGGTCCATTCCCCTCTCGTCCTCCACCCCAAAACAATCCACCCCAGGATAATATGCCTCAACTACTTCAACCCCAGCTACAACAACCACAACCCCAGCAACAACAACCACCACTTCAGTACAACCAAGTTCCACCCCCAGGGAATTATGGCCTCCCACAGCAACAAAGGATGTCGATTGGTCCCAAGAGAGCCTACTATCCACCGTTGCCAGAAACTCTGGTAGATATTTTCAACGCCCTCGTGACCTAAAACACACTCATTCTACCCAGGGAGAGGCCCGTGTGGCCCCCGAATGTTGATACCTCCAGATACTGTGTCTACCACAGACAGCCAGGACACACAGTAGACAACTGCTTTCACTTTAAAGATTACATTCACGATACGATGATGAAGGCAGAATTGACTGGGATGAAATGACGTGATATGTCGCCACTCTCAAAGCTAGGAGACCTCCTCCTAGGCCACATCAGCAGTTACAACAGCAGCCACATCAACAACCACAACAACAGCAACAGCCTCAACCGGCCCAACCATAACAGCCCAACATGGGTGTTGAGCTATGGTTTTGATGATAACTAAACTTCATGTGTGATGGAGATTGTTGAGCTATGCCCTTGATGATCTAAACATCATGTGTGATGATAGTGGTTTTGATAATCAAACCTCATGTGTGATGACAACATATTGTGTGCTTGATTAGTGGAAAACATCTTCATGATAAATGAACTCACATGTGGCTATCTCATCTTGCAGGTTGCTTTACTAAGTAGGTTGATGATTGAATCAAGCATGCTGCACATTAGTCTTTGGAGGTTTCATGTGAAGACTATGCTTCTCAGTGAAATGGTTGAGTCCTTATGGATATGAAATTGATTGCATGGCCTTGTGTTGTGTAAATGCATAGCCATTTCATTACATGCTCTGTTGAGGATTTCCTTTGGTTATTGTATATCATGAATGCATGAGTGATGGCTCCTAGTCATTCTAATCATATGGCTTAAATGGCTATGCATGAGGATTTCACAACATATTCAGATTCATTGGTTGAATATTAACTTGCTTCTAAATTCCCGGAAAGTGCAGGTTAATATTTCTCACATTATGATGGATTCAAGGTAAGAATTTATATTGGAATCCATGGTGACACTCTTCTAATCTTGAGTTGAAAAATGGGTTCTCAAGTGCTTTCATACAGATCTTTCATGTGGATTCTTATATGCCTCATGATAATGCTTTCGTAATCATATTTCATGTCATTTGGGTCTTGGTCTCAAAACTAGCTTCATATGTTAATACATGACCCATATATTTTGATCTTGATCTAACCTCTTGGTTTATCATGTTTTTCAGGATGCAAAATCATTGTTGATCTTCATGGGATTATGGTAATATTTAATCAATTGATTCCATTTGGTTTGATGGAGGTTTTAGTTATTTTTCAAACTTAAACTCCCTTACAGTCTTCACCATTTTCAATCCAACCATTGGATATCCCCTCTCTAAATTTTATGTTGTAGCTCTGGGAGTCCTCTTTCCAACGCCTCTAGTCTTGCTTCGATCGGAGTTCGGAGCTAGGAGTATTAATTCTCGTCGCCGAAGCACGCAGAACTGATTTTTTGTTAAGCTGCCTGAAAGGGTCGACCCTTAAGGTCGACCCCTCAAGAAAGGGTCGACCCTAAGGGTCGACCCCTATAAAACAGAACACAAAACTTGTTCTGTTTGGCTTCTGTATGGCCAAGGGTCGACCCCAAGGGTCGACCCATGCCCCGAGGGTCGACCCCAAGGGTCGACCCCTACAGATCATTTTGCTGTTTTTGTTGAACCAGAACCTGGTTCTGAGAGGGTCGACCCCTGGGGTCGACCCATGTCTTCTGGACCTTTAGCACAGCTCGAGGGTCGACCCCAAGGGTCGACCCTTTCTGGTCTGGGTGGCGCCGTGAATGTAGACTTTTGGCGTTTCGACCCAATGGTCCAAATACACTTGTTTGGCTGTCCGTAATCCACTCCTAAATAAGTGGATCTTGTCCCTTGGTCGACCATTGACCACCCTTGGCTTATATAAACACTTGTAGAGATTGGAAAACCTAAGGGATTTTCATATACACTGTTTTCGGGTTTCTTTCTAACCCTTCTTTGTGCAGGTCGCAGCAGCCACCTCCAGCCCTTGTTCCTCTTGTGTTTGTGCGTGAATGTGAAGGGAAGAAGGAGGATTCGAAGTTCCAATCAACCCTCTACTGCTGGCTGCGAGTGAAATCAAGATTCAAGCTCATCCGATTCAAGATTGTCAAGAACGTCTTCCTGCTGCACAAGTGTTCGATTAAATTCCGAGAAGAGAAAGGGGGAGCTTCTACAAGGATAAATCATTCTCTCTTCACACCTTTCATTCTGATTCTTTGAGTTTAAACTTCAGCATATGTTGTAATCTTTATCTCAGATATTTGTGTGTGTGTGGATCATTGTTGGATCCGTGGTCGTGTGTGTGTCGTGATTTATTCGTGTGTGTACGTAGGTCTTCCTAGATCTACGTTTGTGTGTGTGGGTGTCTAGTTAGATCAGTTCTGTATCTTGTGTGTGGTTTGCTGCACTTGTGGCAGTGTGTGTTCGTGTTGGTGATCCGGCCATCGGATCATGTGTGTGTGTTGTTATTCCGGT
Organism: Amorphophallus konjac; assembly: GCA_022559845.1. NCBI lineage: Eukaryota > Viridiplantae > Streptophyta > Magnoliopsida > Alismatales > Araceae > Amorphophallus > Amorphophallus konjac. The sequence goes on from CM040119.1 coordinate 333,615,779, forward strand.
CGTTGGACCGTGTGGGAGACTACGTCTCTGTGTGTGTGTCTGTGTTTTGGGGCGCGTCCCCGTGTGTGTGTGCAGGCGTCATCCTGCGTGTGTATTTGGAGCGTCGTCTCCGGTTGGGAATTTATTCCCGAGTGAAGCCTCACCTAGTTTGGTGAGGGGTGGACGTAGGGAGCCCGTCGTGGTCCCGAACCACCTTAAAATCCCTGTGTATTGTGGTTTGCTTTGCGCACTGGTTTGGTTTATTCTGTGTATCCATCTATATGATCGTGTGGGATCGGTGAACTTGAGAGAATCGGTTTAATGGCTTAATCAACTTCCTTAATTCTATTATATGTCATTAACTTCACCGTGTGCACTCGTCTTGTCTCATAATGTTTGTTGTTATCAAGCTTGCCAGATCAACAGTTTTGGGTGTTTTAATTGTTGTCTCATTGCCTTTGATAAAAGGTCAAGAGTTTTATTTAAAATTGTAGTCACCCAATTCACCCCCCTCTTGGGTGTCATTGATCGAGGGACCCAACAATTGGTATCAGAGCTAAGGCTCTTATTTCATAGATCTAACGATCTAGAGTGATCCGGATCAATGACTACCAACACTTACACCTTGAATTCTCCACCGGTGTTTGATGGTTCCAAGTTTGATTTGTGGTTAGGAAGAATGTGCAGTCTTGTCAACTCATATGACCCTAAGCTATGGAGGCTTATTTCATATGGTCCTTATGAGTTGCCCAAGGACAAGAATGTCTGGACTGAAAATCAAAAGTTTAAACATGATCAAAATTGCTTAGTTTTAAAGTTACTTACTGCTGCAGTTGATTCTAATCATTTCCCTTTTGTCTCCCATTGCAGATCCGCGAAGGATATCTTGGATGGCCTAACCAAGATTTGGGAAGAGCATGGAGACCAAGGTCTTGTGGCAGGGATGAGTGAACAAAGGAGTGATCAGCCAAGTGAATCAAGCTCACCAAGTGGATCAAGCTCAAGGGTAAATTCTGAATCTGATTGTGAAGATGATTTTAACTACGAAGAATTGTTGAATGCCTATGAAGAGCTTGCTGAAAAATACAAGAAGTTAAAATCTGAAAATAAAAAATTGAAAAAGAATGTTGGTCAAAATAGAAGTGATTCCTCTTGTAAAGAATGCTCACACCTTAAGGAATTGATTGATGGTTACATGTTTGACATTAAAATTCACAAAGATCAAATCTCTACCTTGAAAAATGAAAACAAAGAGCTGAGAGAGAGAGTTAGTCTTATGGACATTGGCAAAATTGAATTTGCTCATGATAAGAGACTTGAAAAAGAAAATGATGAATTGAAACAGTTGAACAATGCCATGTCTGAAAGATTGTTATTTTTTGAAAAAGGAAAATATGTGGCTTTGGAAGAGTGTGAAGATGTGAATGAAATAAGGCAAGAAGTTGAATGTCTTAGGAAAACCAATGCCGTGTTAAATGTTAATCTTTCCACTTGTGAAGAAGAACTTGCCAATTCTGAATTACACATCTCATCTCTTGAAAAAGAAATTTCTGACTTGAATGCTTCATTGTCTAAATTTGTGAATGGCCAAGAAAACTTAGATAAATTGCTGGGCATGAGAGTGAACTTTCAAAGGGAAGGGCTGGGTTTTAATCCTGTAAACAAAAAGAAATTTGAGAGTAAGCTACACACTTCTTTTTTTCATACCACTTGTGTACCCAGCACCTCCACATATCACTCCCATGAACACACCATGTCAAGAACTCAATCAAATCTGAAAAAAGGTGCGAATGTCCAGAATGTGCATGCTAGAAACATTCATATAAAATCCCATGCATCCAACAAAAGAAACATGTCTTGTCTTTACTGTGGAAAACCTGGACACATGATGCATGATTGTTTCATTATGAAGAATGATGATTTGAGAGCTTGTAGAAATCAGGCTGGTTTGAAAAATGCAAAGAAAGCATTCACCACAAAATCTCTCATGCATTGCAATCACTGTGGTAAAAGAGGTCATACAATTTCACACTGCTGGCTACTAACAAAGAAAAAGAGTTTTCATTCAACATATCATGCTCAAATGTACAAAATGGTAAACCAAATGAGAAGAGTGAATGTGACATCACATTCTTCAAAGAATCCTCGTGTTTTTAAGAACTCAAAGTCATGTTGCAACTATTGTGGTAAATTTGGACATATGGTGCATGATTGTTTTATGAAGAAAATTGATGATATGAATGTTGTTATGAAGTGGAAGCCACGTGCCAAAGATGCTGCTAACCCACAAGGACCCAAGATGGTTTGGGTACCTAAGAATGCCAAATGAGAAATTTGTTTTGCAGGTGTGCCTTGGGAATGTAAAGCATGAAATCTATTTTTCTCACGAAGGTAAGGCACACAAGTGGGATAAATCAGGTTAAAAGAAAAAAACCAAAACTGAAATTTGAAAATTCAGGTGATATCCCTCTCACTCTCTTCAGTAATTATGTCATTGTTTGATTCATATTGTGCTGAATTGTCTTGTGTTAATGCACATGTTTGTTCATTCATTCCATCCATAGATAGTTACATACACTTGTGCATATCATCCTCATATAGCATCTTGTTGAAGTGGTGCTTTGAAACCATCAATAAAGTTCACTACATTTGTTGAGCTTGCATGCACCCTCATGTTTGCATACACCCTTTCACATATTATCTTGCATAAGTTGAACATTGTGAAGTCATGATGCATAGCATTCCTCCTACCTTCATCACCCTTGACTACATAGTATATCAAATGGTGACATGTGGAAGGACATGTTATGCATGTCTGAAAGCTATCACTACGCGTGAGGTGATCTTTGGATCTAAGTTCTCCGCCTAGTACTATGAGTCGTTTACTTAAAAGGCTGCATATGACATTGGATTGTTACTGAACATCTTGCATTCTTGCACACACTAAGGGGGAGCAACCACATTCTTCATATGAGCTTAGTGTTTAAGGTTCACACATGAGTCATGCATTGCATCTTGAGCTATCTAGTGGATTTTGGTTGTTAAAATAATTTGTTATGCCAAAGTTAATAAATTTGAATCAAAATTGACAAATCAATTCTTGTTGTTCTTGGATACAGATTACACTCCCAAAATCAAATGCTGATGGGCTGGCCGTGACCAAGTTTGAATCAAATGAGGAATACCTTGCAAGGATGAAAATGATAAAAATTTTCTCAATCCACCACTGGGAGATAGGAAGTGATTTTGATAGTACCCAAGACATGGTATGAAAAGTGCGCGTCTCTGTTAACAAAGGATGGGTTCAATAGGTGAAAGACTTGGAAGAAAAATGATTCTCAAGGCAAAGGTAAGAAAGCAAAATCTGAAATATCAACCCCTGTGAGGTTGGCAATCTCAGTGATTGAAGGCTTCCAATCTTGTCTCCTGAACCAAGGTAATTCAACCTTGTTAAATCATGCAATGGTCTTTTTATCACTTGGTGATACCTTTAGATGACAAGTGTTGATTCTAAAAACTTGAGTTGTCATTTACTAGCATGCTGTGACAAATTGGTTGAATCTAGTTTGATGTGATGAACATACTTAATTGATTTAACAGAATGAATCCTTGAGATGAGTTATGTAACTTGAAAATATGTTTGTGATTATATGATCCATACATTTGACTTTTGGATGAACTCTCATTTCAAAACTTGTGAAAGACCTTTCAAAATCTATTTTTGAACAATTCTGAAATTTGGGTTGCACTGCTTACTTTTGATCATTTATGCACCCTCATTCATAAAGGTCTTGTCATAAACAATGTTTGCTGATTCATGGATTGAATGTGGATGAACTTAATAAGAATTCTGTCACACTGACTTGAAATGAAAGCTCTCATCTTCTTTTTGCATCCTATCCTTCATTCTCATACAGTAATAGGCTGCATGCATCAGAATCCAATGCATTAGGTGCATTTAGTTCTCTCAAATGAAAAACCAAAAACACACACCTTGCACCCATGTTAATTTCTGCATTGCATTAGAACTCATGCATTCGTCACACTTAGTTCATTCATTTGGCATCCATTCAATTAGTATCAAATTGACATCACATTGCTCGCATACATGTCATAGTGCATTTGCATAAACTCCCAATGTGTGCTTGTGTGTTATTATATGTTATTCACTCCCATCCTTGAAAATTCTATGACCTTATGCATTCTTGATAAATAATGTTGCATTTGAGTCATTATTGGTGTGCTTCATGTTGTACACTTTGGGGGGAGTAAAGTGCATCTATTTAGGGGGAGTTGTATTGTTATGTATTCATGGTATTTTCGGTATACATGCTGAATCAAATTCACACAATTCATGCACAGAATATGAAAATGAGTGTTAAGAATAAGGATATATGTTTTTCTTTTCAACACTCTCGAGATGTTAAACTTGCTGCATGTATGTTGAAGAGACAGTTGAGGAAAAAGCTGCCTACCTATCTTTGTTGAAAAATCTGAAATGAAAATGAACGGTAGAGCAATGCTTGATCTCACTGAGTAAACTGGGCACATGTCACCTGAGACGTGATGTGGTTCATATCTGAAAAGTGTGGACTAGTACCTCTGTTCAAAATGAGGTGAGATGGTTCAGTATTCTAAGTAACCGGGGATTCTGGCATGAGCTCCATGCGTCTACTCGCGTAAAAAGGAATCATTTTGGACCTGATCACTCTTGAAAAATTCTGACTATCATGTGGTACTGGTTGAGTTGAAAAAATGATGGTGAAAACTCATTGTGGTAGAGCGAAGCCTCCAATACGCTGCTCTCAAAATTGAAGTGCAGTCTGTAAAATGTCTCCCTGTGTTGATCTGAAAATCTAAATATCCATATTGAAACTATCATTTTTCATGTTACTCAGTTACACATTTGAGAATTTGATTTAATATGTATTCAGAAAGTTGATTGACTGCATTAGCAATTGCATTAATCTCCTATATGATTGGAAAATCTCCCATGTGCTACACATGTGTATTCCGATTGTCATGACTCTCTTGCATCTTTCCTATACCCATCCCTTCTTAAATAAGTACGGGGGAGCAGTGTTGCATGTATATATATGTATCTATTTGTTTGCTTATGTATGCATCTCACATGCCATCACATGCATAAGTTGCATCTCATGCATTTCAAACCACAAATCAAAAATTAAAAAATCTGGAAAATACTGAAAACCAAAAATTGAGTGAACTTCCCATGCTATTTACTTGCTCAATAAATTCTTGTGTTTGCTTGGCAAATGGGGAGAAAGATTGGGCACAACCAAGTAATCAACATTTGATATCCTCTCTAGCCAACAATTGGTTCTCGAGTCCACAATTGGTGTTTCCCATCCTTTCCATGAACCCATTTATTTATAACTTACTCCTGCTTCATCAGAATTTCAAATGTGGGTTACTGTTCCTTGCACTTTTATCATGCTACGATGTGCATCTCCACTGTTTCTTCTTCATGAGGGAGTATGATTGGCCTTACCCGCTTTTTGATAATGTCAAAGGGGGAGAAATATTTCATGTGATTCATGCTTGTTAGATTCATGATTGGGGTTTCATGATTGGGGGAGAACAACTTGCCACTCGTTTGTCATCTTCACTAAGATTGTCATCATTCATCACTACGTTTGTCATCATCAAAAAGGGGGAGATTGTTGAGCTATGGTTTTGATGATAACTAAACTTCATGTGTGATGGAGATTGTTGAGCTATGCCCTTGATGATCTAAACATCATGTGTGATGATAGTGGTTTTGATAATCAAACCTCATGTGTGATGACAACATATTGTGTGCTTGATTAGTGGAAAACATCTTCATGATAAATGAACTCACATGTGGCTATCTCATCTTGTAGGTTGCTTTACTAAGTAGGTTGATGATTGAATCAAGCATGCTGCACATTAGTCTTTGGAGGTTTCATGTGAAGACTATGCTTCTCAGTGAAATGGTTGAGTCCTTATGGATATGAAATTGATTGCATGGCCTTGTGTTGTGTAAATGCATAGCCATTTCATTACATGCTCTGTTGAGGATTTCCTTTGGTTATTGTATATCATGAATGCATGAGTGATGGCTCCTAGTCATTCTAATCATATGGCTTAAATGGCTATGCATGAGGATTTCACAACATATTCAGATTCATTGGTTGAATATTAACTTGCTTCTAAATTCCCGGAAAGTGCAGGTTAATATTTCCCACATTATGATGGATTCAAGGTAAGAATTTATATTGGAATCCATGGTGACACTCTTCTAATCTTGAGTTGAAAAATGGGTTCTCAAGTGCTTTCATACAGATCTTTCATGTGGATTCTTATATGCCTCATGATAATGCTTTCGTAATCATATTTCATGTCATTTGGGTCTTGGTCTCAAAACTAGCTTCATATGTTAATACATGACCCATATATTTTGATCTTGATCTAACCTTTTGGTTTATCATATTTTTCAGGATGCAAAATCATTGTTGATCTTCATGGGATTATGGTAATATTTAATCAATTGATTCCATTTGGTTTGATGGAGGTTTTAGTTATTTTTCAAACTTAAACTCCCTTACAGTCTTCACCATTTTCAATCCAACCATTGGATATCCCCTCTCTAAATTTTATGTTGTAGCTTTGGGAGTCCTCTTTCCAACGCCTCTAGTCTTGCTTCGATCGGAGTTCGGAGCTAGGAGTATTAATTCCCGTCGCCGAAGCGCGCAGAGCTGATTTTTTGTGAAGCTGCCTGAAAGGGTCGACCCTTAGGGTCGACCCCTCAAGAAAGGGTCGACCCCTGTAAAACAGAACACAAAACTTGTTCTGTTTGGCTTCTGTATGGCCAAGGGTCGACCCCAAGGGTCGACCCATGCCCCGAGGGTCGACCCCAAGGGTCGACCCCTACAGATCATTTTGCTGTTTTTGTTGAACCAGAACCTGGTTCTGAGAGGGTCGACCCCTGGGGTCGACCCATGTCTTCTGGACCTTTAGCACAGCTCGAGGGTCGACCCCAAGGGTCGACCCTTTCTGGTCTGGGTGGCGCCGTGAATGTAGACTTTTGGCGTTTCGACCCAATGGTCCAAATACACTTGTTTGGCTGTCCGTAATCCACTCCTAAATAAGTGGATCTTGTCCCTTGGTCGACCATTGACCACCCTTGGCTTATATAAACACTTGTAGAGATTGGAAAACCTAAGGGATTTTCATATACACTGTTTTCGGGTTTCTTTCTAACCCTTCTTTGTGCAGGTCGCAGCAGCCACCTCCAGCCCTTGTTCCTCTTGTGTTTGTGCGTGAATGTGAAGGGAAGAAGGAGGATTCGAAGTTCCAATCAACCCTCTACTGCTGGCTGCGAGTGAAATCAAGATTCAAGCTCATCCGATTCAAGATTGTCAAGAACGTCTTCCTGCTGCACAAGTGTTCGATTAAATTCCGAGAAGAGAAAGGGGGAGCTTCTACAAGGATAAATCATTCTCTCTTCACACCTTTCATTCTGATTCTTTGAGTTTAAACTTCAGCATATGTTGTAATCTTTATCTCAGATATTTGTGTGTGTGTGGATCATTGTTGGATCCGTGGTCGTGTGTGTGTCGTGATTTATTCGTGTGTGTACGTAGGTCTTCCTAGATCTACGTTTGTGTGTGTGGGTGTCTAGTTAGATCAGTTCTGTATCTTGTGTGTGGTTTACTGCACTTGTGGCAGTGTGTGTTCGTGTTGGTGATCCGGCCATCGGATCGTGTGTGTGTTGTTATTCCGGTCGTTGGACCGTGTGGGAGACTACGTCTCGTGTGTGTGTGTCTGTGTTTTGGGGCGCGTCCCCGTGTGTGTATGCAGGCGTCATCCTGCGTGTGTATTTGGAGCGTCGTCTCCGGTTGGGAATTTATTCCCGAGTGAAGCCTCACCTAGTTTGGTGAGGGGTGGACGTAGGGAGCCCGTCGTGGTCCCGAACCACCTTAAAATCCCTGTGTATTGTGGTTTGCTTTGCGCACTGGTTTGGTTTATTCTGTGTATCCATCTATATGATCGTGTGGGATCGGTGAACTTGAGAGAATCGGTTTAATGGCTTAATCAACTTCCTTAATTCTATTATATGTCATTAACTTCACCGTGTGCACTCGTCTTGTCTCATAATGTTGTTGTTATCAAGCTTGCCAGATCAACAGTTTTGGGTGTTTTAATTGTTGTCTCATTGCCTTTGATAAAAGGTCAAGAGTTTTATTTAAAATTGTAGTCACCCAATTCACCCCCCTCTTGGGTGTCATTGATCGAGGGACCCAACAATGGGCATAATCCAGAATCCATTACCGGAGCACCAACAGCCTAATCACCAGGTCAACCCCATCTCCTCCTTCCCGGAAGTCGGGAGAGAGCAGGGGTGGCACCCAGAAAGTACCTCTATTCTTTCTACCGCCAACCCTATCATCATGCAACCCCCTCACCTTGCCCGGGTAGCACCTCTCTCTCATCAACCCGCATTAGTACCGCCTTCACCATTTCCACTGCCATCATGCCCTCTCATTCGCACCCCAGTGACCTATCAGCCAACAACCCCCACTACGCCCTCACACCCTCTCATCTTCTCTCACTCCACCACTTTACCATCCACCTCTACTGCATTTGCCCCTATGCCTTCTAAGCCCCTTATCACCCGTCAACCGTACGTAACCCCGTTTGTCTCCACCATACCACCACCAATGCCTTCAAAATCACTCATCACTCACTGATAAGTGTGTATTTTCCCATCTTAATTCATGTTATTTACATTTTTATGGGCTTTAATAATAATAAATATGCACTTATCACACTAACTTTTAATTTAGAGTCAAATAGTTATTTTTTTAGAATTAAATACTTTTAATAAAGATATTTCCTTATTTAACAAGTACTCAAAACAATAAAAATAAGAAAATAAAGAAAATACAAAAAAATATAAGATATGTGGAACTGGGCCAAAAGCCTAGGGATTTGATCAAAAAGAAAAGAAAAAAAAAGAAAAAAAATATATTTATTTATTTGGTATTTTTTTAGAATTTTAAAAGATATATATCCATATACTATATATATATATATATATAACATATATAACTAACTAATCTTACATGTGTTTTTGCGCGTTTTGATTGCAGGACTCGATCCCGCGCTCTCGCGGGCGGAAGGCACCCGGTCAACGCGACCGGGCGCGAGTCAGTAGAGGGGGGAGGCCGGCGTAACGCGCCAGCGACGCGGCAGAGACCGGTGGAGGAGGCGGGCCCACTGCGGGCGCAGCCACGGCAGGAACGCAGGGTGGCACACGCGCAAGCGCGAGATTTCGGCGCACGCGGGCGCACCCGGACCCAGGAGAGAGAAAAGAGAGAAAAGGAGAGAAAGAGAGAGAGAAAGGAGCTAGAAAAGTGTCAGAAAAATTGAAAAAAAAAATCAGAAAAAAATAGTAAAGTGTGCAACACATGCTAGCACACAATTTGGAGTCAACAAATGCAGTAATTGGTTGTTCACATTGGCAAAGTGTTCATATGGAATATGGTTATTGTTTGAACACCTTATAAAAGGGGGGAGCTTTCATTGTAATGGAGGAGGTTAGGAAGAGAGGTTAGCTAGGAGTAGTAAGCTATGGATTGATTAAATTTGTAAGTGTTCTTGAAGTTCTTCATTTGTGGCTTTGGTAGGGATAGATTTTGAGAGTTTTATGTTTAAGTTTTGAAGTTTGTGTTAAGTTTGTATTGAAGGATTTCATTGTACTCTTAGCCATTTCGGCTCTTCATAGTCAATTCACAAGCTTGTGTGATCCTTATTTTAATTTATTGTCTTCTAAAAAGTTGTTCATCTGTAAGTGTTATTCAACTTCTATTTTCATCATTTCCTTTAATTCCTTCTAGTTTAAAAGTTATTCTTTGTGTTTTTAAGTGTTACCCTGTGTATTTACTGTTCATCCGAAGTGATAGTCTCCACCAAATTATCATTTTGAAGCCTTTACAATCTTAATTTTACTCTACGTTCTTCATAAAAGGTGTTCCTATCTTGTAGATCTAACTTTTGTTCTTCTTCCACTTCTTCAAATTCTTCTTTGTTTAAGCTCTAGAATTAATTTTTCAATGGTCTGTTTTCTGTCGGTTACTGTTCACTAGTAGTGATATATCTTGATTTTTCAAGTTTTTCATTATCTTCCTTTCGTTTTCTGTTTCTGTGTTCTTCATCAAACTTCTTCATCTTTTAATTCTCTACAACTTTCATGTATTCCACGTTTTCTAATTCCTTCTAGATTGTAAGTTATTCTATTTATTCCAAACCCCTATTTTCAATAGAATTTTGTTATGTTTTCAAATTAGTTTTTTTCAAACTTGTTCTATCCAACCCCTTTCTTCATAAGTGTTTCACACACACCCAAAGCGGTGGTCATCTTCCGATCATCTCACGACGTCGACTTCTAAGGCGGAGCGATCTTCATCTAAGTCTCGGCGAGGAAACGACGGCATTCTTCAATCCATTGGCTAAATATTTCTTTTACTTATCTATTGTTATTTACAGTTACAATTTAATTTCCTTTAGTTTTAATCGCACTCAAAACAAAATCAATTAGTTTTCAAAACATAAGGGTATTTTCTAACTTATATTCAAATTTCCTCCCCGTGGGATCGACCCGTATTTACCACTTTACTCGTATTTTCAAAAATCATTTAAGTGAGTGAGTGCGGTTGTATAAATTTTAAAATTTGTGTGGCACGGCATTTTTAAACGACGGGTGCCGAGCGCATCAAATTTTTGGCGCCGTTGTCGGGGAGAATTTTTGAATGTTGGGATATTCTTGTGTTTGATTTGTATATTTGTATATTGATTTTGCTATTTTTACTTGTGCAGGAAAAAGAAAAAAATCAGAACATCAAGGAAAGAGGAAAATCGGACCTGAAGTCCTCAGAAAATGAAGCGTCGTTAAAAGCTCGGAAGCATCGCTAAAGGGCAGAAACGTCGGAACAGGTTCTGTTTTTCTAATTTCTGAAAAATCTAGAAAAATTTTAAAAATTCTTCAAAACTCTATAAAAAATCACAAACATCAAAACAAAAGAAATTTTTATGCTGGCTAGATAGGTTCATTAATTAAAAATAAATAAAATACTTGCATCAAAAATTAAAAAAAATCTCATTCCAAGATTAGAAACCACACAACATGTTCTAGGTCATGCATCATTTAGCATAGAATTCTTCTTTATTTAATTACTGTCATTGCATTTTGAAGATTGCGAGGGGCAAGGTACGTTCTACTTATCCTATTATGGCATGCATATTGCATAAGAACCCCTTGTTTGCAATTGTGGTGTGTATTTCATTTCAAAATATTCTAAGGGCACTACCTTTAAATAACATAAGGTGGGGATTTCATCACCCTTCCTTAGCCCACAAACCACATTTCCCTTGCATCTTTGCATGACCTACGCCATAAATAAAAGTCAGTAAACGTTGGCCCTAGGATCACACTGTGGTTCTTGTGTTATTTGGGTTTACCCTCATATGAAAACCGGTGCCTAAGGCAAGACGGTCGGATGGCAAATGCCTTAAGCGGGCTAGTGATTTGGCATAATAAGGTCCCTGCGAAAGTAGGGGGAACCTCCCACTTCCCCACCCCTTACCTGGCTGGTGGACATATTGAGGGTAAACTTACGTTTCACTTTAATCACTTTGTGAAACCCTATTTGTAGGTCTGAGTCGCATCTAGATCATTAGATAATTTGTGTTACCTTATTTGTGTTTGCTTAAAAAAAAATTTAAAAAATAAAATAACAAATCAACGCCTATGCAAGAGCACTTTATTCCTTCTACTTACAAGCCCTCGACCTGTATTCAACTCCCTGACATTCTAGTTGATCAATATGAGATTCGCCCTAGTCTCATCCAGATGCTCCCATCTTTTTATGGGAATCTCAATGAAAATCCTTATAGGCATCTAGATGATTTTCTAGAAGTTTGCTCCCTGATCAAAATTTAGAATTTTAATGATGATGCCCTGAAATTGATTTTATTTACATTCTCATTGAAAGATAAAGTCAAATGTTGGTTAAGGAGTTTTGGAAAGACTATCAGGACTTGGGAAGCTATGTAGTTAGAATTTTTGAAAAAAAATTACCCCATAGTCCGGACCAACATGATGAGAAAGGCGATTTCAGGATTTACTCAACGTCCGGGAGAGCAAATTCATGAATCTTGGGAGAGATTGAAGGATCTAGTAGGTCAATGTCCACACCATGGGTTGCCCAAATGGCAAATTGTATTTGCATTTTATGAGGGGTTATCCGATTTTGATAGGCAAATGGTGGACATATATTGCGGAGGGGCATTTATGAGCAAAAGTGAAGATGAGGCATATAATCTGTTTAAAATTTTAAGTGAAAATTTGATTAATCGTGCCTCTATCTTATCTCATCAACAATCTGTAGGACCTGTCAAACAGACTGAAAACTCAATCCATACTGGCATGGAAGTATGTGAATTCTGTGTCAGTCTCACTCACCATGTGAGTCAGTGTCCTACTATCGCCCAACTCCCATTGGTCATCCAAGCTCAAGTTCAACATGCCCTAGGGTTCTCTCAGCTCAAGCATGCTACATTTTCAGATGATTATAATCTTGACTTGAGTGATCACCCAAATTTGCCTTGGCTGGATCAAACATTTCAAGCCCATCTGTCTGAATGTTCACCCCCAGTAGCCCACGAGCAGCCCATACTCAACTCATCTCACCCAGATTTCGGACTCAACATTGATACTAGGGGTGCTTCACCAGGCCACTATTTTGAACCTCAAATCATGTACTCTCGGTCTACTTATCAACCCTCTCCTTCAACATTACACCAACCCCCTTAATATGTGAATGATGATGATGATGACAGTCTTCTGCCTGTCATTTTGGCTCACGATATCACTATTAAGAGTGAGGGGGAATGCGCACGTAATACCATGATGCAAGAAGGAAAGGAAGAATGGGGTGGCTTCAAGGATATTGATGATTATATCACCCCATTCTATGAATATTTTGAGATTGAGAATATTACTATCAAGGATAATGGCCCAGACAACTCAATTGAGGAAATAAATAAAGAGGAGGATTACTTTGTAAGTAAAAATATTGTTGATTTAATGAAACAAAATTCTGAATATCCTCCTCCCCTGGAAGAACATGATGATGGGGCCTTATTAGAAAAGTTTACATTTCATCTACCGACCTCATTTCTAGAAAATTTGGTTGATAATTTTGGATTTAGTAAAGAGTGTGATGATGGGCCCGTCTTAGAGAAATTCACATTTGATCTGACCTATGATGAAAGGGCCGGACTCGAATCATTTACATTTCCTCTATCCACCCCATTAGTGGGCACTTTGGTTAATAATCCTCAAATGAGTGGTGAGTATGATAAAGGGGTTTCATTAGAAAATTTCATATTTGATCTGACCCCTGAAGCCTATTCAATGAAGTCTGAATTTGTGGATGAGTTAGATACTGGGCTCGTGTTTCCTTCTCCTTTGATTCCCCTACTAGTTGAGCCTCTCCAATTTGACATTCTAGAACCTGAGGGGGATGTGCCAATCACATTCATCTTTGATTTGACTTCCTCTCAAGAAGACAAGTTGATCAATGCCCTTAAAGTTCCAGAGGTTGTTACTGACAGGAAAGTGGCTCAGGCTCACAATCTTATTCCTCAGCTATCAGGGCCTGAACAAATTACCCTGGAGGAAGCTGTTCCTAAAAAGTTCATCAGGAGGGATGATACAGGGCAAGGGGACCACTGGGTAGATATTCCTACAAAGCTCGTCAGGAGGGACAATAGGACAAGGGAAAACTTCAATAAAGTGCGCGACCCGCATATTTCTAGCCCCAATCCATACATGGTTACTCTTGTCTTCCAATGACATAAGGGCTGGAATTTGAAGGTGGACAAGATCACGTGGTGGCTCATTCTGAATGCCACGCGTTGGTTAGTGATCTACCTTGTGTCTGGCTGACGACATAAAATTTAGCGCTTCTTGGGAGGCAACCCAAGTGATTTTTGTGTGGTAATCAATATTTTGAGAGGCTAGATGTGAGCAGGGATTCGAGAGAGCAGAAAGCAACAGAGAATCAAGCATAAAATGTCTTATTCCACTCTCAACAACAACAAAAAAAAAACAAACAACAAACAAGATTACATCATATTCCACCCTCTTTCTCCACATTACTCGTCTTGCCGCTCTCTGGGCAAGCAATTCTAGAGGGTGTTCCTAAGCCGAGAGCAGTGGTATTCCTACCGCTCTGTGGTCCTCTTTCTATCTCTACTCCCTGACGTCAATCCGCGGGGGCAGCAAAGAAGCTAGTAACACGAAAGCCACGCTCTCGTGCTCTTCGATAGCGCTCCTCGCCATCCTTCAGCCATTGATCGGCAAGGCCGAGACTGGTCCTCAATTCAAATATTTGGGCCTCCAGGGCCCTCTTCTCCTCTTTCTCAGCCAATCTCTTGGCCTTCTCTCTGTCCCTGTCTCTTTCTCTCTCGGCCCGTTCTCTCTCTCTGCCTTCTCTCTCCAACTGAAGGGTGATCCTTAGCTCTACAGCATCCCTCGAAGAGTCCTCATCACGACGATGTTGTAGTTCCTTTTCCAGCTTAGTTATTCTAACTTCTTTCTGGGTGGCATGCGCAAGTGCCTCCTGTATTTCTTTCTCCTGCCATACATATCATCTCAGACATATGGCAATGCTGGCACAAGGGATATTAAATGGTGAAACCCTCACCTGTGCAGAAAGCATCCCTTCTGCTTCCGCAGCCCGTTGTGTGGCATGAGCGAGCTGCTCGTGGAGTAGATCCAGTTCTGAAGTAGGAATCCATAAACTGGAAGAAACGCCGTCTGCCCCCATAGCTTATGAAACTGCATCAAGCTGGGCACGCTGCTGTTGATTTATTTTTCTAATTAGATTAGATTCCTATCTTGCCCCCTTTAAATACATACATGCATAAACATGTGAATCAAAGACAATGGGGATGAAAGGATGAGAAATACTAACCGTGATCGCCACCAAGGTTCCAATAATGCCAAAGGATGAAGAAGTGTAAAGAACGGCGTCGTGTACCTTGGAACTTAAAGACTTGATCGCGCTTGAAACGGGATGCGGGAACTTGTGGATTCAAACCTCTTCTCCTTCCAACCGGCTAGATGAAGAAGACCTCACGTTGTATTCATGCTCTCCTGCAAAACAAAGCCAAAATAAGGACAAAAACCCATTAGAACATGAAGTGTAGAAATCTGTCCAAAGTGATAAAATAGCATGAATAAAAGGGGGAGAACGCACCGGGGGGAGGTTTTTAACCCCTGTGGAAGGGTGGAAAAGATAGGTGGGTGTGTTGTGCATGCATGAGATTTGAAATCACGAGATTTGATTGAGATAGTAGAGAGAAAACGATGATGCAAAACGGAGAAAAACGCATGTGTAGCAGAAAGTGCAGAAAACTGTGATGATTTGTGATTTTAAGAGGACTAGAACTAAGAGTGTAGACCATGAAATCAAACTCAGAAGGATGGAATGGAAAGCTAATATTTTCCTCTTCAAGCCAGGGTCGAAGGATTGAGTTGGCAGTGCAGCATGGCTTCGCCCCACTTCCAGAAAGAGCCCCCCGTCGCGACTGCAAACTGGGCAGTTTTTATAGAGTTTTGTAAGAAAGTCTCATCTTCTTATCACGATTCTCGGAGATAGAGTCCAAGATAAATCGAGTTCTCTAGATCAAACTCGATATAATACTAAGGACAAGAGGTAGGAACAAACGAGGATCAATTCGGAGGAGGATTCTAGAAGATATGGCTCTTGAAAGGTAGCCCCGGAGCTTTATCTGCAGAGTTTTAGTTGAACCAGGACACCTAAACAATCAACTTTTGTCTAAGATCCTGAGCAAGATAGCCAATGAAATTTGGAATTCTTTAGACTGAATTCAAGATAATACCAAGGAGAAACCATATGAACAAACGGCGCTCAATTCGGAGTAGAATTCAAGAATTATGGACTCTGCAAGGGGGCCACGACGCACAGAAACGGAGCAAAGTCCAGCACGAATTGGACTCTTAGGTGTGTGTAACGGTCTATCGTAAGACCGTCAAAGTTATGTAACGGACTAGGGTAGGTCCGTCACACTCTGGGGGTCGAACAGGATGATTTCGGATAAGTTTCGGTGTAACGCACCCATACCAGACCGTCACATGGCTCTAACGGTCTAGGGTAGGACCGCCATGCTCTAGGGGTTGAACAGGGTCATTTCGGGCAAGTTTCGGTGTGACGGTCTATCGTAGGACCGTCACACTGCTCTAACGCACCTACGTAGGGCCGTCACATTGATGGAGGAAAAAATTGAGCAAACTGCATGCGACTTTGGAAATTGAAGCGTATCTCTCAAAAGAGGCAGAACTAGCAAAAGTGATAGAAGAAGAAATTATAGATAATAGAGAGAGGAACAACTTTCATGAAGAAAGAAATTTGAGAAAATGGTTGGAAGATGGAGAAAATGGGGCTGGAAGAGAGAGGAAAATTATGGGATGTTGGTGAACAGCACAGCATGCCGAAAAAATGTGAATAGATCACAACCGGTGCAGAATTGGCTAATGGCGTAGAAGAAGAAATTGTATATCTTTGAAAGATGATTAACTTTGATGAAGATAACTTTTTAAAAAGAGGAACAGAAGGAGATGAAAAAGAACCACTTTCGGGACTGCGCAGCGAGAGAGAGCCGATTACTTGAGGGAAGCCGGCCTAAATGGGCCGAAAGTCGACTTAGAAGTCAGAAGTTGATAAGATAAGCTTCAGGGATCTATAAAATCATGATCTCCAAGATTTAAATGATAGGGAATGGTAAAAATGGGCTCAAAATCCATCCAAGGAAGCTCTAAAATAATGGCTAATTCGGGGCATCAAAAATGATGAATAAGAGAAATGACGCGACTTGTTGGCTAAAACGGGTGTCAACAGATGTCCCTCCTTGATACCCGCTTTGCAAGGGAACAAGCGAAAGCGGCGCAGAGGCGAAATGAAAAGGAGATGGAGCGAAAGCGATAGCGACGTGAAATGGAGATGAAGCGGAGATGAAGCGGAGAGAACTGATAAGGGGGCATCAAGGCAAAAAGACACCCGTCACAACCAACAAGCGATAGGAATTTTCACGAAAACACCGAACTAACCACCTAAATGGATGACAAGGATAAGACATGTCTGGAGAACTAACTAAGGGAGGGGAAACGCGACCAGCCTCATCGGGGACACAATCCACGGACAATGAGTGGGTCGGCAGGAACACAACATATGAGCTGGAAAAGGAGAAAGAAAACTGAGATAAAATCTAGACAGGAATCACGCTGGCCAACCAGACCAAGCGAGAAGATCAGAGAAATCGTTCAAACTCAGAGTGGAATGAGGAATCTCTTATCCAAGAGAGCTGAAGTGCAATCAACCATTACTGAGGAGAAATCTTTGAACGGATCACGAGACGTGAATGCTCAAAATGACATGATGCATGCTGGGCTAAAATAAAGAAATCATTAAAACGAATGCAAAGAAAGATAAAATAGAAAGTACTCAAGGATAATATTACTAGACTGAGCCAAGACGGGGTCAAGAGTCTTCTTGCAACCACGGCGTGCGAGACAGAGTCTATCGTCCCCCACTCGACTCAACCGAGCGGCCTATCCAACGATTAACCGTATGCTCCTAGATCATCATCGTTTTTGTTAAAGGGGAACATCAGATCCTAGAACACACGGGCAACCAGCCGGTCCTTGAGAGTCTATAATAAGGTAGATACTATATAGTAATACAACAATGAGCAGGGATAGAGAGCCATACCTGACTTACCTGCCAAGCGAAACGGCATCTTTTTGGAATTTTTGATTTCTACTTTTTATAGATTTTCAAATAAGACAACAACAATATGACATGATATGATGTGAACATGAACGAATATGAACGAGCATAACATGAACATAACATAATAAGAGAAATATGAACGAAACATGGCACAACATAACATAACGAAGATGGATGAAACATAATAAACAAACAAATGGCAAGCATACATACGACTAAAGGCACGGTGGGACAAGACAACACGCAAGCGATGGGATAGCACACGTGGTGGTATAAGGACATGGTGGGACAAAGACACGGTTGGGAAAAGAACATGGGACATAAAGGGATGACTAACAACATGTGTAAGACAACCAACAATACATGGTGAGGAAAAAAATAACATGCGTGGGACAACACGGTGGGACATAGACACGTGATAAGGACACGGCGGGACAAAGGACATAAACAAATACGCCCTTCAATCAAAACCCAAGATCAGCCGAAGTAGAACTGCCAGGTTCATAGTCGTGAGGTAAAGTCCTCTCATATAGATATAATCATTGTAAACAAAAGCTTTGAAGGACACGAGCTTCAGAATAGATCGAGAGACATGATTGAAGAAGAGAACAGATCAGAAGATGTGGACAGGAGACAGAGCACAAAGATATAGTGAGGAATGCTTGAGTACCTACAACCTACACACTTAGCAAACAGATTACGTATCTATTCTCAAAATAAAATGTAAAAGATAAATACTTTTAGAATTTTCAATTTTCTTGATTTTTTTTGGATTTTGAAAAATATTTGATTTTTTAACAATATTTCATTTTTTTGGATTTTGAACAATATCTCAATTTTTTGGATTTTTGACAATATCTCATTTTTTGGATTTTGAACCATTTGTTTTTTAGAATTTTGACATATTTGATTTTTCTTGGATTTTGAACCATATTTCATTTTTTTGATATATTTGATTTTTTTAAATTTTAACAATATCAATCTGCAGCACCTAAAGACAAGCTCGAACTACTGGCCAGGGATCGCCGTCCCTACCCCTCTCATTAAAGGCTTCCCTTGAGCAGGGTGTGCATGTGAGGGTGGCTTACCGTAACCATTCGCCTCTAAAGAACGGTGCCCCTACTAAGGCCATACCCGGGATACAACCTAGCCTAAGAGGGAGGAGCAGAAGAAAATTGGAGACAAGCTTTATGCAGGATGGGAGACATCAGGATTTGAATTCCTTCCAGGGCACTACCCCTCAAAGAGAAGGTCTGTTACGTCGGGACTTTGTGTCTTTGATTTTGAGACCCATATTTATCAGGCACGCATGCGACCGGGCTCATGACGTCCCGCGGGGAACTATACTGCCACTCTTGCCATGCCTTTGATTTATAATTTTCTTTTGATTCATCATTGATCTTCTCATTTTGGTAGCCCTTATTGGCTAGATATTGCATGAAAGCTCACTTTCGAGGGTCAAGACTGCCCCTATTTGAGACCTCTCTCGTATTAGAGAGCACCTAGGTTGGTCATCTTATCCATCAATCTCTTGCCCCTTGCACTTGGCCGAGCAGAGAAGAGAAAAAGGCCTTCGTGCATACCCAAAGTATGGCCAAAGCAACGACGGTGTTACTCAGAGAGATCGGCCATGGCTTGCCATGTAGTGTGTGAAAAACCCATGCTCAAAGGTCACCCTCAACGATTGGGGAAAGAACTGGACTCCCGACGTGGAGCTATCACCGGCCTAAGAATGCTGCAGAAGCGACTCATTTTAACTGACCTAAACGAACTAAGCAAATTTCTAAAAGCTACTTAACCATGTCGAGGAATAGCATTATAACCATGTACAAAAATAACAGCGTAATAGCAATGATAACATTTTCTTGCACAGAATGATGATACCTTGCAAATCCATGGAACGGAAACCAGCGTCCTAAAGTGATCTTGACCATCGAGCTTTGAGGAGTGCACGTTTTGTATTCCTTGCTTGACAGGACGAAAGGGAGAGGATAGCAAAGATTTAAAGATTCCTCTACATGGAGTAGCGGCGGACATCAAACTGGACGAATAAGGATAAAAATGAAGAGAGACGAGGGCTAGAACTCCCTCGTTAAGGCGTCGAGGCCCTGATAACAAGGAACCAAATACAGAAGAAACCAGATTAGCTGAGATCAAGGCGGACTAAAGCCTCGAAAGTAGCAAGAGAAAGGGTAATGACCCTGAAAGGGTGAAGAAGAATGAGTAGAAAGATGATAATAAGAATCATCCGACGTGATCGGAGAAGAGGGACGAGAATCATCCGACAGTGCCGGAGAAGGAGAATGGGAGACACCCGACAAGGTCGGGGAATAAGAAGAACCCGGAGATACCAGAGGAGAAGAATCAGAGGCGGACATAGGCTGAGGCCGAGCATGGTGAGGAGATGGAAAGTTCGGAGGTTCCGGATGGGACAAGGAAGAATGGGGATTCGCGGATTTGAGATGGGAGGAGAGAATCGTGGAGGGAGAATTAGGAGAGGGGAGATACACCACCCAGGGGTTGGAACCGAGCAGAAGAAATGATGAGTGAAAGGAAGATCAAGGAAGAGAAGTGGACCCCTGAGTGCACAACTGACGGCCCTTAAACTTACGCCGTCGCCTCTTCTTAGCTGATACTTCTTGAACATGGGCTCACCTGGCGCGGGCTCGAATCCTTGGGCACCTTACCTTGCAATATCTTCTCAAATAGCGAGCCCATCTAGCAGATGGCCTGGCCCGGCTATGAACACATAGCTTTGCTGGGGCAATTACCCCTAGACACCTCGTGCTAACAACAGTAAGTGGGCATTCTTGGACAAGTAACCCTTCAGAGTGATGAATATCACAAACCCACGGGGTTTTGTCTCTCGGCACTAGAAGCATGAGATTCGGCAACTCCACTCGGAACTCAGCCTTGAAGCACAACTCCCTTGATAAAAGAGACGGGTGAAGCTGAGGGAGAGTAATACACGGCGTTGACATGGCCGGTTTGCTAATAAACCAAGGAAGATTGCATAACAAGTGCAGACTATCCTTGGAAAGTGTAGAAGATACGGCCAATTGCCCCTTGAACATAGAATCCATAATCTACTTGGCGGCCGTATGCGTTAGCACAACACGGGTAGAGAACCCTTCTTGGCTTGTCATCTGAACAGCAATAGAGCGAGGAGAAATAATAGCATCAACGGTGAACTCTCCGGCGAGCAAGGAGATTGCCACCGGCCTCGCTCGGGAAGAAACTGGCATCAACTCAAGGGAACTCTTCTTAGCAACTGTCATCTTTGAAAGTAGAGGCGCATCATCCCCAAAATAACCAGGGACGAGGACACGAACCGGCATCCGAAAGATAAAATCATGAATCTTTAAATGCATGGCCGGCACTGAATCATCCTGACTTGGCTTATTGTCTCTCTGGGGATTAGACCCGAGGGGCACTAAAGGAAGCGCACACCCGCTCCGTGGGGTGGGAGTGGTTGGAGAAGTAAAGGGAATATGCTTGGGTGGAACATGTGAAGGTTTGGAAGGCATGGAGGCTCCAACGGGAGTGGTGATGGAAATTCAAGGCGCAGGCGATGTGGCAATGATAGGCTCGGGTGGCGACAAAGGCAAAGTTGAAGGCGTGGCTGAGGGTAGAGGTAAAAGAAAAGGTGTGGCTTGCTCAGGCTTGGGCAAAGGTGATGGCAGAGATGGAGGCGAGGGTGGAGATGGAGGTGGTGATGGAAGCACTGGTGGTTGAGATGGAGATGATGGTGATGGCAATGGAGATGGCGAGGATGGTGATGAAGGCGGAGGGGGTGAAGAGGGAGATTGTGGTGTCCACCGTCGACGTGTCGACACAACGCGTCGAGCCGTGTTAGGGATAGAAGTAGCAGAGGTGGCGGCGGGAGAGGAAGGGGAGTTACTAGTATGAGCAAAGGCATGGGTTTGTGGCGGCGATGGAGCCGGGGTAGGAGATGGCGGAGGTAACGGAGTAGGTGACGGAGTGAGTGCACCACTAGATGAGGAATCACAAGGGTGCCCATGGCCTTGAAGTAACAGAGACGACTGCCCCGGCGGCACTTCTTGGTGCTACTGTTGGTTGCGAAGATGTAGAATGACTTTGTGAATAGCGGCCTAATCAATCCTTTTCTTTCCTTCCAGATCATAAACATAACCCCGGAACTCGGGGCAATCCTCAACCAAATGCCCCTGCTGGCGGTGAAAATCACAGAACTGAAGCATATCCCCGACCGCGGGTCGGTAAGGCACAACCGGAGGGAGCGACAATGCGTGAGTGGCCATCAAAGCCCGAAATATATCGATGAAACACTCTGGCAACAGAAGATGAGGAGCCTGCTTCGGGCAAGGTGGATGCCGAGGGATATATAATGGTGGAGAAGGTTGTGGAGATGAAAGTGGAGGTTGCATAGGCAGGAGTGCGTGGCTAGTGGTGGAGGGCTTTGGTGAAGGCATATGTGGAACGGAGTGGGGAGGTATGTATACGGCATCCACCTGCTCGGGATGTGGTGTGACCTTGACCGGGGGTGGAAACGGAGATGGATATACGGACGCAGGAGACTGACTCATGGAAGGTTGATATGCGGAGGCGTATAGGTATGTAGAGGCGGGGGGTAGACTCATGGAGGGATATGTGGCGGAAGGTTGACTCATGGCGGGCGACTCATGGGAGCATAAGGTTGGAACAAGGAGGGTGAAGGTTGATATGTGGAGGTGGATGGTGGAGACTCGAGGTCAAGGGAATCTTGGATTTGTTGGCGAATGAAGTGGGCTCGGCTGTAAAGTTGTTACCAGGAGGTGATGTCATTGAGGGCTAAGATGAACCGATACTCGGGCATGGCATTGGATATCAGCATCTTGATTTGCTCTCCCTCCAGAATGTGCCCTGAGACTTGCACGGCCAAGCAACGCCAGCGGTCAGCAAAGGTGCAAAACTCCTCATCGGGATTCATCATCTCATGGGCCATATCGACAATCGAGTACTTGGGCCCAACCTGGTCTTGAAACTGCTGTATAAATTTTTCTTGAACGAATTGAAAATTCACAACTTGCTCTTGCGGAAGAGAGAAGAACCAATCCCGAGCCGGGCCTTCCAATGACAGACCAAACAGATAAGCCATCAAGTGTTGGTCATGTCAAAATTGGGCCGACTCATAAACAAACTCCTTCAAGTGCACATACGGGTCACCGACTCCACTATAACGACGATATGTGAGAATTTGTGATGGAGGTGGAAGCCGAAGACCTTGGAAAGCGAATGGAATACTTAAGGAGGATTTGGGATCGATCCGGCGTTGAAGCTCATCAAGCTGGCGTTGGGTTTGAGCAATCATCTCCTAGGTAGGGAGACATCGAGAAGAATATGGGCCAACTTGAGCAAGAGGTTGTGAATTACGACCAGTATGATGGTAATGGGCAGAATAAGAGGATCCGGGCTGAGAAGAAGAAGGGCCCATTCCAAGAATGGAAGGATATGTGGGCCTGGAAGAAGCATGAGCATAAGGACCCATTGGGCTGGCAGCATAAGGAGAAGAAGAATGAGTCCCATTAGAAAAATAAGGCCCATTAGGAGAATGGGGCCCATTCAGATGATGAGGCCCATTAAAGAGAGAAGGAGGCCCATTAAGAGAAGGAGGCCCATGAAGATAAGATGCAATAAGACGTTGGGCTTGGGCCGGGTCTATTTTGTGAACAAGGCTTGAAAGATGGGCCATGATATTGGCCTGCTCTTCAGATGGGTCAGAGGGACCACGGGAAGGTGGGCCCGCGTGGGAAGAGGATTCCACGCGGGAATAAGAAGAAGATTGGGAAGAAGAATGATACAAGGGGTTAGAATACTGCTCCATGAGGGCAAATGGAGACTTAATACAAGGAGATCAAGGACAATACAAATGGGGAAGTAATGGCTTAATGGGCTCGAGGATAAGAGGGGACTGACCCACTAATGGACAACTGACCAGGGGACAATGAACTAGATAATGGACACACAAAATGGGCTAAGCTAAATGGGCATAACAACAACAAAACATGTGGATGATGAAAGAATGCAACACAAAAACCACTAATGGGCTTGGACAAGCCCAAACAACACAAACAATGCAATGTGAGAGTTTTCACCCAAGTCAAACAAGTTGATATGATGGGAAATATTTTAGGGATTTTAATAGACCTTTTAATGATTTGAATTAGGAAAAATTCCCTCAAGATAGGAATCCTATGGGAATAAGGTCCAAACTTTGTGTTGACTAAGGTTAACTCCCTCACACGTATGCAAATGCAAGCCTAAGGTGTGGAAAGGTACAACCGGCCCGGCATCCGTGTGGGAATCCACGGCTCGCGGGGACTTCTGGAGGTCCCGGATAAGATCACCTAGTCAAGCCCAAGGAATATGGGAGCGAGAGGATCACTTACCAAGGTAGGAAATGCAACTATGATATGCAATGTATGACCCTATGTGCACCGGAGTGCATGCAATTTCTAGCCTAAAACTAGAAAATCAAGATAAAATTAAACTATGCAAACATGATCCAAATAAGAAAAATAGTATATAGATGGAAAGACAATACAAAGGTCTACACAACGGGTCTAAGAACAGATCAATCTGACCCCGGGAGGTCAATCAAATCACTGAGCAAAGATGCCCCCGTGAACCTATGCGCAGACCACATGAAGATTTTATGGACAAAATGCTAAAATGATGATAATTTTTAACTAAGCAAACGTGACCCAAATGATGCAAGTAGTATATGGATGAAAAGATAATACAAAGGACTATCCAATGGAACAAAAATTAGTACAATCAGACATTGGGAAGGCAGCCAAATTACTGAGTAAAGATGTACCTGTGAACCTGTCCCTGAGCCTGCCTGCAGAACTTATGTAGAAAACTCAAAAAATTAGACAATATTACAATATGCAAATATTAACCAAATGCTGCAAATTATATATGGATGGAAAGACAATACAAAGGGCTATTCAATAGAAGAAAAATCAGTGCAATCGGACATCGGGATCAAAAGTTATGCTCCGACGAACACGGCCCTGTGAGCATGCGCGCAGGACTTCCAGAAGCTGTAACGGTCTACCCAATGACCGTTACACTGTTCTGACGGTCTACTGTAGGATCGTCACACTACCAGAGCCCTTAAAACCCCCCAAACAGTGGAAGAATGGATAAAATATCACCCAAACATGCACATGCACACACCCAACTCATAAAAGAGCATGAAAACAAACGTGATGGGCATTAGTGTCCCACCATGATCGCCAAAAAATTGTTGATTTATTTTTCTAATTAGTTTAGATTACTATCCCGCCCCCTTTAAATACATACATGCATAAACATGTGAATCAAAGACAAGGGGGATGAAAGGATGAGAAATACTAACCGTGATCGCCACCAAGGTTCCAATAACGCCAAAGGATGAAGAAGTGTAAAGAACGACGCCGTGTACCTTGGAACTTAAAGACTTGATCGCGCTTGAAACGGGATGCGGGAACTTGTGGATTCAAAACTCTTATCCTTCCAGCCGGCTAGATGAAGAAGGCCTCACGTTGTATTCATGCTCTCCTACAAAATAAAGCCAAAACAAGGACAAAAAACCCATTAGAACATGAAGTGTAGAAATCTGCCCAAAGTGATAAAATAGCATGAATAAAAGGGGGAGAACACACCGGGGGGAGGTTTTTAACCCCTGTGGAAGGGTGGAAAAGATAGGTGGGTGTGTTGTGCATGCATGAGATTTGAAATCACGAGATTTGATTGAGAGAGTAGAGAGAAAACGATGATGCAAAACGGAGAAAAACGCATGTGTAGCAGAAAGTGCAGAAAACTGTGATGATTTGTGATTTTGAGAGGACTAGAACTAAGAGTGTAGACCATGAAATTAAACCCAGAAGGATGTAATGGAAAGCTAATACTTCCCTCTTCAACCCAGGGTCGAAGGATTGAGTTGGCAGCGCAGCATGGCTTCGCCCCACGTCCAGAAAGAGCCCCCTGTCGCGACTGCGAACTGGGCAGTTTTTATAGAGTTTTGTAAGAAAGCCTCATCTTCTTATCACGATTCCCGGAGATAGAGTCCAAGATAAATCGAGTTCTCTAGATCAAACTCGATATAATACTAAGGACAAGAGATAGGAACAAACGAGGATCAATTCGGAGGAGGATTCTAGAAGATATGGCTCTTGGAAGGTAGCCCCGGAGCTTTATCTGCAGAGTTTTAGTTGAACCAGGACACCTAAACAATCAACTTTTGTCTAAGATCCTGAGCAAGATAGCCAATGAAGATTGGAGTTCTTTAGACTTAATTCAAGATAATACCAAGGAGAAACCATAGGAACAAACGGCGCTCAATTCGGAGTAGAATTCAAGAAGTTATGGACTCTGCAAGGGGGCCACGACGCACAGAAACGGAGCAGAGTCCAGCACAAATTGGACTCTCAGGTGTGTGTAATGGTCTATCGTAAGACCGTCAAAGTTATGTAACGGACTAGGGTAGGTCCGTCACACTCTGGGGTCGAACAGGATGATTTCGGATAAGTTTCGGTGTAACGCACCCATACCAGACCGTCATATGGCTCTAACGGTCTAGGGTAGGACCGCCATGCTCTAGGGGTTGAACAGGGTCATTTCGGACAAGTTTCGGTGTGACGGTCTATCGTAGGACCGTCACACTACTCTAACGCACCTACGTAGGGCCGTCACATTGATGGAGGAAAAAATTGAGCAAACTACGCGTGACTTTAGAAATTGAAGCGTATCTCTCAAACGAGGCAGAACTAGCGAAAGTGGTAGAAGAAGAAATTGTAGATAACAGAGAGAGGAACAACTTTCATGAAGAAAGAAATTTGAGAAAATGATTGGAAGATGGAGAAAATGGGGCTGGAAGAGAGAGAAAAATTCTGGGATGTTGGTGAACAGCACAGCACGCCGGAAAAATGTGAATAGATCACAATCGGCGCAGAACTGGCTAATGGCGTAGAAGAAGAAATTATATATCTTTGAAAGATGAACAACTTTGATGAAGATAACTTTTTGAAAAGAGGAACAGAAGGAGATGAAAAAGAACCACTTTCAGGACTACGCAGCGAGAGAGAGCCGATTACTTAAGGGAAGCCGACCTAAATGGGCCGAAAGTCGACTTAGAAGTCAGAAGTTGATAAGATAAGCTTCAGGGCTCTATAAAATCATGATCTCCAAGACTTAAATGATAGGGAATGGTACAAATGGGCTCAAAATCCATCCAAGGAAGCTCCAAAACAATGGCATCAAAAATGATGAATAAGAGAAATGACGCGACTTGTGGGCTAAAACGGGTGTCAACAGCTGCGACACATATGAGGTAACATTAAGTGGTTAGCGCCATGAATCTCAAAATCATACCAGGAGTGGGTACATAAACACTTATTGATGAACCCAAAGCCGCTCGAGTATCATTCAACTCTTGCTCTGTGTCTGCCAAACGAGCTCGTAAATTCATTATTATGGTATCACGGGCATCCTACAGTTATGGCTTATGAGTTCATATTAAAAAAAATGATTGAAGAAGAGAAAATGGTTTCTTTGTATTTTACCTCTATAAGCCCTCCAGGCTGGAGCCTCTCTGCATACATCGCCCTATGGAGGCGTAGGTACTCCTCGTTGTCTTGTGCATGAGATTCCACGAGCGTGCCACCCCGTTGCCAGTCTTCATATTGTTCGGAGAAGCGCATCCTCCAATCGACACAGGTTGCCGGCCCACGCGTCTTCTTTCCGACGCTGGGTGATATGGTCATATCCACCCATTCCTGAGCCAGCCCTAGGGTCCTCATAGCTAATCTTAGCCTGAGGGGCTCGATTTCATTCAAGCAATGGAGCCAGAGGTCCCGTCCAAACTGGGCGCAGCTTCCAATTACCCACGGCTGGTCAACATCGACCATGTTCGAGAAAGGTCTCCAGTTCACCTTTGAGGGGTTGTACGTATCTTTTTGGTTAGCCATAAAAACATGATGATATAAATGAATTGAAAAAAAATAAAAATGAGAAAAGGTATCCTACCATCGCTGTAGGGAACTCTTGCAGCTCCCGCCTTAACACCATCAGTTGGTAGGATAGAGGTGCTGTGCTCATGATGGGTTGCCACCGTTTAGCCAGCGGGATCGTCATTGGCCTCCAGTGTCGAGCTCTCCCCATGGGAAGATAATAGTAGCTCCATAGCTACACCATCATGTGTCATTAATCTCAACAAATATTAAACAAAGGCATAAACAAAAATAACAACAAAATTCTTTACCTGGATGAAGGGCGTAAACCCACTTACTGTCATCTCTCGGTCTGTCCTTTGCGACAGACCTGTAAACAGATGTGCCAGCACGGCAGCTCCCCAGGTGTATTGTCCTACTCTTTCCAAATCTACAAGCAGCTCTAAGAAGCGACAGGGATACTATCTCCCTTAGAGGCCAGTAGCAACTTACCCAGTAGAAAGATAAGGAACCTCCTCAGATCCATGTTTGTAATATCCCGGACCTTTCGGATCCTTCTTCGTGGGTCCCGGATCTGGTTTTCGGAGTGTCTAGCTCCGTTGTGTCCAAAATTTCGTTTCGAACATCTTTCGTGTTCGGATCGGCGCGATCCGGAGTCCTTTCGGAGGCCCGGAGGTGTTCCGCGGCTTTTCCGCGCGTGTTTCCCGATTTCCGGTGCGGGTTTCGGCTTTTCCTTCGGACGCTCGCTGCGGGTTAACTGGGTCGTTCACCCGGGCACGAGTGGTACCGTTGCGATCGGTGCGTTCCGAGGATTCCGGAAATGTATTTTTCTATTTTTCGGCATTTTTCTGAAAATTCGGATTTTCTATAAAGCCTAATCCTTTTTCTTTTCTTTTTCCCTTTTCTCTTTCTTCTTCCTCTTCCTCTCTCTCGCGACCGTGAGCCCCCCTCTCTCTCCCTCTCTCCCATTCAGACGCGACGAGCCCCTCTCCAGCTACGGACGGTGGCGGGGCGACGGCGCGGACGCGTGAGCGACGGTGAGGCGATCTCGTGGGCGTGCGGCAAGCGTGGGGAGCGTGGGGAGTTCGTGAAGCTTCGAGCATTCTTCGTGATTCGTGATCGATCCGGCGGAGCATTCGCTCCATTGAGGTAGGGTGACGTTCCTTAGCCTCATGCCGATCTTTTCCGTGATTTATAGGCCGCGGGGAGGCCGAGAGGGGATCATTTGAGCGTTTTTGGGTTTTTCCATGATTTGGGGAGAGCTCGCCCGATCTATGGATTCAATGCATGGATTCGTGTTTTGAGGGCCTAGAATCATGCTAGGGGTCCCCAGGGGTCTTTTCCTTTGTTTTCCCCCTCTCCTATGGAGGTATGGGGGCGTGGTTGGAATTTTTGGGCGTTTCTACCGTTTTCGGCCGCGGACTGAGAACGTGCTATACTCCAGTAGCGCGTTCTTGGAGGTCGTGCTGCCCCGACCGAGCGCGTTCATCGGAGAAGATGAACAGGAGGCGGTTCCTGTCGCGCTATGGGGTCCTAGCGCGATCATCCTTGTCGCGCTAGGAAGACCTAGCGCGATGGTCGTTGTCGCGCTAGGGTTCCCTAGCGCGATGGTCCCTGTCGCGCTAGGGAGACCTAGCGCGATCTTCCCTGTCGCGCTAGGGTTCCCTAGCACGTTCTTCCTGGTCGCGCTAGGTATCCCTAGCGCGATTTGATCCATTGTTGGGTGTTTCCCTTGGGCCGTGTGTGCGTCCCGGGCACCCCGTGGAGTTCCGTGACCGTGTCTTTGGTGTCCGGAAGTCCCGTTTGCCTCGGTCAGGCGTTTGACCGTGGGCAGTGCGTCTGTTTCTTTTCCGACCGTGGTCACCGTGCGACGGGGCTGGTGCGTGGGGTGATTCCCACCTGTTGTCGGGTTCGGACGTCGTTTTCCATTGACTTGAGAGTCTACTCCTTCAGTGACCCTCCACTAGTCGTAGCCCACCAGTACGAGGTACTGGTCTCACCTGGGAGTGGTGTACGGGCACCCACCTTTCGAGACGGTTTGTGGACCGGTTACCGTAGGCCCCTCGTCGGTAGCCAGAGTCCGGCTACGGGGGAAAACCGGTCAGAGGACCAGACCTAGTAACGCAAGGTCTGTGTGTGCACACGTGGTTGGGGGCGGTTGGACCCACGTCGACGGGCGTGACCCCAGCTAGTTACTTGTTTGTGGTTACTTGTACGGTGTTTGCGCCTCGGGTAGGACCTACCACGTCAGGCGGTTCACCTGCGGTGCGGTGTAAGACGTCAGGGGACGCTACCGGCTGTGCTTCTAGTGGGTGGTACTCCTGTCGAGTACGGAGCGGCAGACTGTCAGTCGTGTGTTTCCGACCTTCGGGTTCTGGCGGTTCGACCGTTGAGTTTCGGTCTTCTCGTACCGTGGCACGTGTGTCGGTTTGCGTGCCGTAGGGTCTAGTTCTGTAGAGTACAGGGCTTTCCTTTCCGAGGTACTTTCCTACCACTAGAGTAGTGGTTTCTCGTTTTACGAGGTAGGGTTCGAGTGATCCCTACTGAGTCTTGTTCCGAGACTCATTCCCTGCGTGTTTTCACCGTGTTTCAGGTGAGACGCCACCCTCGGGGAGCGCGTCAGGAGCGCAGCGTGGTGCGGGTGCCCAGAGGTAGTGCCAGAGGTCAGAGCCGGGGTATGCCCCGTGTAGCTGTACTTTTCTTCTTGTCACTGTACTAGTCGTGGACTACTGTTGTTGTTGTTAATTTCTTTTGTGGACCATGCAATATGTTAATTTATTTCCTGCTTAATAGTATAACTGTTTAATTTCTGCATTTATTTGTGATACTTGTGTAGTCTCCACACCATCCTTTTAACCCTTCCGAGTCTTCGGGCTCGTGTGTGGCGGTGCGAGTCTCGGGTTATCGGGCCTTCCCGGTAATCTGATTCTCGGGTCGTTACAGCTGGTATCAGAGCGCGGTTGTGGAATTACATGGGAATCAT
Source organism: Amorphophallus konjac (assembly GCA_022559845.1). NCBI lineage: Eukaryota > Viridiplantae > Streptophyta > Magnoliopsida > Alismatales > Araceae > Amorphophallus > Amorphophallus konjac. Next base: position 333,646,561 of record CM040119.1, read on the forward strand.
AGGTAATTGTAGTGGTCCACTAGTCCATGGCGATGATGTACAGGTGACGCTAGCCTTAGGCACCGCGTGTTTTATTCTGACATTACTGTTTCCGTGTTTTCTGTCTTGTGCTTCAGGAGCGAGGATGGCGCCGAGGAGGAGTTCTCGCTCTCAGCAGGGGCAGTCGGCTGGAGGTCAGGAGATTCAGCAGGGGGTCCAGAGGGACCAGGAGGAGCATAGCGGAGTTCCGGGAGCTACCGAGGCCGCGGATGCTGCGAGAGCTCCGGGGGCCGAGGATTTCTTCCGTGGCATGTACCATCTCATGTCTCAGCAGTTTGGCGGAGAGGCTACTGAGGGCTCGTCAGTCAGGGGTGGGCCGGGCCGAGCGGTGAGGGACTTCATGCAGTTCCATCCACCTTACTTTAGCGGCCAGGCAGACCCTGATGCGGCTCGTGATTGGCTTGATGAGATGGAGCGGGTGTTCAGTTCTGCGAAGAGTACTGCCGAGGACAGAGTGGTGTTGGCCTACAACCAGTTGCAGGGTACGGCTCGGAGGTGGTGGTCTTCCGAGTGGAAGACGTCCTTTCAGCTTCGTCCACTTGAGCAGGTCGAGTGGGGTGACTTTGTGAGTGCTTTCGAGCGTACGTACTGTCCAGACGTCGTTGCTACGCAGCGGATGCGGGAGTTTCTGGAGCTGGTGCAGGGTGACATGTCTGTGTTGCAGTACAGGGCCCGATTTGTCGAGCTGGGTCGGTACGCACCTCATATCATGGAGCATGAGAGGGTGAGGACCACGCAGTTTGTGCAGGGCTTGAGGCTGGAGCTGAGGCACCATTTGATCGCGAATGGGGCCACTGATCTAGAGACAACGTCTCGTGTTGCGATTTCCTTGGAGATGGATATGCAGAGGACTCGAGGACCGATCAGCCAGGGGCAGTCCGTGTCAGGTCGCAGCCAGCAGTCGGCTACCCAGCAGCAGGGTTCCTTCCAGCATGCGTCGGGTGGTTCAGGAGTACCGGCACCGGCAGCATCAGTGGCAGGATCGGCGTCCTTCGGCTCGAAGATCAAGAAGTTCTTGAAGAAGAGTCTCCGGAAGAAGCACAAGGATCAAGGGCAGGCTTCATCGGGCAGTGTACAGCAGCCGATTCCTTTGCAGCGTCAGGGATCAGTGGGTGGATCGCGGGGACTTTGTCCATGGTGTGGTGGGACCCACCCAGGCAGGCAGTGCACGGCGCCGATTATCTATTTTCGGTGTGACCAGCCAGGGCACATGGCGCGTGACTGTCCTCAGAGGCCGCAGCAGCAGTTTCCTCAGCAGCAGCAGGTTCCCCAGTAGCAGAGGCAGCAGCAGCAGCAGCAGGGACAGTATCCGCCGCTACCCAGGTCAGCTAGCGTGGGAGGCAGGCAGAGGGCTCGTGGCCAGATCACGCAGTTGACCAGGGCAGAGGCAGTGGCGTCGTAGCTCGTGGAAGGTACCGTTCAGATTTTGGGTTGTGCGGCTCGGGTTTTGTTCGATTCTGGCGCGTCTCATTCGTTTATTTCGGAGGATTTCGCGTCGAGCGTCGAGGAGCCGGTGACCCAGTTGTCCTGTGATTTGGCAGTGGAGTTGTCTTCGGGTGATTTTATGGTCACTCCGTATTGCTTCGACCAGGTTCTGGTGTGGATCGATGGGCGGAGTATGCCAGGCAGGTTGTATGCGTTGCAGCTTCGGGATTACGACGTGATTCTAGGCATGGATTGGCTCGAGACTCATGGAGCGGTGGTAGATTGTGGAATGAAGAGGGTCTACTTCCAGCATCCGAGCAAGATGACCTTCTATTTCCAAGGTATCCGTTCCACCTCTTCTCGATTTCTTATCTCTGCTATTCGGGCCCGTCGATTGCTTGATTCTGGTTGTCAGGGTTTTCTCGTGTCAGTGGTTGTGTCTGACCGGATGGAGCCGGATGTCGAGGACATTGCGGTGGTGTGCGAGTTTCCCGATGTTTTTTCTGAGGAGTTGCCTGGATTACCTCCCCAGCGGGAGATCGATTTCGTGATCGAGGTTGTGCCTGGTACGGGACCTTTGGCGAAGGCTCCCTACCGTATGGCCCCCGCTGAGTTGAGGGAGTTGAGGGCGCAGTTGCAGGAACTGCTGGCCAAGGGGTATGTTCGTCCGAGCTTTTCCCCTTGGGGTGCGCCCGTGTTGTTTGTGAAGAAGAAGGACGGTAGTCTACGGTTGTGCATTGACTATCGGCAGCTGAATGAAGTGACCATTAAGAACAAGTATCCGTTGCCGCGGATTGATGATTTGTTCGACCAGCTTCAGTCTGCGCGAGTGTTCTCGCGGATTGATTTGCGGTCCGGTTACTATCAGCTGAGAATTCGAGAGTCCGATGTGGAGAAGACTGCATTCAGTTCGAGGTACGGGCATTATGAGTTTCTGGTGATGCCGTTTGGACTCACCAATGCCCCAGCTGCCTTCATGGACTTGATGCAGAGGGTGTTTCATCCGTACTTGGACCAGTTCGTGGTCATCTTTGTGGATGACATCCTTATTTATTCGCGGTCTGCTGAGGAGCATGCGTAGCATTTGGGTGTGGTACTGCAGACGCTGCGAGATCACCAGTTGTATGCGAAGCTCAGCAAGTGCGAGTTTTGGCTCAGCGAGGTGCACTTTCTGGGGCATGTGATTTCTGGTGATGGCATTTCCGTGGACCCCGCCAAGGTCGAGGCAGTGATGCAGTGGCCGAGGTCGGTGACGGAGATCCGGAGTTTCTTGGGGCTTGCGGGTTATTATCGCCGGTTTATCCAGGATTTTTCCCGCATTGCGACCCCGATGACGAGGCTCACGCGGAAGGATGTGCCTTTCGTTTGGTCTGAGGAGTGTGAGCAGAGCTTCAGTGAACTGAAGAGGTTGCTCACCTCGGCTCCAGTGTTGGTTTTGCCTTCTGGATCGGGAGGTTTTGTGGTGTGTACAGATGCTTCCGGCGTCGGATTGGGTGCTGTTCTGATGCAGCATGGTAGAGTGGTGGCTTATGCATCTCGGCAGCTAAAGCCCCATGAGGAGAACTACCCTACCCATGACCTTGAGTTGGCAGCGGTGATCTTTGCGCTGAAGATCTGGAGGCATTATCTGTACGGTGAGAAGTTCGAGGTGTTCACTGACCATCAGAGTTTGAGGTATGTGTTCTCGCAGAGAGATCTGAACCTCAGACAAAGGCGTTGGATGGAGTTCATGAAGAACTATGACTTCACCCTGTCTTATCAGCCGGGCAGGATGAATGTCGTTGCCGATGCCTTGAGTCGGAAGGTTACGGTCAGTGCCTTGATGTTGAGGAGGTGGAGGCTCTGGGAACAAGTGCCCGAGGTATCCTTCAGGCTCAAGATTCCCCAGGAGCCAGGGTTGGCTGTGCTTGCGAGTCTGACTGTCACTCCTGCTATCCGTCGTCAGGTGACAGAGGCTCAGCATGCGGACCCTGAGTTGCCCCGGATTCTTGCGATGGCTGACGTAGAGCTCGGCGAGGACGGTGCTGTGAGGTTTCGTGGCGGGTTGTACGTCCCAGCGGAGGAGCAGGTTCGTCGTGCGGTGCTGCGTGAAGCTCATGGGAGCAGGTACACCGTACACCCGGGTGCGACGAAGATGTATCGGAACTTGCGGAGGCAGTTCTGGTGGCCTGGCATGAAGAGAGATGTCGCAGAGTTTGTGGCCAGGTGCCTGATCTGTCAGCAGGTGAAGGCGGAGCATCAGCGACCAGGCGGTACTCTCCAGCCCTTGGATGTTCCTGCTTGGAAGTGGGACCATGTGACCACGGATTTTGTGGTAGGGTTGTCGAGGACCCCGAGTGGGCAGGACAGTATTTGGTTGCTGGTAGATCGGCTGACGAAGGTGACTCGGTTGTTACCGGTCAAGGTCAGCTGGAGCGTGTCCAGGTTGGCTCGTTTGTATGTGGAGCGGATCGTGCCGTTGCATGGGATTCCCATTTAGATCGTGTCGGATCGAGATCCGCGCTTCACTTCTGGATTCTGGAGGAGTTTCCAGCGAGCTCTCGGCACGGAGTTGGCATTTAGCTCGGCGTATCATCCACAGTCAGATGGTCAGTCTGAGAGGACCATTCAGACTTTGGAGGATATGCTGAGATCCTGCTGCCTGGAGTGGCAGGGGAGTTGGATTCATCACCTACCGTTGGTGGAGTTTGCCTATAACAATAGCTATCATTCGAGCATCGGCATGGCTCCTTATGAGGCGTTGTACAAGCGTCCTTGTCGGACTCCACTCGATTGGTTTGAGGTGGGTGAGCGTGTTTTGACGGGACCGGAATTGGTGCAACAATGTGTAGATGTTGTGCACCTGGTTCGTCAGAACATGTTGGCGGCCCAGAGTCGGCAGAAGAGCTATGCTGACCGTAGGCGGCAGCCCCTCGAGTTCGCCGTGGGCAATCATGTGTTCTTGAGAGTTTCTCCGATGAAGGGGGTGATGCGTTTTGGACGGCGTGGGAAGCTGAGTCCCCGCTATATTGGTCCTTTCGCGATTGTGGAGCGCATCGGTGAGGTTGCTTACCGGTTGTAGTTACCCTCTGAGTTGGCGTCGGTGCATGACGTGTTCCACGTCTCGATGTTGCGGAAGTATATGCCCGATGACTCTCACGTACTCGAGTTTTCTGTTTGGCCTGAGGTGACTCCAGATCTTTCTCTCCCAGAGTTTCCGATCCGCGTGGAGGATAGGCGAGAGCAGCGCCTGCGGAACAAGGTCATTCCCTTGGTAAAGGTCGTGTGGCAGCGACACTCTGGTGGTGAGGCTTCGTGGGAACGTGAGGACGAGATGCGTCGGCAGTTCCCGTATCTGTTTGAGTGAGTCTTCCTCTTCTTTCCCCTTTGGTTGTTCTCAATTTCGAGACGAAATTCCTTAAGGGGGAGGGCTGTAATATCTCGGACCTTTCGGATCCTTCTTCGTGGGTCCCGGATCTGGTTTTCGGAGTGTCCGGCTTCGTTGTGTCCGAAATTTCGTTTCGGACATCTTTCGTGTTCGGATCGGCGCGATCCGGAGTCCTTTCGGAGGCCAGGAGGTGTTCCGCGGCTTTTCCGCGCGTGTTTCCCGATTTTCGGCGCGGGTTTCGGGTTTTCCTTCGGACGCTCGCTGCGGGTTAACTGGGCCGTTCACCCGGGCACGAGTGGTACCGTTGCGATCGGTGCGTTCCGAGGATTCCGGAAATGTATTTTTCTATTTTCCGGTATTTTTCCGAAAATTCGGATTTTCTATAAAGCCTAATCCTTTTTCTTTTCTTTTTCCCTTTTCTCTTTCTTCTTCCTCTTCCTCTCTCTCGCGACCGTGAGCCCCCCTCTCTCTCCCTCTCTCCCATTCGGACGCGGCGAGCCCCTCTCCGGCTACGGACGGCGGCGGGGCGACGGCGCGGACGCGTGGGCGACGGTGAGGCGATCTCGTGGGCGTGCGGCAAGCGTGGGGAGCGTGGGGAGTACGTGAACCTTCGAGCATTCTTCGTGATTCGTGATCGATCCGGCGGAGCATTCGCTCCATTGAGGTAGGGTGACGTTCCTTAGCCTCATGCCGATCTTTTTCGCGATTTATAGGCCGCGGGGAGGCCGAGAGGGGATCATTTGAGCGTTTTTGGGTTTTTCCATGATTTGGGGAGAGCTCGCCCGATCTATGGATTCAATGCATGGATTCGTGTTTTGAGGGCCTAGAATCATGCTAGGGGTCCCCAGGGGTCTTTTCCTTTGTTTTCCCCCTCTCCTATGGAGGTATGGGGGCGTGGTTGGAATTTTTGGGCGTTTCTACCATTTTCGGCCGCGGACTGAGAACGCGCTATACTCCAGTAGCGCGTTCTTGGAGGTCGCGCTGCCCCGACCGAGCACGTTCATCGGAGAAGATGAACAGGAGGCGGTTCCTGTCGCGCTATGGGGTCCTAGCGCGATCATCCTTGTCGCGCTAGGAAGACCTAGCGCGATGGTCGTTGTCGCGCTAGGGAGACCTAGCGTGATCTTCCCTATCGCGCTAGGGTTCCCTAGCGCGTTCTTCCTGGTCGCGCTAGGTATTCCTAGCATGATTTGATCCGTTGTTGGGTGTTTCTCTTGGGCCGTGTGTGCGTCCCGGGCACCCCGTGGAGTTCCGTGACCGTGTCTTTGGTGCCCGGAAGTCCCGTTTACCACGGTCAGGCATTTGACCGTGGGCAGTGCGTCTGTTTCTTTTCCGACCGTGGTCACCGTGTGACGGGGCTGGTGCGTGGGGTGATTCCCACCTGTTGTCGGGTTCGGACGTCGTTTTCCGTTGACTTGAGAGTCTACTCCTTCAGTGACCCTCCACTAGTCGTAGCCCACCAGTACGAGGTGCTGGTCTCACCTGGGAGTGGTGTACGGGCACCCACCTTTCGAGACGGTTTGTGGACCGGTTACCGTAGGCCCCTCGTCGGTAGCCAGAGTCCGGCTACGGGGGAAAACCGGTCAGAGGACCAGACCTAGTGACGCAAGGTCTGTGTGTGCACACGTGGTTGGGGGCGGTTGGACCTACGTCGACGGGCGTGACCCCAACTAGTTACTTGTTTGTGGTTACTTGTACGGTGTTTGCGCCTCGGGTAGGACCTACCACGTCAGGCGGTTCACCTGCGGTGCGGTGTAAGACGTCAGGAGACGCTACCGGCTGTGCTTCTAGTGGGTGGTACTCCTGTCGAGTACGGAGCGGCAGACTGTCAGTCGTGTGTTTCCGACCTTCGGGTTCTGGCGGTTCGACCGTTGAGTTTCGGTCTTCTCGTACCGTGGCACGTGTGTCGGTTTGCGTGCCGTAGGGTCTAGTTCTGTAGAGTACAGGGCTTTCCTTTCCGAGGTACTTTCCTACCGCTAGAGTAGTGGTTTCTCGTTTTACGAGGTAGGGTTCGAGTGATCCCTACTGAGTCTTGTTCCGAGACTCATTCCCTGCGTGTTTTCACCGTGTTTCAGGTGAGACGCCACCCTCGGGGAGCGTATCAGGAGCGCAGCGTGGTGCGGGTGCCCAGAGGTAGTGCCAGAGGTCAGAGCCGGGGTATGCCCCGTGTAGCTGTACTTTTCTTCTTGTCACTGTACTAGTCGTGGACTACTGTTGTTGTTGTTAATTTCTTTTGTGGACCATGTAATATGTTAATTTATTTCCTGCTTAATAGTATAACTGTTTAATTTCTGCAATTATTTGTGATACTTGTGTAGTCTCCACACCATCCTTTTAACCCTTCCGAGTCTTCGGGCTCGTGGGTGGCGGTGCGAGTCTCGGGTTATCGGGCCTTCCCGGTAATCGGATTCTCGGGTCGTTATAATGTTGGTCCTCTCCAAGTTGCTGGCATCCACGCAATATACAGCACGGGCACCTCTTTCTGCCCTTTCCATGAATTCCTCAAGGGACTCGTCATCACGCGGACGCATGTCAGTAAGCCCTAATGCCTCCATAATCGATGCCCTGGCTACTGACCTGTTCTTCCGACCATCTAAGTCCAGCCCCAGCAGCTTCTGGGCACCTTCTCGGTAGTCCGCATAGGTGACGCCAGTCACTGCTTCTCCATCTACTTTGAGGCCCGTAATCCGGACCATGTCTTCCACGCTGGGCACCATGTGCCCCCACGGCATCAGGAAAGCCCGACTCACCGGGTCCCATCTTTCACGTAGTACTTGGATCAGGGCAAGGTCGAGCTTGATCGGCTCAATTCTGGGAAAGGCCCCGAACCCCATCACGTCTAATCTCGCCTTCTAGAAGGCCGGGAGACCTCGATAGGCCGCCACTACTAGCCCCCACGAGATGTGCGATCTCATCACGCTCTACGCATACACATTAAGTGCGGAATGAGAGCTTTGCAAAGGAAGAAAGGAGAAGAAGCATGAAGAAAGGAATGAAAAGATCCACTTATAAGCTGTGATAGAGTCATCTCACTCCGTTGCCCTTCGACTTCTGAGAGTCTCCTGGAACTACTGCCCGATCTGCTCCTCTTCGAGGAGCGAGAAGACTCACCTTCGGCTCTGAAGCTAGATTCACCCTCCATTCTGATAATTGAGTAACACTCACTACTCCCCTTTCCAACTTTCACTCTTCAAATCTGCTCTCTCAACTTCGGTGTTCCCAAGTCGAGTGGAAAGGGGGGGTATTTATAGGATTGGCCAGAGGGTGATCTGCATCTATCACCATCCCCTCTAGGAACTGCCTTTGCGACACGTCATCCTCCCTTTACTCTCGCGCCCACTCTACCATGTGGAGTGATTGAGTCGGAGGCATGATTTATTGACTTATCCCATCTATTCGGTCTAAAGATTCCCTGAGTTTATTGTCCCGTTGTGCCTACATTTCGCACAAAATGGGGGCCATTTATGCGGGAAATCAGGATCCGTGACCCACGTTGAAATTGGTGGTAGATTCCTTTGAAATCAATGGCCACGGTACCCTCGTATGCCACTTCGCCATGTGGAGTAAATGAAGCGGAGCCGTGGTTTGGTGATTCGTCCTCTATTTTGGTCCACAAATTCCCCATGTCCCTTGTCCTCTTACGCCTTCTTTTAGTACAAACAAGGACATGTGGGACGTTCGCATGGGAAAAAGACGACCACGAGCTACCATTGTTGAAAACGGTGGTTGATTCCCTTTGAAACTCATGGACACGATGAATTCCACTCTTTGTATGGAAATAATCGGCTTCTTGGGAGGCCACCCAGGTTTTTCGTGTGTTTTTATTTTGCAGGTGTGACTACCCAATCAATTGGGGGGAGAGAGGAGATTGCTTACTCTACTGCTCAGCTACGCCAAGCCGTCAAACATCACGTACCACCTTTTCCTCCAAAGCCACAATGTTCGACGCCCACCTCTATCAGGTTGTCCAGTTCCTTCATACGCTTCTCATCTACATTGTTCTATTATGCTCTATTATTCATGCCATTGAGAACAATGTCATTTAAGTTGGGGGGGGGAGAATTTTTTTTTCTTGATATCTTGTATTATCACGGTCAACCAAAGTTTTCCCCATTTGGAGTTTCTTGATTCATGTCTCATGAAAAGTAATTCTAGAATAGAAAAGACTCGGGAAAAGGATAATAGACAATTTATTAATCTAGCCATGGAAAACTGATTTAAGAATCTCTTTAAAGTTCATGTGCACTTTAGAAAAATACAATCACGTTGCACGCTATTGAAACAAGTAGGACAAGCCTTCTGCTATTTTGGGTATGTTGTCTGATATTCAGCACTTCTTAAGGAAGAGATCTTTTATTTATAAGCTTTCTGCCATGCTATCTATCAAAAATTAGTGCAAATGCACAATTGACAAAATTATGAGAAAAAATACCATGAAAAATGCTCCAATTCTGAGTAACCGGGCATACTTCACTTAAGACGTGTTGAGGTTCGCGTCAAAAGGAAAAGGGAACTTTGATCTGTGTAACCGGGCCTACTTCACCTAAGACGTGTTGAGGTTTCGCGTAAAACAATGAAGGGTAATGCAGCATCATGTGTGTAAAGAAAAAAAGAAAAGAAAGAAAAAAAAATATTTAGATCCCAACCGGGACATAGCAATAAGGCAGACAAAAAGCTAGTATGCTGAATGCTTTGATTAAGAAGTGCATAATTAAAGGACACTTGCTTGCAATAGCAAATGGGGGACGCAATTGTCTTCACTGTAGACTTAGCATTTCACATGCACAAGTGCTACTGAATTTTGATTAGAATTCTTGATCATGTACCTGAATTTCCTACATAAGGCTAATATGTGATAATAATTCCAGATTCCTAATCTTTAGTAGATTCTATGAACGATGATCTGGAAATGAGGCATGAACTTTGTAAACTCTTGTTAATCATTACATTTTTGAGATTATTTGCATTACTAAGGGACTAGCAATGAGTAAGTTGGGGGGGTGTGATAAGTGTGTATTTTCCATCTTAATTCATGTTATTTACATTTTTATGGGCTTTAATAATAATAAATATGCACTTATCACACTTACTTTTAATTTAGAGTCAAATAGTTAATTTTTTGGAATTAAATACTTTTAATAAAGATATTTTCTTATTTAACAAACACTCAAAACAATAAAAATAAGAAAATAAAGAAAATACAAAAAATATAAGATATATGGAACTGGGCCAAAAGCCTAGGGATTTGATCAAAAAGAAAAGAAAAAAAGAAAAATATATATATATATTTATTTGGTATTTTTTTTAGAATTTTATAATATATATATATATATAACATATATAACTAACTAATCTTACATGTGTTTTTGCGCGTTTTGATTGCAGGACTCGATCCCGCGCTCTCGCGGGCGGAAGGCACCCGGTCAACATGACCGGGCGCGAGTCAGCAGAGGGGGGAGGCCGGCGTAACGCGCCAGCGACACGGCAGAGACCGGCGGAGGAGGCGGGCCCATCGCGGGTGCAGCCACGGCAGGAACGCGGGGTGGCGCACGCGCAAACGCGTGCGCCGGCTCGAGATTGCGGCACATGCGGGCGCACCCGGACCCAGGAGAGAGAAAAGAGAGAAAAGGAGAGAAAGAGAGAGAGAAAGGAGCTAGAAAAATGCCAGAAAAATTGAAAAACAAATCAGAAAAAAATAGTAAAGTGTGCGACACATGCTAGCACATAATTTGGAGTCAAGAAATGCAGCAATTGGTTGTTCACATTGGCAAAGTGTTCATATGGAATAGGGTTGTTGTTTGAACACCTTATAAAAGGGGGGAGCTTTCATTGTAATGGAGGAGGTTAGGAAGAGATGTTAGCTAGGAGTAGTAAGCTATGGATTGATCAAATTTGTAAGTGTTCTTGAAGTTTTTCCTTTGTGGCATTGGTAGGGATAGATTTTGAGAGTTTTATATTTAAGTTTTGAAGTTTGTGTTAAGTTTGTATTGAAGGATTTCATTGTACTCTTAGCCATTTAGGCTCTTCATAGTCAATTCACAAGTTTGTGTGATCCTTATTTCAATTTATTGCCTTCTACAAAGTTGTCCATCTGTACGTGTTCTTCAACTTCTATTTTCATCATTTCCTTTAATTCCTTCTAGTTTAAAAGTTATTCTCTGTGTTTTTAAGTGTTGTCATGTATATTTTTAGTTCATATGAAGTGATAGTCTCCACCAAATTACCATTTTGAAGCCTTTACATTATTAATTTTACTCTGAGTTCTTCATGAAAGTTGTTCCTCTCTTGTAGATCTAACTTTTGTTCTTCTTCACTTCTTCAAATTCTTCTTTGTTTGAGCTCTAGAATTAATTTTTAATGGTCTATTTTCTGTCAGTTATTGTTCACCAGCAGCGATATATCTTGATTTTTCAAGTTTTTCATTGTCTTCCTTTCATTTTCTGTTTCTGTATTCTTCATCAAACCTCTTCATCTTTTAATTATCTACAATTTTCATGTATTCCACTTTTCTAATTCCTTCTAGATTGTAAGTTATTCTATTTATTCTAAACCCCTATTTTCAATAGAATTCTATTATGTTTTCAAATTAGTTTTTTCAAACTTGTTCTAGTCAACCCCTTTCTTCACAAGTGTTTCACACACACTGAAAGCGGTGGTCATCTTCCGATTATCTCACGACGTCGACTTCCAAGGCGGAGCGATCTTCATCCAATGCTCGGCGAGGAAACGACGGCATTCTTCAATCCATTGGCTAAATATTTCTTTCACTTATCTCTTGTTATTTACAGTTGCAATTTAATTTCCTTTAGTTTTAATCGCACTCAAAACAAAAGCAATTGATTTTCAAAACATAAGGGTATTTTCCAACTTATATTCAAATTTCCTCCCCGTGGGATCGACCCGTATTTACCACTTTACTCGTATTTTCAAAAATCATTTAAGTGAGTGAGTGCGGTTGTATAAATTTTGAAATTTGTGTGGCACGGCATTTTTAAACGACGGGTGCCGAGCGCATCACTCACCATCCATCTTAAAACCATTACCCGCTTCAAGCCTTACCCACTTCCACTTTGCCTCCGCCTCCACCTTCCAGACCCCTTATCCTTCATAACCCGGGTGATATCCCCTCTACCTCCACCATGCCTCCACCTAACAAACCCCTCATCAGAATCCCTGCTCCCATCATCACCCCTGCTTCATCGACCATTCATCCACCACTACCCCTCAAACCTCTGTTAAAACCCACTGCTACCCCTATAGAGGTACAAAAGCCGCAGGCGATGGTGCTCCGGAGTGGAAGGATTTTCCACAGGGTTTTCCCCCAGAATAGTCAGAATCCCGAGCAGTCTCAGCCAGAGAAGGATGATGGAGAACAGTCAGAGAAATCTATCCCTGGAACACAATATGATCTGTTGAAACACTTGGACAAGACGCCTGCTCGGATCTCCATCCTGGAGCTGCTTCAGAGATCCACATCCCATCAGGCAGTCTTAATGGAATATCTCCAAAAGGTCATGGTGATTGAGGACCTCCCTGTAGAAAAGATTTCAGCCGTCCTGACCCCAACAGACACACAATCGGCCATCATGTTCCACAACTACGAGCTCGCTCCCAAGGAAGCTCGGAAATATGCATTGTGTGTTTCAATAAAAATTAATGGGGTATCCATAAACCCGTGCCTTGTAGACACGGGTGCGTCCATAAATGTGATCTCCATGAGTACCCTTTAGTTGTGTGGGGTCGACGAGGAGCAAATAAGACCTTTCTCGATCACAGTCACGACTTATGACAATAGCAAAAGGCCGCCGCAAGGGATGATTATTCTGAGGGCAGAGCTAGGCCCGATGTCAGTCCCCGCAGAATTCCATGTCCTCGACATGGACCCCACATTCAAGGCCATACTGGGTCGCCCCTACATTGAAGTCATGGATGCTATGCCTTCCACCAACCATCAGTGCTTGAAGTTTCCTTACAATGGAAGAATTATTAAAGTGGTCAGCACACCTGTCCTTCACACGGTAGATGCTATCAACACCTCTCTGCCCTCTGTTTGGCCGTCTCATCGGCCCATATTGTCATTGCTGGACGTATGTGATTCATCTCACATTCCGCTAGCACCAAAGAAGTCGATGAAGGCAACAACGCCTTACCTCCCTTTTCACTCCAAAGGTTGGGAGATTATGAGAAACATCGGCTATCAACAGGACAAAGGTCTGGGCGCACAGCTACAAGGTAGGCTGAAACCACCAAAGGAGATTAGGCCAAACCGCAGGTTTGGCCTAGGCTTCAAAGGACCATTCAAGGCGGATTGAAAGCCCATCACATGGACCCTATCAAACCATTTCAACAAAGGGCCCATTGTTCAGATGGGAGATTACCCGCAAGAAGCATATGGGGGATCATATGCTGTATATTCGACTAAAAAATGTCTGAGGGTCACCAAAAGAGGCAAGATCAAAGATCCGGAATGTGAATGGGACAAATGGTTTGATATACGGGACACTTCCGTTGCACTGGAAAGGATGTTCTCGTCTCCACAGCTTGAAGGACCGCCATTGATCTCCGGAATGCCAGAGAATATCACCACTATTGCCAAGGTTCCAAACTATCCTCGTCCTCGCCAGAAGGACCATGTCACCAGCGGATCTTCATTCGCCATCACCATCACTACCGACGACTCATTAGCCGTCATCTTCTCCATTCACTCGTCACAGCCTTTATTGTTGTCGTCTTCCTGGGCCAGACAGTTGTCTGATGATCTTCCCAGATCCCCTTCTCTACTTACATACCTACGCGGGTTTCTCAACCCGCGCCAAGTTTTCAATCACGATCTGCTCTACGAGCCTCCCAATCCTCTAGCCATAACCACTTTTCTCTCTCCTCCGATCTCTTTTCGTTGTTTTGTCATCAAAAATGAAAATAAAAAAAACGTCAATTTTCAAACTCCTAAACAACACATCTTGCCATCCCTCAGTTGCTAGAAAATCCCATCCAGCTATCGGAAATAGAATGTGAGGACAACTGTGTAATTGATGAGGGGTATGGAGTCTACGAGATCACGGATGAAGAATACCCTACTGAAGATGAGGGTGAAGAATATGAGGATGTGGCTGGCGCATATGCTAGTAGAATAAGGAGATTCGATGAGCCGTCAACCGCCGTAGAAGAGTCCACCAAAGAAGTCAACTTGGGAATTGAGGAAGACCCTAGGATCATCCTCATAAGTGATAATCTACCACCCTCTGAAGAAGAGGCATTGGTCGAAGTTCTTAAAGAGTATAGGGACACATTTGCATGGAGCTACGAGGATATACCGGGTCTGGATTCAACCCTGGTCGAACATCGCTTAACCCTAAAACCAGGGTCTGTCTCGGTAAAATAAAGATTAAGGCGTTTCCACCCTCAGATGGCTTTGAAAATGAAAGAAGAGGTCGATAAGCTCCATAAAAGCAGGTTCATTAGAGTCGTTCTTTATCCTCAATGGGTGGCGAACATTGTCCCGGTCAAGAAGAAAGATGGGAAAGTCAAGATTTGCATCGACTTCCGGGACCTTAACCGCGCGTGTCCGAATGATGATTTTCCCTTGCCTCACATTGATGTGTTGATCGATAACACGGCAGGCTATGAAATCCTCTCATTTATGGATGGATTTTTATGATATAATCAAATTCGTTTGGCAGAAGAGGATCAGGAGAAGACGTCATTCACTACCCCTTGGGGAACATATTGTTACGTGGTCATGCCGTTTGGGTTAAAGAATGCTGGAGCTACTTACCAAAGAGCTATGATGGCCATATTTCACGACATGATGCACATATATCTGGAGGTGTATGTGGATGATTTATTGGTGAAATCAAGGACCAAGATGGAACATCTCAGGGTTTTGGCTAAGGTCTTGCAGAGATCAAGGGAGTTCCAATTAAAAATGAACCCGAAGAAGTGTGTGTTTGGTGTATCATCGGGCAAATTACTGGGTTTCATTGTGAGTAAAAGAGGGATCGAGATAGATCCCGACAAAGCTAAGACCATCAGGGATATGCCGCCTCCCAAGAATTTGAGGGAAGTCCGAGGTTTAATCGGGAGGTTGCAGTTTATTCGTCAGTTTGTATCTTAGCACTCACAAAGGTGTAGACCTTTCTATGAGTTGACCAAGCCGGGAGTAGAATTCCACTGGGATTCTAAATGACAGAAAGCTTTTGAAGGGTTAAAGGAATATCTGGCTAGTCCACCTGTTCTTATTCCACCCAAACCAGAAAAATCTTTGATCCTCTACATCTCAGTCCAGGACGACTCCGTGGGAGCTGTCCTCGCACAAGCCGATGAAGAAGGCAAGGAACGGGCAACCTATTACTTGTCCAAACTCCTCAATCCCTGTGAGCAGAAGTACACAGCTATGGAGAAAATATGTGCTACCCTCGTTTGGGTAGTGCAGAAGTTGAAGCACCACTTCCTGGCTCATGAGGTCCATATGATTGCTCGCATGAACCCTATCAAGTTTCTTCTGGAGAAATCCGTCCTTACTGATAGGCTAGCACGCTGGCAGAGTTTCCTCTCTCAATTTGACATCACCTATATCCCGCAAAAGGCGATTAAAGGCTATGCCATAGCCGAGCATCTCGCTCACCATCCTCTTCCCAAGTTCGATCCTGTCCAATCAGAGTTTCCAGATGAGGAACTAATGTCTGTCACTCAATCTGATGAGCCAATGTGGACGTTATATTTTGATGGAGCTCTAAATTCCCAAGGGAAGGGTATCGGCATTGTCCTCCTAACGCCCAAGGGCGTTACCATCCCAGAGGCATTTCATCTCACGTTCCCAGTCACCAACAACATTGCTGAATACAAGGCTCTTCTAGCTGGTCTGGAACTAGCCCGTTCTTTCTATATCACCGAGTTGCGAGTCGTGGGTGATAGTCAACTTGTTCTCCGTCAGGTGCTTACCAAATATCGCACTCTTGATCCCAAGCTCAAACCCTCTCAGGAGCTGGTCTCCGCTTATGCCAAATTATTTACCAAACTGATCTTTGTCCATGTCCCTCGCGAACAAAATATTCTGGCCGATGCCCTCGCCTCCTTGGCTTCATCTTTCAGATTCCCTCTAAGTGTATGATTTGAATCCATCATTCTCTACAAACGTCTTGTCCCTGCCGTTCAGGACCCTTACCTCTTAAAGATCAAGAAAAGAGTCCTACGGGAGATTCAGGAAGGAGAAATTCTTGAGAAGAAGGAAATCATGTTGGCAGAATTTGAAGAAGAATTGGCCGATGAGGAGAAACCATGGTTCTATGAAATCGTCAAATATTGTAAAGATCAGTCTTATCTTGAAGGAGCCACCACAGAAGATAAGAAAGCCATAAGAAGAGTGGCTCAGAAATACACATTGGTTAGAGGTCTACTCTATAGGAGGAGCCTTACCGACATTCTGTTAAGGTGTCTTGACGACAATGAGGTTTAGAAATGTGTAGAGGAGACACACTCGGGTGTGTGCGGTGGCCACGTGAATAGCCAGATGCTCACCAAGAAAATCATTCGGCAGGGCTTTTACTGGCCCACTATGGAAGAGGATTGCGTCGTCTATGTCCGTAGGTGTGTCAAGTGTCAACTCCACGCCGATAAAATCCGTTCACCATCTTCTTCACTTCATCCAATATCCTCTCCATGGCCTTCTTTCATGTGGGCATTCGACATCATTGGTCCCCTAGGTGATCCCAATTCTCTCACCAAGCAGAAATCTTTCATCCTTACTGCGACAGAATACTTCACCAAATGGGCCGAAGCAGAAGCTTACGCGAAAATCAAGGCGTCAACAGTCTACAAGTTCATCATGAAGAACATCCTCGCCAGGTTTGGCGTCTCAAACATAATCGTCACCGACAACGGGCCACAGTTTATTTCTCAGGACCTACATGACCTCTGCAAAAGGTACGCAATTGCATTGCATCATTCATCACCTTATTACCCACAAGGTAACGGCCAAGCAGAGGCCACCAATAAAACATTGATCAAAATCATCAAGAAAACCTGCGAGTCCAGTAATTTTTCAAACTGGCCAGAAAAGCTTATCGAAGCTCTATGGGCCTATCGCACTTCAATCCGTACCCCCACCGGGCAGACTCCGTTTGCCCTTACTTATGGTATGGAAGCGGTAGTCCCGTACGAGACTCTGATCCCTTCTCTCAGGGTACAATTGGATGAGGAATTTCCCCTCGACGAGTGTCGTAATTCACTCCTCGCTCAGTTGGAACTCTTAGATGAGAAACGGCTGACCGCTGCCGAGCATGCGCGTGTGTATCAAAATAGACTCGCTCGCTTTTACCAAAAGAAAGTCGTTGAGAGAAAATTCAAAGTCGGTGAGTTGGTTGTTAAAAGAATTTTTGTCAAACCTGGAGGGCCTCGTTCTAAGCTCCAACCCAATTGGGAAGGACCATTTGTGATTCAAGTCGTGTACCCTGGCAACGCCTACAAGCTAGTCAACGCCGAAGGGACCGAGTTATCCCACCCTTGGAATGGGCTTTATCTTAAAACGTACTACCTTTAGCTTAGTGTCAAAACACAAAAAAATGATGAAAAGACATAAAACATCAAAAAAACAAAAAATGTTGAAAATCACTAAAAATATGGAAAATTCAAAATGCCGATGCCTGGTGGTCACCATGTAGTTAAGTCCATGCATCCAACCTTCATGTTAGGATAGGGCCCATTAAGGCTTGGTAGTCACCGGGTCTTGGTTTGCCAGAACCGTGGAGATCCCTGTCCGGCCACATCGGCCTATGCTCGCTCAAAGGAAGCCAATATGTACTCACTTATGTATTTTATCCAAAAAGTTGGTAGCATCACCGACAGTGGGGCCTCACCCAGAAGATCTCCGGAAGCTGTAATCTTTATTCTTTTCTCTTCGACCAAATGAGACAGTCGGCGCCCTTAAAACGCTGAGCATCAGAAACCAAAACTCAAACCCCCAAAGGCAAGATAGGATCCATTTCCTCGAGCATCGATCAGAGCACGAGAAGAGGGCAGTGTCCCCGCAGGCATACAAAAGGGAGCCCACAACGTCAAATGACTATATCTCCCTCGCAAAAAAAGAAGCACAAAATCAAAATCAGGAGAAAAGCCTGGTCATGACCGTGCCTGATGCGATAAATGGAACCCCTCAAAGTAAAAGTCTGAATCCACAAAAGGGGCCATGGAATGTAAATGCTCGAGATTTGGTCCGAAGTTGTCCGAAAGAGAAGAGTTAAACGGGCCTTTTTTGGCTCGCCGGGTAAACGATTTTACCGGTCCTCTCAGGAGGTTTATCCCCTACACTCTTCCTTCTCCCTTTAAAGATGAAAGCTCGACGGAATGTCTGAACGGTAAAACCCGCCAAGGTCTGCGACCTTATTTTAACACAAACATATGGTTATCCACTTCAACAAGCAAAAGCTATCGCTGCGAAGGAGTCTCTGTATTTTTGGCCGGTCAAGACCCCTGTTTACTACCTTGATGTCTTCTTGTTTAACCTTGGGCTTATGCCAATGCAAGCGCGTCACCTATGGGTACGACGGCGTCTGATTCCGGGTCAGCGTCGCGCGGTTGGTCGTTAGGGTTCCAGGGTGTTCCATCATATACCATCTAGAGTTGTGAGGAAATAGACCCGGGTCGGGCAAATCGTTTACCTCGAAAACCTTTTGGGTGAATCCCTGTGGTCGGAAGCGATTGGGAGCCTAAGCATGGCATGACGGTATTGTCATCAGGGTAAGTCTTAGCCGGCGAGATTATCATTCGAGGGGTCTAAAGGCCTAAATCAACCTAGATGTGCACTTAGGATACTTGGGAGGTTAGTAAGAAACCCATGTTCTCATGTAGGTTAGGTGCCATTAGGGTACTTGCCAGGCGTTAGCAACAAAAAATGAAATGATAAACATAACAACAAAAAAGGGGAAAAAAGAAAATGTACATATTTACAAACAAAAAAATTGAATATAACACAACAACAAAAAATGCCAAATATAAAAAAGAAGAAAAAACAAATCAATTTCGCATGATTGCATTTTTTATGCATCATTTCACCTTTTAATATCGCTTGCATTCGTGTGCTTGTTTGTCGCATTCATCATCACCGCATCTTTCCCTTGCCTTCGTTAATAAAGGCTTGGCCCTTTGACCCGTTATCAAGGACAATCAAAGTGACCATCTGCTTATTGAGCAAGGGGCCAAGTCAGAGCAGATATTTGTGGACAACGAAAATTGCACACCCAGATGTCCCGCTCGGCCCCGCGTCAACAACGGCGCTGAGTGAAGAAGCCCTGGAGAGGCGGGTCGTCCGGACTCCCCAAATATGCACACTGCCGTGAAGCCATCTCCGGAGTCACGACAGTGAAGAGAAATCAACCACCAAGAGCCCCACAATCCATGGGCCTCGAAGAAAATCAAGCGGGCCACAACTCGTGCTCACAACGGACTCAAAACTGCCAATTTAGCCGTTCAACGGCACGCCCAGTTTGGCCTTCAGCGGCACACCCCCGTGGGGTTCAACGGCACGCCCCAGATGGCCCTTCAGCGGCACGCCCCAAGGCCGTCCAGCGACACGCCCAGGCTGCCATTCGCCGACACACCTGGCCAGCACCCTTCAGCGGCACGCCCTGGATGCGCTCCACCGGCACGCCCTTTGGGCTCTCCAGCGACACGCCTTTTGGCCCTGCCAGCGACACGCCATTAAGCCTCTTCAATGGCACGCTCCGGCAGGTGAGATCTTGCGCCCATGCCCTATGGATCTTTGGCGCGCAGTGGGCTGTCCGAGGTGTCGTCCGGGGAGAGGGCCACGCTGCCTATCCCCCTGCCACCAAGGACGAGGGAGTCAACTCCCATTCAATGCCCGTCGAATCTTTCCCGCCTTCGGACGCTCGCCGTTGCTGGGGTATAAAACCCCTCTTCTTCGCTGCAAGAAGGGGAGGAGGAGGCCAGCCAGACAGAGACACGCAAAAGAGAAGAAAGGAAAAGAAGAAGAGAAGAAGGAGGAAGAAGAAGAGGGAAGAGAAGAGGAGAGGGGGGGGGAATCCTCCGCCTCCTCCCGGCTACTCCGTCCGCCGCCGCCTGAGCAAAGAGAAGAGAAGAAGAGAAGGAGGGGGAGGAGCTCACGCTCCGTCCCTCTTCCCTATTGTATCCCGTTCCCCCTCCCCCACGTAATATTTGCTTTTCGTTTTTCTCCTCTCTCTTTCCCTTTGCAATGTATGTGGCCGTTTGGGGCCCCTTTTCCTTTTGAATAAAAACCCCTTTTGGGATCTTCCGTTGTCTCCGTTTGTTCGGGTATTTTTGCTTGCGTCTGAGCATGCTCTTCCTCCACCTTGTCTTCCCCATCGGTTTGGCCTCCGGCGGTGATCTTTCCTCCTTGGCCTTCCCGCTTCCTGAACACCCCACATCCAGCAGCCCACCCTTGGCCTTTAGCCCTCTTTCCCCTTCTGAACACCCAACGTCCAATAGCCCTCCTGTGGCTCTTCCCCGATACGCCCTGGGCGACCTTCGCCGGCACGGCCCCAATGGCCTTAACCGGTACACCCTTTTCAGCCCTCCCCGGCACACCCGTCCGGCTCCTTGGCCGGCACACCCCATGGTGGCCCTCAGCGACACACCTCCCCCTTTGTGGGGCTCCAGCGGTACACCCCGAGCTCATCCTTGGCCGATACGCTTTGGTTGGCCCCAGCCCACCCCGTCTAGTATTGGAAGCCTTCCATTCTTTGTTTACTTTGCGTTTTTCGAGGTTCTAAAAAGGTGTTGCTGCCCTCGGGCGCCCACCTCCAGTTGTCGGGTTCCGCCACTCCGTGTGGGCGCGTCCCCTTTATCTCCCTTACGCTCGGGTTAAGGGGAGATACTGCCGAATTTTCGTTAGAAACTATAATACATTAAAAGACAAAAGACAGTAACAAACAAACGAAAAGAACAACGGTGAAATGCCTTAACCAAAGCAAAAAGAACAATGCAATCAATTCAAAGAGAACCAAATCGAACGACAACTAAACAACTTGAACACTCGTCCTCATGGGAGAAAGAATGAAAATTAATCAAGAGAAGAAAAGAAGAAACCCAAGCAAACTTAATGAAACCAAGAGAGAAGAGGAAAAGACATAAGAACGGAGGGGGAGTGGGTTCCCCATGCCCTTCGTCGGTACGCCCCTCTAGCCACCCTTGGCCGGCACGCCCTTCCCCGGCACACCCCTGCCAGGCCTTCGCCGGCACACCCATGCCGCCTTCGCCGGCACACTCCCTGCCGCTTTCGCCGGCACGCCTGCCGCGCCCTTCGCCGGCACCCCCCCTGCCAGGCCTTCGTCGGCACACCCATGCCGCCTTCGCCAGCACACTCCCTGCCGCTTTCACCGGCACGCCTGCCGCGCCCTTCGCCGGTACGCCCCAGCCCAGCTTCCCCGGCACACCCGCCTCGGCCCTCCGCCGGTACACCCGCCTCAGCCCTTCACCGGCACACCTCCCCCAGCCATTCTCCAGCGGTACACCCTCTTTCAGCGGTACGCCTTCCTCTTGGCCCTCTAATGGCCCATTCTCTCTCCAAGAAAATACGAATAATAATAATAATAATAATACTAATAATGATAATAAATAATAACAAATTTAAAAGAAAATGAATAAAGAAATAAGGATGATAAAGAAATAGGTAATAATAATAATAAGGATAAAAGAAATAATAATAACGATAAATAGACAAATAAATGGTAACCAAAATAAATAAATAATAATAACAAACTTAACGAAACACGACAAGCAAATGAATGATAATAAAACAAATAAAAATAATAACGGACCCAATAATAACAATAGTAAATGAATACAGCACAAAAATAAATAAATAAATAGTAATAACGAACTCACTCAAAAATATACATAAATCAACAAATAATAATAGTGAAATTTTAAATAACAATAAAACAGTGAGATCCACATTGCAGCCCCATCTCTCCTCCGACCCGGTGCTGAAGGAACAACAATGCCGCCCTTGTGGGCTGGGCCTGTGCCTTGGGAGTTATCCCGAAATGGCCATGGCCTGACCTCGTCTCGGGCTGACATTCCGATTAAACCAGACTCATTTCTCCTGCCGGATCCCTTCCGAGCCGCTACTAAAATTGCCGCACGTTCGGCAGACATTTGAACGGGTTCACCTCGATTCCCGCCGCGTTTCTATTACGAACCTGCGTCCGAACATGAAAAGGCCCGCGAGCGACATGCATAGCCGGGGGCTCCTACCCCGATATGGCTGTGAGCCGGCATTGCTCCGGGCCAATAGCTCATCAATTCCGGCCTGTTCCTATCGGGATTCGTTCCCACCCTTTCATCGAAATTACCGTAAACTCGGCATACATTTGTACGGGGTCGTTCACGCCCATGTCGTACTTTCAATATGGGTCTTTGCCCGAACATGAAAAGGTCCGCAAGCGACCGACAGAATCAGAATAGAACGAGACGGCTCTCGCCACCCCCGGACTCCTTCCGTGGGAATATCAATAAGACCTCCATGGGCCACACTCAGACCTCGGGCCTGTCTCGATCATGGTCATCGTCTGGCTCATATCCTCGGTCTATAGCCCGCTCCTTTCGAACGCGTTTCGGTTTTGAAATCCAGTCCCGGGACTCTCCCCCGTTGCCCCCGGGCACCGGGAATATTAATGATGCCCACGCAAGCCCTGTTCGGACCACGGGAGGCGCCCCCAACATGGTCCTGACTCGATCTCGCACCGGGCCAACAGATTCACTGGTTTCTGGATACAATAACCGAGATTCAATCGAATGTTTTCAGTGTCTCGAAATAATAAACTTGCCGTATCTCGGCATGCATATGCTCCAGGTTCCCCCGTGACAATTACAATATTCTGAAGCTGGGCCCCCGTCCGAATATTAAACGGTCTCTCGAGTGACCGACATGTTTCGAACGCCCGCTTCTCCGGGACACAGGGCTCTTCAGCCAATTCAAGGGATACTCCCTCGCCGCCCTTTGGCACCGAAAATATTAATGACGCCCATGCAAGCCTTGTTTCGACCGCGGGGGGGCCCACCGCAACATGGTCACAGTTTGCTCTTGCTTCGGGCCAACAGGTTCACCGGTTTCCGACCGCTCTAACCAAGGTTTAACCGAACGTCTTTCGTTCTTCCGAACAATAAACTTGCCATACTTTGGCATACATATGCTCTGGTCTTCCCGCAACGATCGCGCTTTTCCCGAGACGGACACTCGTCCGAACATTAAATGGTCAGCACATGACCGACATGATCTCAAACGGTTTTCTTCTCGCCCTTGCGCGAGGACTTCGATACCTCCTGATCGACCTTTTATACAATCAATCTCTTGGCCATGAGGCCCTGAATCTCGGCGATTAATCAAGGGTGTTCCCTCGTATGAAGGATGTAAATGACGTCGTGACCTTTATGGCGCGGCGGGTTTTGGTCCCGACACGAACCACACAATCGTCTGACGAAGTCAGATCAAGCGCACCATGGGCTCTTCGTAGCCCGAATAAAATGTCACCTCGGTGACTGGCACGCCCACGCACTCAATAAACCGAATAAATCAAAAAGAGAATAACAAGTGCCGAAAAGTGCGTCCACAACTCTGGCACGCCCGGTGGTACCAAATCACCCTTCGTCTCTTCGTCGGGATTCAGGGCCTCATGGCCCCCTAATAAACGATGTTTGCCTGCTTTGATGAATTACAGGTGCTGTCTTCGCCAGTCCTATGGGGAGAAAAGCCTGGCTCGGTGCAGCTGCCTTCGCGGCCTCGAGAACGCTGCTTCGAAGCATATGCAGCTTCCAAGAATCATGGGGGCTGTTATAAAAAAAGGGAAGAGAAGGTAAGAGAAAGAGAACAGAAGGGAGGGGAAATCAAGCCCCCCGTTTCCCTCAAGAAGAAAAGAAGAAAGGAAGAAAGGTAGAAAAGAAGAAAAGAAAAAAAAAAGAGAGAAAAGAAAGAAGCAAAAAAAGAAGAGAAAGAATTGGCAATAGAGGGTTGTATGGCCACGTCCGTCGAGACCCATGTTGAATAAGGATTACCATGGTGGGGTTTATGCGGTGGAGCGAACCACTCATCCCCTCCCTGAGGGGGTGAGCGCTCTCCTGCACCTCCACCCTGGTCAATCATACAAAAAAGAAGAGAAAAGAAGAAGGGACAAAAAAAAGAGAGAAGAAGAGAAAAAAAAGGAGAAGAAAAAAAGAGAAGAAAAAAGAGAGAAAAAAAAAGAGAAGAAAAGTCGGCCAGCATCGCCGACCAAAAGAGCAACAAGAAGCCCGGTATCCCGCCCGACTCTAGGAGGCTCCGAGTCCGTGGTGTAATGACCCCGCTCGTTCCTCCTTCCTGCTGCCTCCATCCGACACAAGACGGCCCCTCGAGTGGCTGTTAGAAGACCCAGCGAGCCACAATCGTAGCTCGGTGAATGGCTGCCCGCTGTGGGGAGTGCTTTATAGCAATGAGGCCAAGCACGACCACCACTCCCGAAGAGAGCATGCATATACCCCGCCATGGAGGATAAGAAGAAGATATATACCCTGCTACGGGGGCATAAGAGGTAAAAAAAAAAGGGGATACACCCTATTCCCAGGGGCACTCGAAGAGAAGTCCACCCCGGCTTAGGGGCACAAGAAGCAAAACATGTCCCGTCCCGGACATAGAAGCCATAAGAGAATACACCCCTGTTCTAGAGGCGTTTGAAAAAGAAACACACACCCCCGCCACGGGAGCATAAGAAGCAGAAGAATCCACCCCACTTTGGGGCGGAAGAAGCAGAAGAATTCACCTCGGCCTGGGGACACACAAAAAGAGAAACTCACCCTGGCTTAGGGGTATATGAAGAAGGAACGTACCCCAACTTGGGGGCATAAGAAACAGAAGCACACCCCATGCTAGGGGCATATGGAGAGGAATGCACCTCGCCCTGAGGGGTGCAAAAAGTATAACACACCCTGACATAGGGGCATTTGAAGAAGAAACATACCCCGCCAGGGGGCATAGAAGTCATGAAGAATACGCCCCGGCTTAAGGGCATTTGAAGAAGTTACATCCCGCCTCGGGAGCATAAGAAGCAACAAGAATACACACCGGCTTCGAGGTATTTGAAGAAGAAATATACCCCGCCTGGGGGCATAGAAGCCATAAAAGAATACGCTCCAGTTTAGGGGCATTTGAAGAAGTTACATCCCGCCTTGGGAACATAAGAAGAGAAGAATCAACCCCGACCTAGGGGCATTCAAAGAAGGAATACATCCCGTCCTCAGGGTCCATGAAGTAACATATATATACCCCCCCCCCCCGGGGGGGGGGGGCATCTGAAACAGGACAAACAACATCTCCCGGCTTTGGGAAGCATATATAGAGAGGAATACACCCCGATATGGCGGCACGTAAACAAAGAAGAATAATTCACCCCGCCTTGGGTGCATAAAAAGCAAGAACTACACCCCGCATCAAAAGCGGCAATACACTCCACTCTGGGGGCACTAGAAGCGGAATACACCCCGTGCCGGGGGCATAAAAAAAAGGGGGGGTACTTCGCTCTGGGACATCAGAAGCAGCAATGCGCCCCACCTTGGGGGCATCAAAAGCAACAATACACCCCACCTTGGGAGCACAAGAAGCAAACATCCCCCCGATGTGTCTGGGAAGAAGAAAAGAATTCACCCCGGCCTGGGGACACTTGAAGAAGGGAGCACATCCCGCCACGGGGGCACATGAAGAGAACCACTCCCTGTAGATCTCTTTTAAAATCCACACTTAAAAATATAAAAAAGCAATAGATATATGGGTGAAAGCAATAAAAATAGCACGAGGTGCTAATGTGGAGTGTGTGTGATCGCCAGAGACACGAGGGTCTCAAAGAGGAGATTGATATGGGAAGATGATCGCAAAATACCTCAAATATGTGGGGGATGTGAGTATTCCTTTCTCTTCAAATCGGCCGGCCGACGAAGAGAGTTCTTCCTTTAATTACCCTTGCAAAAAAGACAAACACCAATGAAGAAATTGCATTAGATATGTGGTGAGTGTAGCATCAATTCATGATAGAAATATGTGAGCATGAAAGCATGTGCAAGAACGCACCTTAAGGGTGGTTGCCCTTAAACCCCTATGCAAAGGGTGTGGGAGATGAATGAATGCATGAAAATAATGAGAATAAGGGAGATGTGCAAGAGTTGCACTATGGGGAGATCTCAATATGATGGTTGAGAAAAATCAATGAAAACAATGATATATGATGCATGATCTATAACAATAATGATAAGGAAGATAAGAAGAATAATGAAGGGAAGATAAGATAAAAAAAAATCTTTTTTTGTGGTTCCTTGGCTTGAATGCTCGATGGGGAGAAAGCCTCAAAGGGATGAAGATGTTGATGTGAAGTCCTCCTTAGCCAAAGGGCCCTGCGTTCGGTTCCTGTAAAAAGAAAAGAAGAAACAAAAGGAAAAGAACAACAGCAGAAGAAGAAGAATAAGAAGAAGAAGAAGACGGAGGCACGTAGAAGACAGAAGAAGAAGGGAAAAAAATAGAAGAACGCAGGGGAGAATGAGAATTATCGGAACCAACCCCTTAACAGAGGCGAGAGCCTCTATTAATAGGTTAGAAAAAGGTGATAAGAAGGGAAGAGATTAAAGGAGGAAGGGATAAGAACGGGCAAGAGCCCAAATAGAGGAGGAGTCTAACGAGGCAAGGACTCTCCGGTGAAAGGGCTGCGAAGCCAGAAGGTGAAACACGCCTTAGGTCAGGGCGTCAATTAATGAATTGACGACTTGACCAGAGGGCGTTTCTCAAAAACACGCCCTGCACAAGGGCGTTTCTCAAAAACCAAATTTAGCAATAAAAACTCCCCATATTTGAAAAATGTAAAACACGCCTTAATTAAAGCCACGTTTAAAAACACGCCCCTGAGAAGGGCGTTAATTTCAAGAGCTCAAATGGGGAAGTCGGTCAAACCTAGAAGAATTAACGCCCTCAGGTGAGGTCGTCCTTTCTTTAAGAAACGCCCTTGGTTAAGTCATGTTTTGAAGAAAACACGCCCTTACCCAGGTCGTGAATTTAGAAAATTCATAAAATAGATAAAATGGGGGAGAAATAGATAAAATGGGAGAAAACGCCCTAGACAAGGTCGTGTTTCAAAAACACGCCCCTGATGAGGGCGTGAATTCAAAAAAAAATAGAGATAAATGCCCAGAAAATCCAGAAAAATAGGAAAAAGGAGATAAATGGGGAAAAATAGAGAAATTCAAGAAAAAGTGGGAAAACCACTCAAATAAGCTGATTTGAGGGTCAAATGGGGCATCGCAGAGTGATATGAAATATACTCAAAATAATGTCAATTTTAGCGTGTCTACAGCTGCCCCGCCTTGGCGTCTGCTTTGCAAGGGAGCGTAGCAAACTGAAAAGTAGATCCCAAGGTGTGATGAGACACGCAATCAACATCACTTGATGAGAATCAAATCAAAAGCACGAGATGAAGCAAATCTCGGGAAATTCAAGGAAATCAACAATGTTTGGATAAAAGGGGAGATGCGCACGCGGTGCACGAAGGAGATAAAATAAATGATCAACTTCCAACGCGGTGGAAGTACCCCAGGTCACAAACCTGTAGGTTTCACCATTGGGGAGCGGTTACCAGCCAGTGGACGTGCTGCAGCCAAGGTGGATCAAAGGAAAGGAGATTAAAAATAAGATGATAACAATCCAAACAAGGAGCTTTCGAGAAAACAACCCAAAACAGCGACAAAACGAACTGAGGATCCAATTCGGCAAGGAAAATCTCATATCGAGAAAGATTAAGATCAATTCAACTCTCACATCAGCTTATCAAAAATGATTTTTCAACAATTGCTTCAAAGTCCTACATGAATGCATGCTGGGCTAAAGGGAAAAATAACAAATGAAAATATAATATAATCAAGGATAATATTGTTAAACTGCCCAGACTGGGTCAAGAAACCAATTCTGCGAGCTGATACTAAGCCGAAGCCCGTTTATCCACGCACCAACTCGTAAAAAGAGAACCATCGTCCCCAGTCTCGGACGGCTCAACGGCCTATCCGTGTGACTAAGATGCCTCTGGAATCATCATTGTTTTTGATGAAGGGGAACTCAAATCCCAGATTTACCAAAGCCACAAGGTCCTTGATATAATCTAGTAACATATAGTAAAATGCATACAGGGAGATGGTGATAGCAATAAGCCTGGGAACTGAGAAATGAACTGCCGTCACCGTGGGACTTTGATGATGATGCCCAGTCGGTGGGACCAAGAGCTTCTTATCCTGCGCTCAAAATTCATTAGCCAAGATATAAAAGAGTATAACAAGCAATGAATAAGCATGACTCAAAGCATAGCAAATATAGCCATGAATAACACATAGTAAGGCAAAGCATGGATAGCATGAATAGCATGGCATTGCAAAGCATCATTATTTGTTATTTTGTCATGAGGATATAATCTGGCTAATCAAGATTTGGAGGTGAAAGATCAAGATCTGATAAGGCCAATCGGCGGAGTGATCAGATGAAATTAGCAGGAGTTGATTTAAAAAGATTTGGAGATGAATAATCATGAGACATGAGGAAATGATAATCAAAATGCCCAGGGTGGCATGTTATGAGAATATCGGGAAGAATCAATAGATTGATAGCAATAAGTGGAGAGAGGACTCATCCCGTGCTTTTGGTCTCTGCAAAGCTGTTCCTGCAAAACACCATCAGAAAATACAATGCAATTTTTGGATTTTGGAATATGCAAATTTTTATGAGTTTTGAAAAATTATATGAATTTTTATGGAGATTTTGGAAATATTCAAATTTTTATGGAGATTTTGGAAATATTCAAATTTTTGTGGAGATTTTAGAAATATTCAAATTTTTGTGGAGATTTTAGAATTATTCAATTTTTTGTGGAGATTTTGGCTTAGACTTAGTTAATGCAGCATCAAAGGGTGTTTTAAACCACTGACTAGGGGTCCTTGTTCCTTCCCTTTTCGCTAAAAACTGCCCAAAGCTGGACGTGCATTGAAAGTGGCATCCTATAACCGACCGTCTTTGATCAACGGTGCCCCTACCAAGGTCATACCCGAGAAACATTCGGTCTTAGAGGGAGAAGAGAAGAATAATTGGAGACAAGCTTCATACAGGATGGGAGATATCAAGACTTGAATTCCTTCCAAGGTATTAACCCTCAAAGAGGTAGTCTGTTGTGCCGGGGCTTTGTGCCTTTAATTTTTAGACCCTTGACATGCATACGACCAGGGTTTTCCCTGCGGGGACTTTGCCACTCTTGACATGCCTTAATTCATACTTTTACTTTTATCGAAATTCTGATTTGATTTTCATAATGGCCCTTTTTGGCGAGATATGTATAATGATATTCATATTGATTTTTCTTCTGGGTCAAGATTGCCCCTATTTGAGACTCCTCTGGTATTGGGATTTACCAAGGTTGGTCATCTCATCCGTCAATCTCTTGCACCTGCATTCGGCCGAGTAAAGAAGAGAAAAAGACTTTCAGAAATTCATGGCATGGCCAAGGTAGGAACGGTGTTTTAACCAAAAGAGCCGGCTAAGGACGCCGTGAAGTGTGTGGAATGCCCAGCTAAGGGTTGCTCTTAACAAGCGGGGAAAGAATGTTGAATTCCCAGCGCGGGTTTTTATTAACCAGAGGTGCTGCAAAAGCAAGCCTAAAGACTCTTTTGAGAATGATTTCAATTAACAAAGCTAAGATAAAGGTTTAAAACACCACTCTTAATCTGTTAAGAAGCACTTGATTTTGAAATCATGCGTGAAGTAATGATGAAAATGATATCATTAAAATGCATACTTACGCCAATATGTTACCTTGCAACCTTTGTAGAAGCAGCTGTCAGAGGCGAGGTTGATCATCATGGGATTTGTCCTCTTTGGCAGTCAAAAGGATTGGAAGCAAAGGATTTGAAAGTGGCTTCACAAGAAGGAGTGGTGCTAAGACGAGACGCAGACGAATAAGGAAAAAAGGAAGAGAAGCGAGGGCTAGAACTCCCTCACTAAGGTGTGGAGACCCTGATCACATGAAACAGTCTACAGAAGAAGCGGAGAATTAGAAGGATGAGTGAGGACTAAAGCCTCGAAAGCAATGGGAGAATGGGAAGATGCCCAAGGCAGTGGATGTGGAAGAAGTTGGGTCGGACCCAGAATCAGGAGGAATTAGAAGAAGAAATTGGTAGATAGAAAGAGGTGGATCCGGAGGGTCCGGAGGTAAAGGAGGAGAATCGTGATAGGAGGAATCATCCGGGGGCTCCGGAGGGATAACGAAAGAAGGGACGCGATGCCCTGGGGAGAAATAGGGAAAAAGATGATGGAAAAGGAAGAAGAGAATAAAAGATATGGAGTCCCGGAGGAGCAAAAAGATGAATTGAAGGAAATATGGAAGGTCCGGAGGTTCCGGAGGAATGAAATCAGGAGGGTCGCGATGCCCTGGGAGATGATAGAGAGAATAAGACGGAGAATCCGGAGGTTCCGGAGGAATAAAATCAGGAAGGAGAAGGTGGAAAGGGGCGTCGTGCCCGAGGGAAAAGTCCGGAGGTTCCGGGGGAATGACAAAAGAAGGGACGCGATGCCCGAGGAAAAGATGGAGAGAATCCGGAGGTTCCAGAGGGATGAAATCAGTAAGGAGAAGATGGAAAGGGGCGTCGTGCCCGAGGGAAAAGTCCGGAGGTTCCGGAGGAATAGAATCAGAAAGGGCGAGATGCCCAAAGAGGAGGGATAAAATTCCTGGAGGTTCCAGGGAGATAGCAGGAAAGGGGGCGCGATGCCCCAAGGGGAGTGTACAAAAAGATGAATATGAATAAGATGGGAAATGCGAAATATCCGACGGTGCCGGAAGACGAGGAAGGTACGGGTTTGGAAACCCGGGAAGCAGGAGATGCAATTGTATGCGAATGCAATGCGATGAATGCTGTGAATGCATGAATGCAACAAAATGCATGAGATGCAAGGAATATGGAGAATATGAAGGGCGAGAGGACGAGATCCTCCTCTTAACCCTGGGAATGGCCCATGAAGAAGAAGTGATAGAGATGGACGAATAGAAAGTGGAACAAATAAGGGATGGTCCCTTAGCATCAAGGTAACTGCCCCTCCATGGCAGTGAACATGTACGGCCAATTGGCCCAATAAAGGAAGCTTCAATAAATGACAACCCCTTTGGAAAGCGAAGATCAATAAAGTGAGGGAGTCGTAGAGTTGGAACGGGAAGCATTGTGTTGCCCATTGATGGTGATGAATATGGAATGTTGAATAAAATGGGCATTCGTCCCTTGTAAATGAATTCGGAATTCGAAGGTTTGAACAAAGGGTGCCCTGCCCGGCCTTCATACGGCGTTAACGCTTGGCATCTGTTGAGCAGTGGCGGTGACTCGGCCTCTTCGATCATGCGCGGCACAATAACCCGGATTGGCATCCGATAAATAAATTCTTGAATCTTGAATGGCACAGTCGTGGCCAAAGTCTTCTTGCCCGCCTTTTGCTTATCCTTGGCGCGAGTAGCTGCAGAAGCACGCCCCTTCCGAGTAACAAAGGGAGGTGAGGCGGAGGCGAGAGGCTCCGTGGATGGTGGAGTTATAATGGAAGGTGTTGGCAAATGGGTGAGCGTAAGCGGGGGTTCAAACACGTCGAGTTTCTCCCTTTGCTCGGAAGCAGTTGGGATTGGCTCGTATGCAAAAAAGGGCGGATCCTGCTCAGGACTAACCATGGGTAAAGGCGTAAGGCTATATGGTGGAGGAATAGGCAATGTGGGTTTTAAAGGGATAATGGAAAGCCGAGGTGGCGGTAATGGGAGGCTAATTGGGGAAGGTTTAACGGTAGGCTCAATGGAGGCCGATGGTGTGGAGGTTAATGGTTTAAGGAGTGGAGGTGTAATTGGTGGAGGTTTAATGGAAGGTTTAGGGGAGGTTAGTGTGAAGGTTAATGGTGTAACTGGAGGAGGTGTAATTGATGGAGGTTTAATGGAAGGGGGAGACTCAAAATGTGCCGGTGTGGGTGATTGAAGTATCGACCCATCATCGTAACACCAGGAGGTCTCATAAATGGGGGTTGGATCGGGGATGGTTTCATCCTGAGCAGGAGGTTCATCGAATGATAGCGGAGGGAGCGGGAAATTAAGGAAACTCGGAAGGGGTGCCTGCGGAGCTTCATCATCATCGTACACTACCTCGGATTCTTCAGTTGTCGGTTCTTCCTCGCTTGGAATGCCGATATCATAATCATCTCTCCTATCCTTCCATTCTCTCTCCAACTTAGTAATCTCGTCCAAAGCGGCATGGAGAGGATTGACCGGAGTAGGAGGAACCGTGACCCTCTTTAATTGTTCCTCCATGGAAGTAATCTTATCAAAAAGAGATTGTTGGAGGGGTGTGACTTGAACAATAGAAGGTTGGCAGGGCCTTGAAGGAGGAGGGGCCGCATAAAAAGGCCGTGGAGGGGAGTTGACGGGTCGACCCATAGAAGAACCCGGATGGGCCGGATTGTAATGAATAAATGGGCCTTGGGGCCGTGATCGAGAGGGAATGGAAGGAGGCGGGTGTCGGACCACCCGAGTAGAATGAATAGGGGGAGATGGGTAATGGGCTACCCGAATATGATTGGAAGGAGGAGGTGGGTGATGGGCCACCCGTGTAGAATTGGAGGGAGATGGGTGATGGGCCACCCGAATAGAATTGGAAGGAGGGAGAGATGCATGAGATGTACCCTCAACGGCAGCCTTAAGGGCTTGGATCTGTTGAGGGGTAAGATGATCTAATGTATGGATGATTCGAGAGACCTTCTCGTCATTGGGAGGAGACGGTCCCGAGGGAATAGTGGCTCGAACTTGAGGAGGGGGACCATAAGAATGGACATTGCCCATGGGTTGGGTATGACCATGAGAATAAGGACGTGGTCCCTTGAAAGAATGGTGAGAATGCTGATTAACATGTTGAAATTGAGGATATGAAGTGCTAGGTTGTGCATCCTCATGAATTGAATTGAACATGTTTCTATCATGGTAAGCCATTATATAATCAAAAATTCTCAATAATTATGCAAATAAACACACAAGTTGGAATGGTTACCGTGATTTTTGATTGTTTTATCCTTGGTGAATTAAGGATTTTAATAAAGTTTGGAAAGATTCACACAAGGAGAGTCCTAGTTTCAAATGAGATTTGAACTCCAATGCCAACTAGGAACTCTCACTCACCACGTATTAGGCCAACTATATCGGGACTCCAAAAGGGTACAACCTGCCCGGCGTCCGTGAGGGAATCCACGGGTGCGGGGGCTTATGGAGGCTTGGAAAAGGGATTTCCAGTCCAAAGAGACGGAATGCTCAATGGAGGGTCGTCCCGATTCCAAGAGGGTGTGTGGATCCAAATGAAGAGGAGGAGGCTCCCAAACCAAATGCAAATATGAATGCAACAGGGTAAACAGGCCAACCACAATAATATGATCAATCAACAAAAATAAGCATGAAATATCATGAAAAACCACAGCCGGGGGTTCTGGAAACCCACAGTAAAAATACGCCCGGGAAGGGGGCGCTACTAAAAAAAGACACGACGATGTGACTGTCGTGAATCAACGTGAGGGGCCCAGGGGCTGGCGAAAACACGCCTTAGGGTGAGGCGCTATCAATAAACGGACGCCCTGTTCAGCGGGCGTCAACTCAGGAGACACGCCCTGATGAGGGGCGCTAATAAATAAAAGAACGCCCTTGGGCAAGGCGTGAAACACTGGCAGCAGATATATGCAAAATATATGATATGAAGAAAGCACAGGGGTTTGGCCAAACACAGGAAGAAAACGCCCTGGGGCAGGGCGCTACCAATAAACGAACGCCCTATGCAGTGGGCGTCAAATCAATAGAAACGCCCTGATCTGCGGCGCTACTCAATAACAGAACGCCCTCGGACAAGGCGTGAATTCACAGGAAGCAACAAAACCCGGAAGTAAGCTGGAAAACGCCCTGGCAGAGGGCGTAAAATATTAAGAAGACGCCCTGTGTCAGGGCGTTAAATCAATAAAAACGCCTCTTCCAGAAGCGTGAATTCATCTTGACCAAGAATCCTTCGTGGCCAGCAACAACAGAGGAACACTCATAGAATCAATGCAATCAACAAATATGAATATCAAAAGGGCACGCGAGGGTGCCAAGGGGAAAGGGGTAATGAAAGAAGAACACAAAGGGTCCCACCGTGATCGCCAATTTGTAGATCTCTTTTAAAATCCACACTTAAAAATATAAAAAAGCAATAGATATATGGGTGAAAGCAATAAAAATAGCACAAGGTGCTAATGTGGAGTGTGTGTGATCGCCAGAGACACGAGGGTCTCAAAGAGGAGATTGATATGGGAAGATGATCGCAAAATACCTCAAATATGCGGGGGATGTGAGTATTCCTTTCTCTTCAAATCGGCCGGCCGACGAAGAGAGTTCTTCCTTTAATTACCCTTGCAAAAAAGACAAACACCAATGAAGAAATTGCATTAGATATGTGGTGAGTGTAGCATCAATTCATGATAGAAATATGTGAGCATGAAAGCATGTGCAAGAACGCACCTTAAGGGTGGTTGCCCTTAAACCCCTATGCAAAGGGTGTGGTAGATGAATGAATGCATGAAAATAATGAGAATAAGGGAGATGTGCAAGAGTTGCACTATGGGGAGATCTCAATATGATGGTTGAGAAAAATCAATGAAAACAATGATATATGATGCATGATCTATAACAATAATGATAATGAAGATAAGAAGAATAATGAAGGGAAGATAAGATAAAAAAAAATCTTTTTTTGTGGTTCCTTGGCTTGAATGCTCGATGGGGAGAAAGCCTCAAAGGGATGAAGATGTTGATGTGAAGTCCTCCTTAGCCAAAGGGCCCTGCGTTCGGTTCCTGTAAAAAGAAAAGAAGAAACAAAAGGAAAAGAACAACAGCAGAAGAAGAAGAATAAGAAGAAGAAGAAGACGGAGGCACGTAGAAGACAGAAGAAGAAGGGAAAAAAATAGAAGAACGCAGGGGAGAATGAGAATTATCGGAACCAACCCCTTAACAGAGGCGAGAGCCTCTATTAATAGGTTAGAAAAATGTGATAAGAAGGGAAGAGATTAAAGGAGGAAGGGATAAGAACGGGCAAGAGCCCAAATAGAGGAGGAGTCTAACGAGGCAAGGACTCTCCGGTGAAAGGGCTGCGAAGCCAGAAGGTGAAACACGCCTTAGGTCAGGGCGTCAATTAATGAATTGACGACTTGACCAGAGGGCGTTTCTCAAAAACACGCCCTGCACAAGGGCGTTTCTCAAAAACCAAATTTAGCAATAAAAACTCCCTATATTTGAAAAATGTAAAACACGCCTTAATTAAAGCCACGTTTAAAAACACGCCCCTGAGAAGGGCGTTAATTTCAAGAGCTCAAATGGGGAAGTCGGTCAAACCTAGAAGAATTAACGCCCTCAGGTGAGGTCGTCCTTTCTTTAAGAAACGCCCTTGGTTAAGTCATGTTTTGAAGAAAACACGCCCTTACCCAGGTCGTGAATTTAGAAAATTCATAAAATAGATAAAATGGGGGAGAAATAGATAAAATGGGAGAAAACGCCCTAGACAAGGTCGTGTTTCAAAAACACGCCCCTGATGAGGGCGTGAATTCAAAAAAAAATAGAGATAAATGCCCAGAAAATCCAGAAAAATAGGAAAAAGGAGATAAATGGGGAAAAATTCAAGAAATTCAAGAAAAAGTGGGAAAACCACTCAAATAAGCTGATTTGAGGGTCAAATGGGGCATCGCAGAGTGATATGAAATATACTCAAAATAATGTCAATTTTGGCGTGTCTACACTCCCGCCTCGGGAATATAAGAAAGAGAAGAATACACCCTGGCCTGGGGGCTTTTGAGGAAACAACACACCTCCCCCATGGGAGACAAAGCTGCACCCCGACCCGGGGACACATGCAGAGCGTCCACCCCGCTCAGGGGGCACACAAAAAATACACTCCGCCCTTGGCGCATAAGAAGCAGAAGCACCTACCCCAGCCTGGGGGCAAAAAATTACACTCCGCCCTTGGCGCATAAGAAACAGAAGCATCTACCCTAACCCGAGGCACAGAAACGAAGAGACATGCATCCCGATCTGGGAGCATAAGAAGAAAGATATACTCCGCCCAAGCGGCATTTGAAGAAACAACATACCCCGCCTGGGGGCATAGAAGCCGTAAAGAGATGCACCCCGACCTCAGGGGGGCATAAGAAGCAACAGATACACCCCCGTGCCGGGGACATATGAAGAGAAGCACTCCTCCGCCTTCAGGGGTAGAAAGAGAGCAGAATTCGCCCCCGCTACGGGGGGTATAAGAAACAAAAGACACGCCCCGTACCAGGGGCATATGAAGAAGAAGCATACCTCGCCTCGAGGGCCTGGAAGCTATAAAGAACACGCCCCAGCTCAGGGGCATATGAAGAGAAGTCCACCCTGGCTTAGGGGCATATGAAGAAGAAACATTCCCCACCTGGGGGCATAGAAGCCGTGAAGGGTATACCCCACCATGGGGGCATTTGAAGAGAGCTACACCCCGCCTCGGGGGCATTAAAAAAAACACACCCTGGTTTGGGGACATAGAAGCCAAAAAATACACCCCGCCCGGGGGCACAGAAGCGAAGAGGCAAAACACACCCCCTCAGGGGGGATGCATACCAAATGAAGCTACACCCCAACCTGGGGGCACATTAAGAGAAATACACTCCAGCATGGAAGCATTAATGAGAAAAGAAGAGCAGAACAAAGAAAAAGACACACATGAGGCAGACGTGGTCTTCGAGCCCGCCTCATCACGCAAAAGAAGAGAAGAAAAGGAAGAAGAGACCAATGAGGCAGACGTGATCTTCGAGCCCGCCTCTCCACAAAAAAAGAGGGGAAAAAAAGGAGACATGAGGCAGACGTGGTCCTCGAGCCCGCCTCACCAAACAAAAAGAAGAGAAGAAGAAAAAGAGACATGAGGCACACATGGTCCTTGCACCGGCCTCTCCCCAAAAGAAGAAAAAAGGAGATATGAGGCAGACGTGACCCTTGAGCCCGCCTCACCAAACAAAAAGAAGAGAAGAAAAGGAAAGAAGAGACACATGAGACAGACGTGGTCTTCGAGCCCGCCTCGTCACACAAAAGAAGAGAAGAAAAAGAGACATGAGGCACACATGGTCCTTGCACCGGCCTCTCCACAAAAAAAGAAAAAAAGAGAGATATGAGGCAGACGTGGCCCTTGAGCCCGCCTCACCAAACAAAAGAAGAGAAGAAGAGGAAGGAAAGACACATGCGGCAGCTATGATCCCTGGACCCGCCTCTTCACACAAAAGAAGAAGAGCAGAACAAGGAAAAAGAAGATACATGAGGCAGACGTGGTCTGCGAGCCCGCCTCATCATGCTAAAGAAGAAAAAAAGGAAGAAGTGACCAATGAGGCAGACGTGGTCCCTGAACCCGCCTCTTCACATAAAAAAAAAAAGGAAGAAGAAGAAGAGAAAAAAGGGGGGAAGAGCAGAAAAGAAAGAAAATAGTCAAGAGGCGAGCATGGTCCTTGCACATGCCTCTCTACAAATTAAGAAGAGAAGTGAAAAATAGACAAGAGGTGAACATGGTCCCTGCACCTGCCTCTCCATAAAAGAATAGAAGAAGAGTTACGAGGAAGACGCGGTCTTTGCACCCGCCCCTCTACACAAAAGAAGAAGAGAAGAAAAGAAAGAAATGATTACGAGGCGAACATGGTCCTTGCACCTTCCTCTCCATAAAAGAAGAAGAGAAGAATAGAAAGAGCAATTACGAGGCGAACATGGTCCTTGCACATGCCTCTCCGTAAAAGAAGAAGAGAAGAAGAGAAGAAGAGAAAGAGCAATCATGAAGCAAACACGGTCTCTGCACCTGCCTCTCTACAAATTAAGAAGAGAAGTGAAAAATAGACAAGAGGCGAACATGGTCCCTACACCTGCCTCTCCATAAAAGAATAGAAGAAGAGTTACGATGCAGACGCGGTCTTTGCACCCGCCTCTCTACACAAAAGAAGAAGAGAAGAAAAGAAAGAAATGATCATGAGGCAAACATGGTCCTTGCACCTGCCTCTCCGTAAAAGAAGAAGAGAAGAAGAGAAAGAGCAATCATGAGGTAAACACGGTCTCTGCACCTACCTCTCTACAAAAGAAGAATAGAAGAGAAAAATAGACATGAGGCGAACATGGTCCCTGCACTTGCCTCTCCATAAAAGAATAGAAGAAGAATTACGAGGAAGACGCGGTCTTTGCACCCGCCTCTCTACACAAAAGAAGAAGAGAAGAAAAGAAAGAACTGATCACGAGGCGAACATGGTCCTTGCACCTGCCTCTCCATAAAAGAAGAAGGGAAGAAGAGAAAGAATAGACATGAGGCGAGCATGGCCTTTGCACCCACCTCCCCACACAAAAGAAGAAGAGAAAGAAGGGTCACGAGGCAAACTTTTACCTCCAACCTCCGGCCACCCAACAAATAGAAACCAACTAGACCTTCCGCCGACGGGGCGTTAAACCGACTAGACCTTCCGCCGACGGGGCGTTAAACCGAATAGACCTTCCACCGACGGGGCGTTAAACCGAATAGACCTTCCGCCGACGGGGCATTAAACCGACAAAGGCCTCCCAGATCCTGGCTCATGTAGCCTGTTTCCCAAAATTCGGCCCTCGTGGCCTGCTTATCTCTAGCCCTCGCAGCTTGCTTCCCTTTGGCCTTTGTGGCATGCTTCCCAATGTTGGCTCTCGTAGTCTGCTCCCCCAACCTTTGGCCCTTGTGGCCCGCTCGCCGATATCCCTTGGCTTTTTAGCTTACTTTTCATTATCCTTGGCTCTTGCAGCCTGCTTCCCAGATCCTGGCTTTTGTAGCCTGCTTCCCAAAATTCGGCCCTCGTGGCCTGCTTCCCAACTTTGGCTCCTACAGCCTGCTTCCCTTCGGCTTTCACAGCCTGCTTCCCAGCTTTGGCTCTTGCAGCCTGCTTACATTTGGCCTTCGTGGCCTGCTTCCCAAGTCTGGCTCTCGTAACCTACTTCCCAGAATTCGGCCTTCGCGGCCTGCATCCCATAACTTCGGCTCTTGCAGCCCGCTTCCCTAATATCCTCTCAGCCCTTTTGCGGTCTGCCTCCCTAATACCTTCACTACCACTACACTTATACGTAACAACAATATTTTCTTATGCAAAAAAAACAAACAAAAACAAAAAAACAACACCCAAAAAAAATAATAATAAAACAAGCACACACAAAAAAAGAAAATGGAAACAAAAGAAGAGAATGCTTGATTGCCCTTTTTGCATGCTTGCTTAATATAGAATAATACACCTCCTTGAAATTTTCTAGGACCGTGTTTCCTTGCTAAATAATAATATCGCCCCGATTCCAGATGCACGGGTGTCGCAGCGTACGCTCGAAGGGAACCCGATTATGGCGAGTGCACACGTCAAGGGGAAGAGTCATGGCTGAATCGCTAAGTCCAACTCACAAAATAAACCTGAGACAACGCTCCCACACTTAGCACTTAATGTGTTCAATAGCTTTCAACCATAGGGATTGCCCGAATTCCTTCTTAGCACTCTACGGAGACTTGAATTCCTGCACTCGCGTGAAAGGTAATCGTGAGGAAAAAGCTGCCTACCCCCACTGTAAAATAAAAAATAAAAAAAAAGAGAGAGAAAAAAATGATGCAAAAAAAAGAGAGAGAAACGTGAATCCGAGTAGCCGAGAATCTCCATTGAGACACATGAGGAGACTCACGCGAAATGGTGAAGCGAATTACAATAAGGATGAAACCTATTAGCCGGGAATCCCCATTTAGACATATGAGGAAACTCGCGTCAAACGGTGGAATCTGCAATAGAATCACAATAAGGATAAATCTTAGTAGCCGGGAATCCCCATTGAGACACATGAGAAGACTCGCGTCGAACGGTGAAATCCGCTACCAAAATAAACAAGTGGGGGCTGTGTGAAGCTACCGAAAGTCGAAAGTCCGGAACTAATGTGTAGGCGCTAGAGTGATCCTCGAGTGTCACCAGGAAAACCTGCATATCCCTATGGTTAGGGCTCTTTGCTCACACATTTGCACTGCCACGCCACATAGAATTGCCTCGGGTGAAATGCGTGAATTTAGGCTAGGCATGCAAGACGTGCGATATCCTCTTGACGGGTGCACCACCCCTCGATTGTGCCTCGCGGCCCGCACCGCATCTATGAATTACGGGCGACGTCCCTATCCTATCCCCTATAGAGGGAGCCGCCTTACTTATATTTATGTTATGCCTGCTAATGAATGCTTGCATGCTTTAAAAAAATGATGATAAAAAAAACAAAACAACAAAACAACATAAAAAATAATAAAAAAGGTATAATGACAATAAAATAACAAGAAGGTGCATATGCAATGAACTCAATTTTGGCTATCGCAGCCTACTTTCCCAACTCTGGCTTGTAGAGCCTAATCTTGGCCCCCCATGGCCTACCTCTTGCCCTCACGGCTCGTTAACCTCCCAACTCCGGCTTCTGTAGTCCGCTTCCCCGATTTGGGCTTTCACATCTTACGCCTTAATTTCGGCCTTCGCGGCCCGCTTCCCAACAACTTTGGCTCTTGTAGCCTGCTTACCTCGGCCCCCATGGCCCGCTTTCCTAATTCTGGCCTTCACGGCCTGCTTCCCAAAATTTGGCCTCCACGGCCCGCTGCCCATAATTTCGGCCTTCACGGCCCGCTTCCCAACTTTGGCTCTTGTAGCCTGCTTATCTCGGCCCCCATGGCCCGCTTTCCCAATTCTGGACTTCACGGCCTGCTTCCCAAAATTCGGCCTCCACGGCCCGCTGCCCATAATTTTGGCCTTCACGGCCCGCTTCCCAACTTTGGCTCTTGTAGCCTGCTTATCTCGGCCCCCATGGCCCGCTTTCCCAATTCTGGCCTTCACGGCCTGCTTCCCAAAATTCGGCCTCCACGGCCCGCTGCCCATAATTTCAGCCTTCACGGCCCGCTTCCCAACTTTGGCTC
Source organism: Amorphophallus konjac (assembly GCA_022559845.1). NCBI lineage: Eukaryota > Viridiplantae > Streptophyta > Magnoliopsida > Alismatales > Araceae > Amorphophallus > Amorphophallus konjac. The sequence continues at coordinate 333,687,422 of CM040119.1, forward strand.
TTGTAGTCTGCTTATCTCGGCCCCCATAGCCCGCTTTCCCAATTCTGGCCTTCACGGCCTGCTTCCCAAAATTTGGCCTCCACGGCCCGCTGCCCATAATTTCGGCCTTCACGGCCCGCTTCCCAACTTTGGCTCTTGTAGCCTGCTTATCTCAGCCCCCATGGCCCGCTTTCCCAATTCTGGCTCTCGCAGCCTGCTCCCCAGAATTTGGCCTTCATGGCCTGCTTCCCAGAATTCGGCTCTTGTAGCCCGCTTCCCAATTTCGGCTCCTGCAGCCCGCTCCCCAATTCTGGCCTTCATAGCCTGCTTCCCTGATTCGGCTCTTTATAGCCCGCTTCCCAACGTCTTCGGCTCTTACAGCCCGCTTCCCAATATCTTTGGCTCTTCCAGCCTGCTTCTCAGGATTCGGCTTTTCACGGCCTGCTGCCCAGAATTCGGCCTTCACGGCCTGCTTCCCCGATTTCAGGCTTCGCGGCCTACCTCTGTGACACGAACTCCGGCCCTTGCGGCCCACTTTCCCCAGCCCGGGTTTCATAACCGGAGCCCCCGGCGCTTTTGAATCAACAAACTCTTCTCTCCGTCCCTTCAGGCGACGAATACCCCTGTTGAATTAATGAACCCTTTTCTCCGCCCTCGTGGCTCACCTTTCACAATTTTGGCTCTTGAAGCCCGCTTCCAGCCTTGGCTGTTTTGGCCTCCCCTGTTGGCCCCTGCGCCGACAGCTCTTATATTATTATTGGCATCCACGCCAACAACCACCTGGAGTTCTTCAAAAAAAAAGGAAAAAAAAAGAAGAGAAAGAAAAAGGAACATGCTGCTTCAGTCCCCGACACCCCGTCGGCACTGATGAAGAGACCTACATTCTCCCGTTGCGCAGGCATTCTGTTCTTGGCAACGAAAGAACCTTATTTTCCGGCGCAAGGCTTCGTGCCCTAGCCTACACTCGCATATCACTCAACTGCAAAAAAAAGGAAGAAAAGAAAATGGGGTTAAAAATAGAGACACCCCGCCGGACTTGTCCCCACACGGGGACAAGGGTAAAAATGGCAACAACCCGGCTGTGGCGAAAACCCGAAAGGGCGCTACGGACAAAATCGGGTACCCAGCCACGTGAAAACCCGAAAGGGCGCGTGGGCAAAAGCAAGAGGGGGCCGGTACCGGTGAAAATCCGAAAGGGCGCTTGTATCGGTAATGTGGTTCAAAAAAAGGGGGGAAAGAAAAGAAAAGAAACAACAAAGTGCTTCAGTTCCCGACACCCCGTCGGCACTGATGAAGAGACCAACAACATACTGCTTCAGTTCCCGACACCCCGTCGGCACTGATGAAAAGACAAAGAGACCAGCAAACTGCTTCGATTCCTGACACCCCGTCGGCACTGATGAAGAGACAACAAAGTGCTTCAGTTCCCGACACCCCGTCGGCACTGATGAAGAGACAAAAAGACAACAAATTGCTTCAGTCCCCGACGCCCCGTCGGCACTGATGAAGAGACCAACAAATCGCTTCAATCCCCGACACCCCGTCGGCACTGATGAAGAGACAAAGAGACCAACAAACTACTTCAGTTCCCGGTACCCCGTCGGCACTGATGAAGAGACCAATAAATCGCTTCAGTCCCCGACACCCCGTCGGCACTGTTGAACCCCCTGTGTGAATATTCTTATAGTTGGTTTTTGATGATGACCAAACACTATATTAGACTAGAACTTTTGATGGGTGAATAAATTTAGTCTAACTCATTTTGAAATGCCTTACTATATATCACCTCTTCTTTCTCTTGGTTCATGAATTACTAATGTTACCAGTGATATACTTGCAGGATCAAGATCATCTATCTTGAGTAAGTGCTTTGAGTCATGTTTGTCAAAGTTTTGATCTAACTCCATTTTTGTGTTCTTACAGAAATCGGGAATGAAGTTAAAATCCTAAAACAATTGAAGAATGATTGGTGAGATCCACACAAAACCTTAACCCTTGCTTAGTTAATTTTCTTCATTAGTTGTCATGGGTTGATCGTTGTTCATATCCAGCTCATGGAATTCATTAACTTGTTTATTTTGATGGGGTGGACCCTAAGGGTCATCCCCATGGTGGCTGTTAGCCTTATTCCTTCTTTTTGTTAAGAAGTTGTTTGTGGGTCGACCCCATGGGTCGACCCCTAGGCGGTCCTGAACCCACAGGTTTTCAGTTTTGTGCATAACGTGTGTGGGTCGACCCAATGGGTCGACCCTTTTTGGCACCCGAAACTTTCGGGTAACTCACAGTTTTTAGTTTTTAGACAGAATGCGCTATGGGTCGACCCCATGGGTCGACCCCTGGAAAATATACTTGTCGGGCTTTTAACCCGTGCATCGTGGGTCGACCCAATGGGTCGACCCATAGTGTTACGGACCGGCAATCCGGTTCGTGATCCGTTTCGCGGCCACCATTTTTATTCCTCGTTTTGCCCTAATGTTGGGAGATCCGAGGTTCCATCTTGTCACACGTGTCCCCTCTCCTTGGGACTATAAATAACAATGATTAGGGCATCCCAAAGGTAAGGAGAAAAATAGAGAACATTCGATCTAATGGTGTTTTTGTCTTGTAGGAAGAAGAAAGCTCGCGGGAGCCCTTCCATGCGCAGATAGATGCCTTCCTCTTCGAAAATGGGTCGATCCCCGTGCTGATCAGATGCATCCTGAGCAAGAACCGAAGCTCTCCTTCCTTATTTGAAGCCGGGCAACTAGGATCTCGAGCTGCACATCAATATCTGGGATTCTTCATGAAGATCTGTCCTCATCCTACCGCATCAACCAAGCTATGAAGAACCACAGCCACACCATCATTTGAAAGGGGGATTTCTGGCGATTTCAAGATCCTTATTCCATTTATCATGTTCATTCTATTTCTAGTCTGAAGAATCATTGTGTATTTGAACTTCTATCTTGAACGAAATACTCTGTGTGTGTGTGTGTGTGCGTTTGATGGTCGCAGAGCATGCGTGTGTGTGGCTGTGTGATTCACAGCGTGTGTGTGTGTGTGTGGGTTTTCACTCTTTAGTGGAAGCTTTCCTCACATTGTGAGGGGTGGACGTAGGGGTCACTGTGGTGAACCTAAACCACCTTAAATTCTATTGTTCATCATGGTTTGCTTCTACGTTATTACACGAGTGGGCTTCTAGTCAAGTTGAGTGTCATTCTTATCTCGTCCTTTCAGATCTCATTACATCTCCGCTGTTCGTGTGTTTTCATCATCGGGTGAGAAGAGTGTGCTTCAATCATTATCCTTCCATTTCATCTTCTGGAAAAGTTGGTTGTTAAATTTTTTATTGCCAATCAATTCACCCCTCCCCTCTTGATTGCCATCTACCGGGGACAACAATTGGTATCAGAGCACGGTCTCTGACTTTTACTGATCTCACGATCTTAGAGTAAGATCCAGTAAATGGCAAACAAGGGGCAGATGCCCGAAGGGCACTCTATACATAGACCTCCGTTCTTCGATGGGTCAAATTATTCATATTGGAAGAATCGGATGTATGTATTCCTGAGGGCTCAGGAATTTGAAATTTGGCATGTTATCAGTAATGGTCCATATAAACTGCCTCCCAAAGAGGAAGAGTGGGGAGAAGATCATATCAAGAAGTGCATAGCTAATTTCAAAGCCATGAATATAATTCAATGTGCAATTCATCCAAATGAGTACTCACGAATTTCGATGTGTGCTTCCGCGCAGGAGATGTGGAACAAACTTCGTTTAATGTATGAAGGAACATCAGAAGTGAAGGAGACTAAAGCGAATTTGCTCGTCCGGGACTACGAATTATTCATGATGAAGCCGGATGAAAACATTTCAGAAATGTTTGCTAGATTGTTGGAGATCACCAATGGGCTGAAGGCACTTGGGAAGGAATACTCCAACCAAGATCTTGTGAGGAAGGTATTAAGGTCCCTTTCATCACAGTGGCATACTAAGGCCACGGTCATTGAAGATTCAAAGAACCTTACCACTCTGACCCTTGATGAGCTAATTGGGTCATTAATGACCTATGAGCTGAACATAAAAAGGAATGAGGAAGATGTCAAGAAAAAGAAGCCGATCTCAAGCATGGCCTTGAAGACCAATCTCCAAAGATCGGATGACAGTGAAGATGGATCTGGTTCAAACAGTGAGGATGAAGAGCTGGTGGCCATGATAACACAAAGGGCCAGAAAATTCATTAGAAGGTCCAGAAGAGCAGGAGCTCCATTCAGAAGAGGGCCAAGGAAAATGATTCCAAGGAAGGAGAAAGCAGCAAGAAAGAAGAGATTATCTGCTATGAATGTAAAAAACCAGGGCACATGCGTGGAGAGTGTCCCGAACTTCAGAAAAAACTCAAGAAAGGGAAGTTCAAGAAGCCTAAGGCAATGGTGGCAACGTGGAGCGATGAGGATGACACCGAAGACAAATCGGAAGATGAATTGGACGAGCTTGTCCAAACATTGTGTCTAATGGCGGATGATGAAGACTCCAATGAGGTACATTCTGAAACTGATGATCTCTCATGTGAGCAATGGGAAATTGCTTATGAAGCCTTGTATGACAAATGCAAAAAGTTAAAGTCTGAAAATAGAATGTTAAAGAAAAAGATTGACCAAAGCATGTCGAATGAATCTCCATGTCTGAAATGTGCTGAATTATCATCCAAGCTTGAAACACTATCTTACGACAATGAAATGCTCATTTCCAAAGTCATTTTGTTTGAAGAAGAACTAACATGTTTAAAAGAAGAACAACATAATGATGAAAAATCCATGAATGCCATTGAAGAAGTGAATGCAAAAGTCCAAGCCTTGGAAAAGGATAAAATGGAACTTGAAGAAGAAAAAGGGGTTTTAATGGATGAGGTGAAAGATCTGAAAGATTCACTAGCCAGATTTGTCAAAGGGAAGCAAAATCTAGACACCATGTTAGGAATGAGAGTGAACTTTAGAAAGGAAGGACTAGGCTATGAGCCATGCAACCAGAAAGCTTTCGTAAACAAAACTCAAACTTCCTTTGTGAATGCTAATGCATCATCTTCATCATGTTCTTCACATAAAAAGAGTGAGAAATACATTCCAACTCACAAACCATTCGTGAATGATTACAAGAAAAGAAATCATAACAAAAAGGTTGTTTCATGTTTCTACTGTGGAATGTATGGTCACACCATGTATACATGTAGGTTAATGTTGGCTGATGAGAAACAATTTGCAAGAAAGTCAATGTGGTTGAATAGATCAAGAGCTTCTAACCGATATGGACCCAAGCAAGCTTGGGTACCAAAATCATAGAAGTCTTCTTGTTTTGATGATATGTAGGTCTGCATGAAGGCTCAAAGAAACAAATGGTACCTCGATAGCGGATGCTCGCGACACATGTCCGGAAACAAAGAAATCTTTGCAGACCTCATGGAAAAGGATGGTGGACTTGTTGCCTTCAGGGGCAAGGACAAAGGAAAAATCGTTGGAGAAGGTAAGATTGGTAAGGGATCTCCTCATAGTGTGGAAAATGTTTTGTTGGTCAAAGGTCTCAATCATAACTTACTTAGTATTAGTCAACTTTGCGACAAAGGGTGCAATGTGATTTTTGACTCCACGCACTGCACTGTTATAAATAAAACCACACAGGAAATAATGTTCATAGGCGTTAGACAAAATAATGTATATATGATAGACTTAGATGACACATCACACAATAATCTTTGCTTAGTTGCAAATAACTCTGACAATGCTTGGTTGTGGCATCGCCGTCTTGGGCATGCCAGTTTTAACGTTCTTTCAAAGTTGTCCAGAAATGATTTAGTTATTGGAATGCCAAAGCTGAAGTTTGAACCTGACAAAGTGTGTGAGGCATGCAGCAAAGGTAAGCAAACAAGAGCCTCTTTCAAAAGCAAGAATGATGTGACTACCACTAGGCCTCTTGAAGTTCTTCATATTGATTTGTTTGGTCCTAGTAGAACTCACAGTCTAGGTGGTAAGTTATATGGCTTTGTCATTGTAGACGACTTCTCACGATTTTGTTGGGTATACTTTTTGTCACATAAAAATGATGCTTTGAAGGAATTTGAAGGTTTTTGCAGGAAAGTGGAGATTGAGAAGGGATGTTCCATCAAGAGAATTCAAAGTGATCATGGTAAGGAGTTCGAGAACACTGATTTTGATGAATTTTGTAGGGAGCACGGATACTCGCATACATTTTCAGCACCAAGAACTCCAGAACAAAATGGCATCGTGGAGAGAAAGAACAGAACCCTTATTGAGATGGCTCGGACAATGCTAAGCGAGAACAACCTTCCTAGGTACTTTTGGGCGGAAGCCGTTAGCACGGCATGCTACATCATAAACCGAGCTATGGTAAGACCAATCTTGAGAAAAACCCCATATGAACTCTTTAAAGGTAAGAAGCCAAATATCTCTCACTTGAAACCATTTGGATCAATTTGCTATATTCTTAATAATGGAAAATCTGATTTGGGCAAATTCGATGCAAAAAGCGATCGCGGAATCTTTCTTGGGTACTCTCTTACTTCTAGAGCATATCGGGTTTATAACCTGAGAACTCTTGTTGTAGAGGAGAGCCCTCATGTTATTATAGATGAATCATGGAATGAGAATGTTGATAAAAGCTCAAAATTGCAGGATGAAGAAGAAGAAACCAGTGAAGAGATTCCACCAAAGGCGGCACAAGGTCAAGCAACTCTAGGAGAAGGATCGGAAAGCAAGGATGATGAAAATCAACAAGGACAGCAGCTTCCTCGACAATGGATTTTCCACAAAAGCCATCCCTCCGAGAATGTGATTGGTAATGTAGAAGATAGAGTGAAAACTCGATCTTCATCAAGGGAAGTTGACAATTTGGATTATCTAGCATTGTTCTCTCAATTTGAACCACACTCTCTTGATGAAGCCTTAAAGGATAATTCCTGGATCTTAGCCATGCAGGATGAACTACACCAGTTCCAAAGGAACAAAGTGTGGTTCCTTGTGCCACGTCCTAAAAGCCACTCCGTGATCGGAACCAAATGGATTTTCCGAAACAAGTTAAATGATCAAGGAGTGGTAATTAGGAATAAGGCCAGGCTTGTAGCCAAAGGCTATAGCCAAGAGATAGGAATTGACTTTGATGAGTCTTTTGCCCCTGTGGCAAGACTTGAGGCTGTAAGAATTCTTTTAGCATTTGCATGCCATCATGATATTAAACTTTTTCAAATGGATGTGAAAAGTGCGTTTTTGAATGGCTTCATACAGGAGGATGTGTATGTAGAGCAGCCTCCAGGATTTGAAGATCACGCTTATCCAGATTATGTTTACAAATTGGACAAGGCGCTTTACGGGTTGAAACAAGCTCCCCGCGCTTGGTACGACAGGCTGAGTTCTTTCCTTGTCGGCAATGGGTTCAAACGTGGTAACATTGATCAAACCTTGTTTACCAAAGTAAATGGTAAGAAAGTTTTAATTGTTCAAGTGTATGTCGATGACATAATTTTTGGCTCTACTGACGTCACCTTGAGTGAAAATTTTGCCAAACTTATGCAAGGTGAGTTTGAAATGAGTATGATGGGAGAATTGACCTTCTTCTTGGGCTTGCAGGTCAAACAAATGGTGGATGGTATCTTCATATGCCAAAGGAAGTATGCTCGAGACTTACTCACAAAGTACAATTTCAGCAAGGTGAAACCTCAACCCACACCCATGTCAACCTCAATCAAACTCGATCAAGATGAGAAAGGTAAATCCGTGGATCAAAAGCTCTTTAGAAGCATGATAGGATCGCTGTTGTATTTAACTGCCAGCCGGCCCGACATTCAGTTTGCAGTTTGCTTATGTGCGAGATTTCAGTCTGATCCAAAAGAATCACACATGTCGGCCGTGAAACGTATTTTTAGATATATTGCTGGTTCAGTACATTTGGGCTTATGGTTTCCGCGTAATTCGAGCTTTGAACTGATTGCTTATTCTGACGCCAATTATGCGGGTTGTAAAGTGGATCGAAAGAGCACCAGTGGGTATTGCCAGTTCCTTGGGGGGTGCATGATCTCATGGGCCTCCAAGAAACAAAATTCAGTGGCATTGTCAACCGCCGAAGCCGAATATGTGGCTCTTGGTAGTTGCATTGCCCAGGTGCTTTGGATCCAACAACAATTGATTGACTACAGCATCTCCTTCAAAAACACCTTAATTTTGTGCGATAACACCTCTGCTATAAACTTGTCAAAAAATCCGGTTCATCACTCTAGAACAAAGCATATCGAAATCAGGCATCATTTCATTCGTGATCATGTTAGTAAGGGTGATGTTGAAATAAACTTCATTGAAACAAATAATCAAATTGCCGACATATTTACCAAACCACTAAATGAAGAAAAATTTACATCTTTCAGGAGAGAGTTAGGGGTTTGTAGAATAGAGGAGTCGGATTCTTGAGGTTCTGCATTTTGCATCATACGTAGTGTTGCTAGCATGCATATCATGCATTTGTGTCTTTCATATAGTTGCATTCGATGGGTCTCCTTCTTCATGCATATGCACCATTTTGCTTGAATTGCAAATAAATTGAATTGTGTGAAGTCTCCACCTTTGTATGAATTGCATTTCTTCTATTAAATATGTATGAACCCCTTCTTTGCACTCTTCTATGGCCACACTATTCTTTTTGGTTAAACAAGTGCATCTCTGTGGAGCTGATCAATCGAAATCTGAACTATGGAGAGTTTGGTAAATAAACTTCTAAGGGAATCTATCGCTTCCTTGAAACATCCTCCCCAATTGATTCAAACCTCAAATATATCTTATTTCCTTGACCTTCATATGTTTTAAATCAGTGGGGAATTGAGCCTATCCTCCTTGGTACTCCATGTCTTCATTTCAAAAGGAAATCTCCATCAAAACAGGGGATGGGTCGACCCATGGGGTCGACCCCTGTCAGTTCGCTCTAAACCGGGGCTCGGGCTACCCGTGGGTCGACCCATCGGGTCGACCCATTACGGGCGGTCGCGGTAAAACGCGAACCGTCCCGTTTCGGAAAGGGCGTGAACGCCCTCTTCTTCAACCCTAACACTATAACAATGCCCCAGCTCCCTAGATCGACCAGCCACCACCTCTTGGAAGCCTTGAAACCCTCTCTTGCAACCCAAAGCCGCTCCAGCCCTAAAGGCGAGATCTAACCGGTGGCTACTCGCGGGTTCCTTCTTGGCTGCGTCCGCAAGCATCCATCTTCCTCCCAAATCCACTGAGGTAAGGCCATGGTATTTGGAGAGTCACTATTTCTGCGTGAGGGGCTCCTCTTCTCGAACCAACACGATCTAGAAAGCCTCTAGAGTCTCTAATCTGTCCGGTGATTCAGATGGCACCCAAAAGAAGGCCTTCTCGTCAGGGGGAGGAATCCAGCCGATCTGCTCGTCAGCGAGAGAGTTCCAGCCGCGCAAGAGAGATACGATCCAAGGATAAAGAGCTAGAAGCAATGAAATCACAAGCCTTGGCCTCCGGTAACAAAGCTGCTCACAGAAATATCCTCCGCTCTCGTGCAGTAGATTTTATGAACTTGGTTGAATACCTGCCAGGCTTAGTGGATATCATCTGTAGTCAACCTAATCTTGATCATTTCATGTCTGCACACCGTCGGGTCTATTACAAGCTGGTGATTCAGTTTTATGGCAATATGTCAATCAAGGCAAACAAGCAGTTTACTGTTGTAAATGGTGAAGTGATCACCTTGACTCCTGAATTTGTGGGTAGAGCTCTCGGTCTACCATATCATGAAGGTTACACATTTGGTGATCTTGATTTTGATGAAGAAGAGGTCTATCAAATGATGACCTCTGAGGAAATGGGAGACAGGTCCGTCGCCGGCCTGAATGCAAACCGTTTTCCCTCCATGCAGCGCATTCTACACCACATGATGACGACCATTATTATACCAAAGGGTGGTGGAAGAGACAAAGTAACTGAATTCCACATGTTCCTATTTTTCTGTCTTATGAAGGGTCTCCCAATTAATTTCCCTGCTACTATATTGCTTCACATATCGGCATGCATGCAGCATACGAACCGCACTCTACCATATGCAGCAGCTTTGACAACACTCTTTGAATCAGCTGGTATTAATTTGTCCAAAGAAAGATATCACACAATTCGTGAGAATGACATTTACTCCATCCCCACAATTTGCAAGAATATGCATTATGAATTAATAGATGGTGTACTGGTTCGTAAGATCAAATCTGGTCAAGTTCAACAACAAGTCAACTCAGAAGAAGAAGAGGATAGTGAAGAAAATGAAGCAGATCAACCTCTACAAATAGAACTCCCTGATGAAGCACTGCCTGATGGGTTTCCTAAGTTGATCACTGAAAGATTGGATTCAATAGATTGCCGACTAGACAAGTATGGGGAGAGAATGGATGCCCTTATCAATGAAGTAACTGACTTGAGGATTTCCCATGTTGCCCACACTCAGTCTTTCCAGAGGGTCACCTCCTTTCTTGAAGCAAACACTACTGCTCTGGACGCCCAAACCAGGATGTTTGAAGAAATGATGACTTTACTTAGAAGGTCACATGCTCCACCCTCTGCACCCTCGGACTAGGTTATGAAGCTCCTATGATATTGCACAGTTATTAACCGGTTCTCCCTCTCCTTTTTGATGATGCCAAAGGGGGAGAAATTCAGATATATGTGTGTGCTTGGTTAACTATTATGTTATAGTATGTGTGGTGTGTGCTTGCTTGCATGTTTGCTTTCATTAGTCTGTCAGTTAGATATGTTTAGTTAGAACTGTTGCATCTCATGGCATTGCACATGTAAGTTTTTTTTTTTTTTGTAACTCATGAACCCAGGCTTTGTAAGCCTTAAAAACTCTGTTGTCGGCTTGTAAACAATGGATGATGCTTTTGACTGGTCAATCTCACATTGCTTGAATGAGGCCCTGTGTTTTAAGGAATGATGCTTCCTAAATGGTTCAGCTTGGTGCATGGAAAGTATGTGTTTCAACTTTGTGGTCTCGGTTTGATGCAATGATTGGGTTCTCCCTCATTTGGTCTGTGGCCTTGATTTCATTCAGCTTGTTAACTCCTTTTGAGCTCATTTGGATATACATATGGAGGTTTTAGTGTTAAATTTCTGTTGAGGTGTCGATTCAGAAATTATGTATATAACTGTTTTCTTGTCAATCCTAAACTCTAGCATAGTATTTTGTCATCATCAAAAAGGGGGAGATTGTTGAACCCCCTGTGTGAATATTCTTATAGTTGGTTTTTGATGATGACCAAACACTATATTAGACTAGAACTTTTGATGGGTGAATAAATTTAGTCTAACTCATTTTGAAATGCCTTACTATATATCACCTCTTCTTTCTCTTGGTTCATGAATTACTAATGTTACCAGTGATATACTTGCAGGATCAAGATCATCTATCTTGAGTAAGTGCTTTGAGTCATGTTTGTCAAAGTTTTGATCTAACTCCATTTTTGTGTTCTTACAGAAATCTGGAATGAAGTTAAAATCCTAAAACAATTGAAGAATGATTGGTGAGATCCACACAAAACCTTAACCCTTGCTTAGTTAATTTTCTTCATTAGTTGTCATGGGTTGATCGTTGTTCATATCCAGCTCATGGAATTCATTAACTTGTTTATTTTGATGGGGTGGACCCCAAGGGTCATCCCCATGGTGGCTGTTAGCCTTATTCCTTCTTTTTGTTAAGAAGTTGTTTGTGGGTCGACCCCATGGGTCGACCCCTAGGCGGTCCTGAACCCACAGGTTTTCAGTTTTGTGCATAACGTGTGTGGGTCGACCCAATGGGTCGACCCTTTTTGGCACCCGAAACTTTCGGGTAACTCACAGTTTTTAGTTTTTAGACAGAATGCGCTATGGGTCGACCCCATGGGTCGACCCCTGGAAAATATACTTGTCGGGCTTTTAACCCGTGCGTCGTGGGTCGACCCAATGGGTCGACCCATAGTGTTACGGACCGGCAGTCCGGTTCATGATCCGTTTCGCGGCCACCATTTTTATTCCTCGTTTTGCCCTAATGTTGGGAGATCCGAGGTTCCATCTTGTCACACGTGTCCCCTCTCCTTGGGACTATAAATAACAATGATTAGGGCATCCCAAAGGTAAGGAGAAAAATAGAGAACATTCGATCTAATGGTGTTTTTGTCTTGTAGGAAGAAGAAAGCTCGCGGGAGCCCTTCCATGCGCAGATAGATGCCTTCCTCTTCGAAAATGGGTCGATCCCCGTGCTGATCAGATGCATCCTGAGCAAGAACCGAAGCTCTCCTTCCTTATTTGAAGCCGGGCAACTAGGATCTCGAGCTGCACATCAATATCTGGGATTCTTCATGAAGATCTGTCCTCATCCTACCGCATCAACCAAGCTATGAAGAACCACAGCCACACCATCATTTGAAAGGGGGATTTCTGGCGATTTCAAGATCCTTATTCCATTTATCCTGTTCATTCTATTTCTAGTCTGAAGAATCATTGTGTATTTGAACTTCTATCTTGAACGAAATACTCTGTGTGTGTGTGTGTGTGTGCGTTTGATGGTCACAGAGCATGCGTGTGTGTGGCTGTGTGATTCACAGCGTGTGTGTGTGTGTGTGGGTTTTCACTCTTTAGTGGAAGCTTTCCTCACATTGTGAGGGGTGGACGTAGGGGTCACTGTGGTGAACCTAAACCACCTTAAATTCTATTGTTCATCATGGTTTGCTTCTACGTTATTACACGAGTGGGCTTCTAGTCAAGTTGAGTGTCATTCTTATCTCGTCCTTTCAGATCTCATTACATCTCCGCTGTTCGTGTGTTTTCATCATCGGGTGAGAAGAGTGTGCTTCAATCATTATCCTTCCATTTCATCTTCTGGAAAAGTTGGTTGTTAAATTTTTTATTGCCAATCAATTCACCCCTCCCCTCTTGATTGCCATCTACCGGGGACAACAGGCACTGATGAAGAGACAAAGAGACCAACAAACTGCTTCAGTTCCCGGCACCCCGTCGGCACTGATGAAGAGACCAACAAACTGCTTCAGTTCCCGACACCCCGTCGGCACTGATGAAGAGACCAACAAACTGCTTCAGTTCCCGGCACCCCGTCGGCACTGATGAAGAGACAACAAATTGCTTCAGTCCTCGGCACCCCGTCGGCACTGATGAAGAGACAACAAATTACTTTAGTCCCCGACACCCCGTCGGCACTGATGAAGAAACAAAGAGACAACATGCTGCTTCAGTCCCCGACACCCCGTCGGCACTGATGAAGAGACCAATGTACAGCTTCAGTTCCCGACACCCCGTCGGCATTGATGAAGAGACAACATATGTTGCTTCAGTTCCTGACACCCTGTCGGCGCTGATGAAGAGACAAAAAAAAAACAACAACTGCTTCAGTTCCCGACACCCTGTTAGCGCTGATGAAGAGATAAAAAGACAACAACTGCTTCAGTCCCCGGCATCCCGTCGGCACTGATGAAGAGACAAAGAGACTAACATATGCTGCTTCAGTCCCCGGCATCCCGTCGGCACTGATGAAGAGACAAAGAGACTAACATATGCTGCTTCAGTTCCCGGCATCCTGTCGGCGCTGACGAAGAGACCAAGAGATCAATAAACCAGACCAGCCACCGACACCCTATCAACAACGTCAACAAAGAGAAGAAGAGACCATTGCACCCACGGGCACCGCCCGGCTCATCCATCACCTGCGCTACCCGTGGGTGGGGGGCATTTGTGGACACCAAAAATTGCACACCCAGATGTCCCGCTCGGCCCCGCGTCAACAACGGCGCTGAGTGAAGAAGCCCTGGAGAGGCGGGTCGTCCGGACTCCCCAAATATGCACACTGCCGTGAAGCCGTCTCCGGAGTCACGACAGTGAAGAGAAATCAACCACCAAGAGCCCCACAATCCATGGGCCTCGAAGAAAATCAAGCGGGCCACAACTCGTGCTCACAACGGACTCAAAACTGCCTATTTAGCCGTTCAACGGCACGCCCAGTTTGGCCTTCAGCGGCACACCCCCGTGGGGTTCAACGGCACGCCCCTGATGGCCCTTCAGCGGCACGCCCCAAGGCCGTCCAGCGACACGCCCAGGCTGCCATTCGCCGGCACACCTAGCCAGCACCCTTCAGCGGCACGCCCGTGCTGGCCTCCAGCGGCACGCCCTGGATGCGCTCCACCGGCACGCCCTTTGGGCTCTCCAGCGACACGCCTTTTGGCCCTGCCAGTGACACGCCATTAAGCCTCTTCAACGGCACGCTCCGACAGGTGAGATCTTGCGCCCATGCCCTATGGATCTTTGGCGCGCAGTGGGCTGTCCGAGGTGTCGTCCGGGGAGAGGGCCACGCTGCCTATCCCCCTACCACCAAGGACGAGGGAGTCAACTCCCAATCAATGCCCGTCGAATCGTTCCCGCCTTCGGACGCTCGCCGTTGCTGGGGTATAAAACCCCTCTTCTTCGCTGCAAGAAGGGGAGGAGGAGGCCAGCCAGACAGAGACACGCAGAAGAGAAGAAAGGAAAAGAAGAAGAGAAGAAGAAGGAGGAAGAAGAGGGAAGAGAAGAGGAGAGGGGGGGGAAATCCTCCGCCTCCTCCCGGCTACTCCGTCTGCCGCCGCCCGAGCAAAGAGAAGAGAAGAAGAGAAGGAGGGGGAGGAGCTCACGCTCCGTCCCTCTTCCCTATTGTATCCCGTTCCCCCTCCCCCACGCAATATTTGCTTTTCGTTTTTCTCCTCTCTCTTTCCCTTTGCAATGTATGTGGCCGTTTGTGGCCCCTTTTCCTTTTGAATAAAAACCCCTTTTGGGATCTTCCGTTGTCTCCGTTTGTTCGGATATTTTTGCTTGCGTCTGAGCATGCTCTTCCTCCACCTTGTCTTCCCCATCGGTTTGGCCTCCGGCGGCGATCTTTCCTCCTTGGCCTTCCCGCTTCCTGAACACCCCAAATCCAGCAGCCCACCCTTGGCCTTTAGCCCTCTTTCCCCTTCTGAACACCCAACGTCCAATAGCCCTCCTGTGGCTCTTCCCCTATACGCCCAGGGCGACCTTCGCCGGCACGGCCCCAATGGCCTTAACCGGTACACCCTTTTCAGCCCTCCCCGGCACACCCGTCCGGCTCCTTGGCCGGCACACCCCATGGTGGCCCTCAGCGGCACACCTCCCCCTTTGTGGGGCTCCAGCGGTACACCCCGAGCTCATCCTTGGCCGATACGCTTTGGTTGGCCCCAGCCCACCCCGTCTAGTATTGGAAGCCTTCCATTCTTTGTTTACTTTGCGTTTTCCGAGGTTCTAAAAAGGTGTTGCTGCCCTCGGGCGCCCACCTCCAGTTGTCGGGTTATGCCACTCCGTGTGGGCGCGTCCCCTTTATCTCCCTTACGCTCGGGTTAAGGGGAGATGCTGCCGAATTTTCGTTAAAAACTATAATACATTAAAAGACAAAAGACAGTAACAAACAAACGAAAAGAACAACGGTGAAATGCCTTAACCAAAGCAAAAAGAACAATGCAATCAATTCAAAGAGAACCAAATCGAACGACAACTAAACAACTTGAACACTCGTCCTCATGGGAGAAAGAATGAAAATTAATCAAGAGAAGAAAAGAAGAAACCCAAGCAAACTTAATGAAACCAAGAGAGAAGAGGAAAAGACATAAGAACGGAGGGGGAGTGGGTTCCCCATGCCCTTCGCCGGTACGCCCCTCTAGCCACCCTTGGCCGGCACGCCCTTCCCCGGCACACCCCTCCCAGGCCTTCACCGGCACACCCATGCCGCCTTCGCCGGCACACTCCCTGCCGCTTTCGCTGGCACGCCTGCTGCGCCCTTCGCCGGCACCCCCCCTGCCAGGCCTTCGCCGGCACACCCATGCCGCCTTCGCCAGCACACTCCCTGCCGCTTTCACCGGTACGCCTGCCGCGCCCTTCGCCGGTACGCCCCAGCCCAGCTTCCCCGGCACACCCGCCTCAGCCCTCCGCCGGTACACCCGCCTCAGCCCTTCACCGGCACACCTCCCCCAGCCATTCTCCAGTGGTACACTCTCTTTCAGCGGTACACCTTCCTCTTGGCCCTCTAATGGCCCATTCTCTCTCCAAGAAAATACGAATAATAATAATAATAATAATACTAATACTAATACTAATAATGATAATAAATAATAACAAATTCAAAAAGGAAATGAATAAATAAATAAGGATGATAAAGAAATAGGCAATAATAATAATAAGGAAAAAAGAAATAATAATAACGATAAATAGACAAATAAATGGTATCCAAAATAAACAAATAATAATAACAAACTTAACGAAACACGACAAGCAAATGAATGATAATAAAACAAATAAAAATAATAACGGACCCAATAATAACAATAGTAAATGAATAAAGCACAAAAATAAATAAATAAATAGTAATAACGAACTCACTCAAAAATATACATAAATCAACAAATAATAATAGTGAAATTTTAAATAATAATAAAACAGTGAGATCCACATTGCAGCCCCATCTCTCCTGCGACCCGGTGCTGAAGGAACAACAATGCCACCCTTGTGGGCTGGGCCTGTGCCTTGGGAGTTATCCCGAAATGACCATGGCCTGACCTCACCTCGGGCTGACATTCCGATTAAACCGGACTCATTTCTCCTGCCGGATCCCTTCCGAGCCGCTACTAAAATTGCCGCACGTTCGGCAGACATTTGAACGGGTTCACCTCGATTCCCGCCGCGTTTCTATTACGAACCTGCGTCCGAACATGAAAAGGCCCGCGAGCGACCTGCATAGCCGGGGGCTCCTACCCCGATATGGCTGTGAGCCGGCATTGCTCCGGGCCAATAGCTCATCAATTCCGGCCCGTTCCTATCGGGATTCGTTCCCACCCTTTCATCAAAATTACCGTAAACTCGGCATACATTTGTACGGGGTCGTTCACGCCCATGTCGTACTTTCAATATGGGTCTTTGCCCGAACATGAAAAGGTCCGCAAGCGACCGACAGAATCAGAATAGAACGAGACGGCTCTCACCACCCCCGGACTCCTTCCGTGGGAATATCAATAAGACCTCCATGGGCCACACTCAGACCTCGGGCCTGTCTCGATCATGGTCATCGTCTGGCTCATATCCTCGGTCTATAGCCCGCTCCTTTCGAACGCGTTTCGGTTTTGAAATCCAGTCCCGGGAATCTCCCCCGTTGCCCCCGGGCACCGGGAATATTAATGATGCCCACGCAAGCCCTGTTCGGACCACGGGAGGCGCCCCCAACATGGTCCTGACTCGATCTCGCACCGGGCCAACAGATTCACTGGTTTCCGGCTACAATAACCGAGATTCAACCGAATGTTTTCAGTGTCTCGAAATAATAAACGTGCCGTATCTCGGCATGCATATGTTCCAGGTTCCCCCGTGACAATTACAATATTCTGAAGCTGGGCCCCCATCCGAATATTAAACGGTCTCTCGAGTGACCGACATGTTTCGAACGCCCGCTTCTCCGGGACACAGGGCTCTTCAGCCAATTCAAGGGATACTCCCTCGCCGCCCTTTGGCACCGGAAATATTAATGACGCCCATGCAAGCCTTGTTTCCACCGCGGGGGGGCCCACCGCAATATGGTCACAGTTTGCTCTTGCTTCGGGCCAACAGGTTCA
The DNA here is from genome assembly GCA_022559845.1 of Amorphophallus konjac. Classification (NCBI taxonomy): domain Eukaryota; kingdom Viridiplantae; phylum Streptophyta; class Magnoliopsida; order Alismatales; family Araceae; genus Amorphophallus; species Amorphophallus konjac. Next base: position 333,705,057 of record CM040119.1, read on the forward strand.
CCGGTTTCCGACTGCTCTAACCAAGGTTTAACCGAACATCTTTCGTTCTTCCGAACAATAAACTTGCCATACCTTGGCATACATATGCTCCGGTCTTCCCGCAACGATCGCGCTTTTCCCGAGACGGACACTCGTCCGAACATTAAATGGTCAGCACATGACCGACATGATCTCAAACGGTTTTCTTCTCGCCCTTGCGCGAGGACTTCGATACCTCCTGATCGACCTTTTATACAATCAATCTCTTGGCCATGAGGCCCTGAATCTCGGCGATTAATCAAGGGTGTTCCCTCGTATGGGGGATGTAAATGACGTCGTGACCTTTATGGTGCGGCGGGTTTTGGTCCCGACACGAACCACACAATCGTCTGACGAAGTCAGATCGAGCGCACCATGGGCTCTTCGGAGCCCGAATAAATTGTCACATCGGTGACTGGCACGCCCACGCACTCAATAAACCGAATAAACCAAAAAGAGAATAACAAGTGCCGAAAAGTGCGTCCATAATATTCTAACTTGTTTGTTTAAGTGATGTATGCATGAATTCGAGAAAGCAAGAAACAGGTAAGAATCCAAGAATCAAACATTTTATTCCTTTCCAAAATAAAAAAAATTACATCAAGTTCCACCCCCCCTCTCTGCATTACTCGTCCCACTACTCTCCTGGTAAAACGCTCTCAAGGGTGCTACCCAACTACGAAAAGCGGTACTCCTACCACTATATACTCCTCTTCCTATTCCCACACTCCGGCGTTGATCCATGGGAGCAGCAAGGAAGCTACCAACATGAAAGCCACGCTCTCGTGCTCTTCGGTAGCACTCCTCACCATCTCTCAGCCACTGTTCAACAAGACCAAGGCTGGTTCGGAGTTTGAGCAGCTGGGCCTCCATGGCCCTTCGTTCCTCCCTTTCAACCAATCTGTCGGCTCTTTCTCTCTCTGTGTCTCTTTCTCTCTCTGCCCGTTCTCTCTCACGGTCTCCCCTCTCCAACTGGAGAGTGATCCTCAGCTCCATGGCATCCCTAGAAGAGTTGTCATCTGGACGACGTCGCAGTTCCTCCTCCAGCTCTACTATTCTAGCCTCCCTCTGCGCAACTTGGGCAAGTGACTCCTGCATCTCCATTTCCTGCCAAATATACCATCTCAGATATGTGGCAAGCCTTAAACAAGGAGAGCTCAACACTGAGTCTCTTACTTGTATAGAGAGCATTCCCTCTGCCTCCGCGACACGCTACGTAGCCCGAGCAAGTTGCTCGTGAAGCAAATCAAGTTCTGTGGTAGGGATCCATAAGCTAGAGACACCACCCGCTCCCATCGCTGAGGAGGCCGCGTCAATCTGGGCGCGGTATGACCACACATGTGATAGTTAGTGGCCGAACACCATGAATCTAGAGTCTTGACTAGAAGTGTGCACTGTACACCTACCAAGGCACTCAGGGCTCCACGAGCATCGCTCAATTGTTGCTCCGTCTCTGTCAAGCGAGATCGCAAGTTCGCTATCATGGTATCAAGGACATCCTGCAGCCATACGAGTCAGCATTTCCACCAAAAAACTAAAAAAAGAGAAAGAAAAAAAGAAAAAAAAGGGGGAGACCTACCTCCACAAGTCCCCGGGGTTGGAGCCGCTCTGCGTACATTGTCTTATACAGACGCAGATAGTCTTCACTATCCTGTGCATATGATTCCACGATTGTGCCACCCCGTTGCCAATCTTCATACTGTTCGGGAAACCGCACACGCCAATCAATGCAGGTTGCCGATCCCCGCGTCTTTCTCCCGACGCGAGGTGGCACAGTCGTATCCACCCATTCCTGAGCCAGTCCTAAAGTCCTCATAACCAATCGTAACCGAAGCGGCTCGATTTCATTCAGGTAGTACATCCACAGTTCCCGTCCGAACCGGGCACGACTTGTTAGAACCCGTGGTTGGTCGACATAGACCATGCCTGAGTAGGGTCTCCAGTTTACCTAGGTTAGGTTGTACATACCCGTTTAGCCGGTCAAAAACCAAAAATAAAATGAAAATAATTCCAAAAAAACCCACCATCGCCGCAAGGGACTCCTGTAGCTCCCGCCTTAACACCATCAGTTGGTAGGTTAGGGGTGCCGCACTCATGATGGGTTGCCACCGCCTGACTAGCGGCACCATCACTAGTCGCCAATGTCGAGCTCTCCCCATCGGAAGGTAATAATAACTCCACAGCTGCTTTAGCACATGTCATCAGTACCTTAAGTGGACTATTAAAAAAAATAAACAAAAAAATACAAAAACAAAACAAAAACACAAAAAATATACATGGATGAATGGTGTGAAACCACTCACAGTCATCTCACGGTCCGCCTCTTGGAACAGACCTATAAACAAATGCGCCAGCATGACAGCTCCCCAGGCGTAGTGCCCTACTCTTTCAAGGTCTGATAGCAGCTCCATGAAACGACAATGGATACCGTCTCCTTTCGAGCTCAATATCAATCTTCCCAGTAAAAAGAGGAGAAATCTCCTCAAATCCATGTTGGATCTTTCCCAATTGTCAAAATCTGTGCAGTACACAGCACGACATCCTCTTTCCATCCTTTCCATGAATTCTTCTGAGGACTCATCGTCCCGTCGACGAGTATCAGTGAGCCCTAATGCCTCCATAATAGATGCCCTAGCTACTGACCTGTTCTTCCGACCATCTAGGTCCAAACCCAGTAGTTTCTGGGCACCTTCTCGGTAGTCCGCATAGGTGACTCCGGTCACTGCCTTGCCATCTACCTTGAGGCTTGTGATTCGGACCACATCTTCCAGACTGGGCACCATGTGCCCCCATGGCATCAAGAATGCCCGACTCACTGGGTCCCATCTTTCACACAAGGCTTGGACGAGGACCAGGTCGAGCTTGATCGGCTCGATCCGAAGAAAGGCACCAAATCCCATCACGTATAGCCTAGCCTTCTGAAAATCTGGGAGACCCCTGTATGCTGCCACTGCTAACTCCCATGAAATGTTTGATTTCATCACACTCTACGTGTGCATAAGGAATGGAGAAGTGTGTTGTCAAAAGAAAGGAGGAAAGAAAGGAAGGAAGAAAGAATGAGAAAAAGGGCAGGAGAGCTCAGCTTGCGAGTTGCGATTGGGTCCTTTCGCTGAAGTGCCCTTCGAGGTCCGAGAGCTTCCTAGAACTGATACCACTGGACCTACTCCTCTTCGAGGAATGGGAAGATTCGCCCTCTATCCCGATCTCAGAACTCTGAGTTCCTTCTCTTTCGTGAGAATTTGTACTCTTCAAGTTGGCTCTCAATGTCCCTTCGATGACGAAAGAGACAGGTATTTACAATGGGGGAAGTGCAGGCCAAGATTGCCTTCATCACCTTTTGACGATAGCCCTCGCGATAAGGCACCTGCCTTACGGTCCCGTGTGGACGGTGTAATATGACGACCCACTCCCTATACTGTTTAGGGATGCCCTATCATGATATAGAGGTCGTCCGGGAAGTTTAAAAAATCATCCGGAAGAAGGGGCTGGAGCCGTCATTATTGACTTTGACGGCAGATTCCCGTGGAAAATAGTCACAGCAGGATGCGATTCTCTATTTTAGGGAGGGGTTTCGGCAGACACATCACATGGGAACAGTGTAAAGGAGAAGAAGTGTAGGGAAGAAGGAACACGCAAGAGAACAAGCAAGCAGTAGCAAATCAAATCACTCCATTCATAATTCTACATGAGCTGTCACAAACATCACAATCGTAGAGAGGAGGCAGGTCCACTGGCTCGCCAACTCTCGCCATTATCTTCACACTCGTCCCTCTAGGCATCCCTCTCCTCTCCCCTGAGGTGAGGGTCCCTCAAAAGCCTTCTGGATCCCTGTGCAGCAGCACCTGCCTCGCCTCGTGGCGCCTGCTCCACAACAGTGGCTCGCTGCTCCTCCCCTGGCGTGGCAAAGAAGCCACCAACAGAAAAGCTGCCAGACTGGCGGAGTCGCTCCCCGATCTCTCGCGCTCTCTTGTAGCGCGTCTCCATCCCTCCTATCCTCTGCACCACGACTTGAAGGCCTAGCTGGAGCTCCCTCACTTGGGCCTCCAAGGCCTTCCTCTCGGCCTGATCTCGCTGTCGCTCAGCCCTTCTCTCCTCTCTCTCTCTCTCTCTCTCTCTCTCTCTCTCTCTCTCTCTCTCTCTCTCTCTCTCTCTCTCTCTCTCTCTCTCTCTCTCTCTCTCTCTCTCTCTCTGCATCTCTCCTTGTCACCTGGAGAAGGACCCTTAACTCCAGGATGTCTGGAGAAGGCCTCTCCTCACCGCGACGTCACAGCTCCGCTATAGTCGCTACCCAGGCATCACGCTCCTCTTCTGCCCGGGCCGCACGGGCCACCGCACTAGCAAGTTGCTCCCGGAGGGAGGCAATCTCAAGAAAAGGGGCAGAGGAACTAGAAGATGCGCCGCCGGCCATTCCCACCATCGTTGTCTGCTGGGCATGCTAGAACAAACAAACGACGGCCGTGAGCTAAGCTCCAAATTTAAAAATAAAAAAATGCAGCACTTAACTTACCAGGAGCGACAGTTCCTGTTGAGTGACGGCCAGCTGCCGCCTAGCCTCTGCCAGTTGGGCACGCAAGCCGTTGATGTCGCGCGTATCCCCGGCTTGGGGAAGCCCCACATAACTCTCTCTCTGCTGCCGCAGGAAGTCGGCACTGTCCTGTACCAATACGCTCCCTTGCTGTCCAGGGAGACGTATGCGCCACTCCTCGAGCTTCGCCTTGCCGCGACTCTCCTTCCTGACACGGCTCGTCTCATCCGCACTCGCCCATTCATCGGCCAAGCCCAGGGTCCGTGCCATGCCCTACATCAAGAAAGAAGGGTCTTGCATCAACAACGAGAACGCGTCTCCTGTCAAAGACGCGTCCTTCATTTGAGTGCAACACTCGCCGAACCCTTTTCCCCTCTCGCATGGCTCGCTCCAAACATCCACATGGAGGAGATCGAAGGACCTACAAGACCGTGTTCACCTCCCTCCGCGCCATCGGGCCCCTCGGGTCCCTCGGGGGCCCGAAGCGGCCCTTCCTCCTCCATGGACGCCGCTCCGTGCTCTTGCGCGTCCCTCCTCGGGCGAGGAGTCCCTCATCCCTCTCCACCTTCACCATGGTCCGGCCCACCAAACTCCATCGATCGAGAGTGGAAGAAGACGAAGATGGGCGAGCGAATCTCGGCGGGAGGCAGGCTCGTTTGTGGGTAAGGCACGGGAGAAGAAAGGCCGCCCGGCGCTTTGAATTTGAATTCGAAAGTTAAGACGCGTCCTCACGCCTGGACCCGCCCAAAAGGGGAAGAAAAGAAACATGATCCCTCCGTGCAAAGCGTAATTTCCTATTTTTTAGGGCAAGGCCTCGTGGAGCGTGCCTTAAAACAACTGGTGCAAGAAAAAAGTGTGGGAAAGGAAAAGTGCACACAAAAAAATGGAACCAATTTTGCAGATAATTCTATATCTTATTCAAAACATACTGAGCTACATCAGAGGCTTGGGCGCTTTAGGCCTTAACTTCCCCAGTTCGGTTACATAAGCCATCCACAGCTCGCATTCTTCCCCTACATGCGCTAAGGCCTTTCCCGCAACACTTGTCTTCCATGGTGCTTTAATGGCCTTCGCTTCCTTCGCGTTCGCTTCCGCGCCCAACTCCCTCTTCTTCGGAGGAACGATGCCAGTTAACAGTGGGAATGAGTGGCGTGGAATGCCGATCTAGAGGCAGCACCGATGTGCGTTGTAAAGAAAAAACTCAGTCGCACCGATCAGTTGGAGTTCAACTCCGGGAGAATACCTCATGAGGAGTTCAAGTGAGAGTAGACATGTCGATGCGCAAGTGAAGAAGCTTTGTGTCATAGTTCGAAAGTGAGACCGCCAGTCTTCACGTTTCTTCAGCCACGGAACACGGTTTGCCACGGTGCCACCGAAGCCTAATACATCGGCTATGTGATAAAGGGGGCTTTGTTGGAAGAGCTTCGAAGCAGTCGGCATCCCCTCACGGTGGTCAAATTTGAAGTACAAATCAATCCAGTAATTCAGAACAAGTGCGCAACCGAAAGGAGGCTTACTCATGCTCGAGGCAGTAAGACCACTGTAAAGGTAGGCAAGGACGGTGGGTCCCACCCTCTTTCCACTCCAAATCCCGCAGATAGCACTCAGTTGGTCCTCCTCCACTATGTTGTCGGTATAAGAAAACAAAAGAGCACCCGCCAGACAAATGGCGAACCCTTTCATAATTCCTTCCAAGTGGTCATCATCTGGTGACCCTCTCAGGGCATCCATCACCCATTCCGCGAGCCTTTGCAAATCAATTCCCTTTTGAGTGCGGACCTTTCTGGCTGCGTCGGGCGGCATGAAGCTTCCAAGGGCACTGTCGGAAGTTCCCCTTGTCAGCATCCGCATAGCCTTTACCTTCCCGTCACTCTTGAATTTCTTCAATCCGAGCAGAAGTTCCACCTCCTCGAGGAGGATGGTCGCCTCGAAGGTCGGGAAGATGAAAGTATGGGTCTGGGGATGCCAGATCTCTACTAGTGCGCCCATAGCCGCCCAGTCCATGCGAATCCTCTCATAGTGCTTGGCATGAATAAGGAGCCCCTAAAGATGCCACCTCGAGAGTATGGCCCTCATGCCAATGGAGATGTTAGAAGTTAACTTTGAGAGCCACGACAGTTTGGAAAACTTCCTCGGACTTGAGAAGAGTGGATATGGCTGGAAAGAAGAAGAGAAAGGGAAAGAAGTAAAAAGAAGGTTCACGCGGAGAATTTGAAATGAATCAGCTTACCATATGCGACTGGATCGTCCCACTCAGATGACCCTCGAGGTCGGAGACTCGCCTGATCTCGCTGCTAGACCTACTCCTCTTCATAACGCGGGAAGACTCTCCTTCCATCCTGAAATCCCTAGATTCTCCTCTCCTTCTCCTCCTGAGCTTTAAAAACTCTCCTCGGTGCATTTGGTTGAACTAGCCTAAGAGAGGTACTTATAGGAAAGGAGAGGCGCTACAGGACGAAGCACGTCACATCAGTGGTCAGTCGTCAGGGTTTTGTCTGGATCCCCTTGTACTATGGTGCGATTCTGTTGTAACTCCGTTGCTTTCTGATGTTATTATTCTACGCTGGTCTGTGCAGGTTTTACTAAAGGACGTCTTTGTCCTATCTTGTGTACCGTCTTTCAGTGTTTGGTCCCACCATATCATGCATCATACTATACGATATCTACGCTATTAGAGCATGTCAAGGACCTTGCGACCCGAACGAATCTGGGATTTGAGTTCCCCTTCAACAAAAACGGTGATGATTCCAGAAGAATTTGGGTTGTACGGACAGACCGTTAATTTGTGGTAGCATGAGGACGACGGTTCCATTCAGTGAGTTGGTGCATGGATAAACGGGCCCCAGCTCAGTATCGGCTCACCGGATCGGTATCATGACCCATTGTTAACGAGTTGGCAATAATATCCTTCGCTATTTTCTATTTTAGTTTGTTTTAAATTTTTCTTTAAACCCAGCATGCATTCATATAGGACTTTGAATTTATTGCGGAAGATCATTCAAGTGATTCGATTGTGAAAGCCGTTGTGCTTCAATTCTTACAAATATGAGATATTCCACTCCGAATGAAATACTGAGCTTTCTTGAAACGGCCCTACGCTGCTCTTCCAAAGGAGACCCTTGTTTGGACAGACCCTCAGATATTCCTTTGCTTTTTACCTTGTTTGACCCACCTTGGCCGCAACACTTCCACATTAGCTGGTAACTGCTCACCAAAGGTGAAACCTGCAGGTTTATGACCCAGGTACTTCCACACCGAGAAGTTGGTCTCCTTTATTTTCGTGCCTGAGCGCACATCTCACCCTCCCTTGTTTGATCTCCGTCCAAGCAATCGTCAAATTTGAAAGACCTTCTTCAAAGGTCGCCTTAACGAAACTACATGAAAGATTCCAAATAGTAATGTCAAAAGCGTGTCTCATCACACCTTGGCATCAACTTATCAGTCCATTCCCACTCCATTTCACTCCACTTCGATACCATTCCATTACGTGTCACTCCCTTGCAAAGCAGACGCCAAGGCGGGGCAGCTGTAGACACGCTATTCCTGACGTCCCCTGAGAAAATCTCATATTACTATACGACGCCCCACAGCGGCTTTCGCATTTTGAATCGCTTGAGTGCTTCCTATTCTTGAGTCTTCCTCCGCCTTTTTGGCATCCGGAAATTGTCTCGTTGCAGAAATCATGCGGCATTCGGACGGCATCACCCCCAATCGGACGCATCGGAAGCTTCCGGAACCAGGAGAATGTCTGGCAGACCGCTGCCGACGCCCTTTCGAGGAATCCGGGGGGTCTTCATGGAGGCGTCCAGGCCCCTGGACGTCTCCATGATTTTCAATTTACAAAAACAAAAAAAACATAAAAATATAATAACATCATGGAGGCCTCCACTTGACTGGACGCCTCCATCAATGCCAAAATAATAAATAATAAATAATATTAATAATGATGAAAAAAAATAAAATAATAATTTCATGGAGGCGTCCAGGCCCCTGGACGCTTCCATCATCTTGCCCATGGGCGCCCACCGTCCGCCGGTCGGTTTGTCGTTTGAGAAACAATCTAAATTGTGAAGACGTCCTGCCAACTAGACGCGCCCATTCATGAATCACGGGCGCCGATCAAAACCACGCTTTGTGTCAAACCGCGTGCGACTTTCGGCGGGGGTTCAGTGAGCTTTTATGGAGGCATCCAGTTGCCTGGACGCCTCCTTGAAAATATTTGAAATAAAAAAATAAAAATAAAATAAAATATTGTTTTTACCTTGATGAAGGCGTCCAGGGTCCTGGATGCCTCCATCCTCCGGAGCTCTATAAATAGAGACCCCCCCTCAGTCCGGAGGGACCTTTTGAGAGGTCCGATAGGCTGCTGGAGCCCAGAGGCTGTCGGAGCCATTTCTAACCCGTGGGGTCTTTTGTAGGGGGAGGTTCTGCCGGCTTCTCGGGTGCTCACGCTCGCGAGAGGAAGGTCGTCTTCGTCCACCGCGCTTCCACGTCGTCCCTACACTGCCGAAGCTCCACCGGATCCTGCCATCGACGCATTCAATAAGCCAACTCTCTCCCCTTTTCTTCTTAATTCTTTTACATTCATCATCTCGTATTCTTTGTCTCCCTTCATAAGGGAATCTTCGTCGATATACATTTGCATAATTCCATTCATCATAGCATTTTTCTCCTACTCGTGTCCGAGAGGGGTTTAAAAATAACACCAACCAGGTGTGTGTCTTGTCATGATTTCATTACTTTTTATTACAAGAGATTGATACTACACTACCGTTTTCTAATTATGTCTATCTATTGTCTGTTATTTTGCAAGGGTAATTGAAGAAAGCCCTCTCCATCGGCTGACCGAAGGGGGAGGAAGAAGTAACCTGCCACTTCCTGCTAGTGAGGTAGGCGCGATCACTCTTTCATTTTGGGGTCCTCGACCCTTGGCGATCACATCATAATCTCGAGGCCGCGGTGAGTCATATCCCGCAATGGCCGTTTAAATTTCTGTCTTCATAGTTTAAGTTACTCTTATACCTGCTATACTCCCAAGGCCGCGGCGAGTCACTTCCCTCAATGGCCGTTTGAATTCTGTCATCTATATATCTTGCCATATCTCTCTTCTGTTATACTCTCGAGGCCGCGGCGAGTCACTTCCCGCAATGACCGTTTGAATTCTGTCATCTATATATCTTGCTATATCTCTTATATCTTGCCATATCTCTCTTTTGTTATATTCTCGAGGCCGCGGCGAGTCACTTCCCGCAATGGCCGTTTAAATTCTGCTCCTTTTTATATCTTGTTATATTCCTATTCTGCTCTACTCTCGAGGCCGCAGCGAGTTACTTCCCGCAATGGCCGTTTCAATTTTCGTTATTTAATTTATGCACCATTCTCGTCCCCCGAGGCCACGGCAAGTCACTTCCCGCTATGACCGCTTAATCCTCTTCTTTATCATATTACGTTTGTCTCATTCGCCCCGCCGAAGTAATCTCCCGTGGTGGCCACTTCTCTCTCCTCTTATTTTTGTGCATATTGTATTTGTCCCGCTCGCCCCGCCGGAGCAATCTCCCGTGGTGGCCCCTTCTCTCTTCCCTTATTTTTTGTGTTGCAGCAAAAGCCAGATAAAACGAAACAAGCCCGCACGCTCCGCATTTTCGTTTCTCAAACCGCGTGACGTCGCTCACACTTACATTTAAATACATTTATATTTAAATATACTTTTATGGATGATAGTTTGGTAATTCTTCTTGTAACAATGGTTCATATGTAAAATCTCAAACAAATTTTTGATGGTTAAAATGACATTTCTAAAAAAAACTTATCCTCTCCCTCGATGAAAATAAAAAATGATAATTGGTTAAAATAATTGGGTCAGAATAAGCTTAAGTAAGATATTCCATAAAATTGACTTTTATAATTTGATAAATATTTCCTTATTCTAACCCTTAACCCTTTTTGACACAGAATAACTAATTCAAAAATGGGATTGAAGAATAAGGGTTAAACAATACATCATAATCAGACTTGGTTATCAAAGTGACCCCAATCGATCGAGTTTCTGATGGTGCATCCCTAAGTAGTTTGTAGTCTTTAAAGTTGTTATCTATTTTTTGAAAGTAAATTATTAAAATTCTAGAAATCCTAAAGGTAACATTACATTGATTACTCGTAGGGGTCTTTTGATAACTCGGTGGGGGTAGCTTAATCGACCCTGAATGGTCGATTACGGTACTCGGGGCCGGTTAGGGGCGGCTGTATGAGGAGGAGGTGGGGCCTTCTCTCTCTTCAGTTACCGTAACTCCCAACAAGCGATCGACCAACCCGTTGTCAAAGCGGGCCTTAATGTCTTGTTATTTTGTGTGGATTGTGGGAGAATACAAAATAAACTCAATTTTGTGCCTAATGTTAATAATCGAATATTTGTAAAGTGTCACTTAACGACTCCGTTTGAGGTGCTTTGTTATGTTTGGATTTTAGATGTTGTAAAGTATTAAGTTTCAAAATCTATCTATGCGGTAATTTTTTTTATTTCATTTTTAAATAAATAAAAAGAAAAGCTATGGTTTCTTGTAATTTTTTTTTAAAATACTCTCATTACAAGTTTATTTATGAAAGTATATATATAATTTTTATTTTTTGTAATCTTCTTACACCAATAGAGTGTCAAAAATACACTCACAAATAATCTCCATTGAAGATTCAAATAATATATATATATATATATATATATATAATTTAAAAAGTAGATGATAATGTCATTATTGTAAAAAAATGCTATGACTTGTCCATTATGCAAAAGATAGAGGAAGGGATAAAGAAATGGATATACGAAGACTTAGAAAATATTTACTAGAGATTAGAGGTATTTTAGTTTTTTTTCGAAATCTACTTACGGATAGGGTTAATAAGAGATTAAAACATACTCAAGTTCTAAAGTTGTACAGTTTTTTTCCAACATGATTATCTTAAAAGTCAAATGAATCTTGACATTCTACTGTACAATAAGCACATTTTAAGGTCCACTTTTAAAACGGGGTGGGATAATTTATTCGAGTCTAGGGATGCGAAAAAGGTACCCCACCCCTGTTAGTGTCAGATGTGTGTGAAGAGAATAGATGGATCCACCTCTTTTCTCTCTCAGTTAATTATTCCCCTGTCTTATTCTTGTTTCAAATAGGGACTAATAGACAAGGAGATATCCTATTCAAACAAAATAGAATAAAAATGCTTATTGAGAAATATTTAATATCAATGTTGAATTTATTGGCATCTACATGGGCATTCATTCATTTACTTATTTATCTATCATCATACTTATCAAAGCAGACTTTAAAATAAGCTGGAGTTTAGAAAATGAGACTTTCACCTATAACTTATTCTTTTCAAGAGCCATTTAGATTAATCAAAAATTTCGTTATTATAGATAATAATCATAAACAAATGAAATAAATATTTTTTATTGTAAAATAGCAATACTTAATTTCATAGTTTAACACCCACGTCAACTAAACAAGAACCTTTCATGTTAAAATTAATGTAAGTTAAAATTTATAATTTAATTTTAAAATAATTAATATGTAATCTATTGACACTCTAATATTTACCATTGTTATTAACCAAAAGTTTCAAAACTTTCATGATGTGAATGTTTTGCAATGTGGGGAGATTTAAAGTTGATATGAATATTGGAGGTATTTTCGTCGCCCAACGACACTCTTAAACTTTTTTATTAATCATGATAGTACATACGATTTTTAATAATTAAAAAGAACATTTGTGATATATTTTTCCACGTAGAGAAGGTATATATGACGAGAACTATTTGTTGCATGTCTGGACGTGTAGAAAAATTAGATGTCCAATGTGTTATTAGTCCATACACTAGTGTGTGGGTCCCACTCAAACAGACTCCTTAAATATATCTTAAATATTTACATTGGAAAAGTAAATTATATAAAAAATAAAAAATATGACAGAAAAATAATTATGTGAATGTGACGAATAATTATACAAGGATAATAAATAGCTATCTAAAGGAGACAAATAACTAACTAAGGTGGAATCACTCAAAAAATAATATAGATAAATAATTGTGTAAGTGTGACAAAATAACTATATAAGGTTGATAAATAACTATTTAAGGGTGATAAATATATATCTAAGGGAGATAAATAGTTAACTAAGGTGGAATACTGGAGTCACTCAGAAAATAAGGTGGATAAATAACTATATAAGAGTGACAAATAGCTATATAAGAGTGACAAATAGATATCTAAGGGAGATAAATAGGTAACTAAGAATGATAGAGTCAATGCTTTGTCATTAATTGTTCATTATCAAGTATCTTCATGATCTTTTCTTGATTCTTCTTCATGATTTCTTCATGAACATGATTCATGATGCAAAAAGATATCATAGACATGATGCAAAGATAGACTTCGAAATTCTAAATTTTCATAAATATTCCCGAAGGACGGAAATACATGACTTACATTTCTTGATGATCTAGGAGGAGATTCTCCTCCTTAGATGACTTGCTCGGAGATGTTTAGGTATGTCTGGAGATATGTCTGGAGATGGTAAGGATGCTAAGGATGTCCTTACGAATGAATCCTAGCTCCCTTATATAGGCATGAGAGCACTAAATGAAATACTAATGAAATGTACATTCACATGAAATGTGGATACAATAATATGGGGTTGATGTGATGGAAAGTGACTCTTGTGAATTATGGCTCCCCGGGGCTCAATAATTCATGAGAAGTCTCTTTCATGATGACTAGACAATGGTGACTCATTTGACTTTTATATAAAGGAAAGATGTTTGATATTGACATAAAGGATGACAAGGACTTAAAGCTAGATGCTTGATGTGATGTCTTATTTGTCTTGGTGCTTGACATGTCATTGCTTGATGTGATGCCTTGATGGTGATGTCTTGTGGACATCGCTTTCGAGTCATTGCCTGATGTGTTGTCTCTTTGTTTTGGCTTGATTGCTTCGTGACATTTGATCCTTGCTTTGCATGTATTATTAACTGCTTCTAGATTTTGTACAATGGTGGAATGATTTGCTGTCATTCTTTTGTTTTTGTAGCTGGTTGGCCTTCTTTTGAATTTTCTTCCTTCAAACATATCTGACAAGAATGATTAGGAACTTATTCGACGAAGAGGCTACAAAGTGCTTGCTTTGTTATCTGGCTGACTTGGAGTTTGTTGTCCAGAAAGAGTGCTTCAAACTGGCTTACTTTTGCAGCGTCTTCTAGTGTTAATAAAGTAGGGTTTTTTGCATATTAGTCCCTACAAACTTAGTGAATTGCCGATTAATCCCTCAATTCTGAATATTATTTTAATAGTCCCTATAATCTTAGTCGTTACACGTTTAAGTTCCTACCGTTCATTCAGTTAACTAAACTATAGTTACCTTATACTAAAGGTAATGAAAATACTAACTTACCCCTGGGTTAAGTGTGAGAGTGTGAGAGAGAGATAGAGAGAGGGGTGCCTCCCCCCTCCCCTGCGACCTCCCCCTCCACCGCCGGCCGCCCTCCCCCCTCCCCCTCTGGCCGCCCTCCCCCTCCGACCGACGCGACCTCCCCCCTCTCCTGCGACCTCCCTCCCCCCTCCGACCGACGCGACCTCCCCCCTCTCCTGCGACCTCCCTCTCCACCTCCGGCCTCCCTCCCCCCTCTCCTGCGACCTCTCCCCTCCCCCTCCGGCCTCCTCCTCCCGGCCTCCCCCTCCCGGCCTCTCTCCCCTCCAACCGCGGCCGCCTCCCCGTCATCCTCTTCCTCCTCCCTGGACTCCTCGCCGCCGTTGTTGATCCCCCATCCTAGACTCCTCCCTGCTGTAGTACCGCCGCCGTACGGAGAGGAGGCCCAGAAGCGGTCGCTGTGGTGGAGGTGGTCGGAGGTGTGTGGAGGTGGTGAGGGTGGCAGGGGGGCTGCCACGGTGGCGTGTGCGACGTGGTGTTAGAGGAGGAGAAGGCTGCCGGGGGTGGGTTGGTGGCTACGTGGCCACGGCCGGTGGCAGAGTGGAGGCAGGAGGGGAGGCTGCGGGGTGGTAGCAGGAAGAGGAGAGGCGGGCGATCGGCGATGTGGTGTGGGGTGAGAGAGAGGGAGAACGAGAGAGGATTGTGATACATCAACACAAAACACTGAGACTACAAAACTAGTCATGCACTTTGCAACTAACGTCAGCTTCAAACTTTATCTTCCAAGATAAAAGCCGATATTAACACAGCTTGGAAGTCATTTCGGATTCAAACAGAGCTCATTCATGGGCAAAGCATGTTACCTCTGATACTCTATTCCTGGGAATTGAACATATGCCCTGAAGTGACTTGAGTCTTCCTAAGCTGCGATGAAGACATGAAACTAGTTAAATTGCAATTTACATCCTAGGAAGAACAATAGAAAGAAGCTTATGAGTCATTATTAACTGCTACTGTAACATATAATCTAGCTGGTGGAACAGCGCCTGCCCACAAAAGAGGATCAGGTACATGATCAATTGGATTACAAGCAGTCCTAGATAATTCATCGGGAAGAGGGGCTCCTGAATATGCTACTCTTTGATGAGGCATGTCACACAGGCCCAAAGTGTCCCCTGATCTATCAGTACCATCATGATGACATGGCACTGGCACATATCTTCCATCAGCTATTTCCTTGCTGCAATTGCCATCTTGTTTTTCTTAGAACGTCTGTTGTAAGTTTTTGAACGTTGTAGATTGTGATAATATATCACATGCAGATACAGAAGATGCATGAAAGTTTGTTTCATTGGAGGTGTCTAGAGAGGGCAACTGGTATGGTTCGGTAGGCTGCACAGCAGATTCCAGTGTTCGAAGTTCTTTGCCGGCATCGTCTGAGAAAGCAACAGTTTCCTCATATGATTTGTCACATGAATCTTGCTGACGTCCTTTGCTGGGAACCCACCACTTGATATAACGAGTCAAGTCAATTTTTCTCTCCATGCAAAAGCCACCAGCATATTTTCTTTTCATTTCTTCATCTCTGGATGTACCTTGGACAGGTCGACCTGTCCCTTGGACAGGTTGACCTGTCTTCAGCCCACTCCCACCTACGCACACATCTGCATATGTTGCATGAGCAAACTAAAGTCTCACTCACACATTGCATAAATTTAATTCTTATGCACTCCATGAATAAAATCAAGTCTTGTGCATATGTCCAGGGATGATATCACGACTTTACATTCGTCCCTCCCCGGGTCTGGCCTGGGGCGCAATAGCAGGTCGACCTGCTTGCTATCCCAGGTCGACCTGACCTTCGTGAACTGGTTGACCTGTCTGCTGCTCCAAAGCTGGCCTGACCATCATACCCATGTGCATAATCTCTGTGCCGAGTTCTCACACTCATATGCATGTCCCCAAAATCGCATACATATGCGTGAATTCTTTTGAACTGGCAGGTGTTTCTTCACACACGCTTGGTCGCATGAATGAGCTCTCCTGCGCGGGTGGAGCGGATGGTGGGGTGGAGCGGACGGCGTTCGAACTCTCCTGCTACCCCCCCTCCACGACGCCAGCTGATGGTCTCCACGGTCGCTTTGCCTGTTCGCCGGCCTCCTCTTTACTTCCACGGTGCTGAGCACCCCTTCACTGTACTTGATGGGACTCACTACCAGAAAAAGCGGGATTTCAGACGGACATTATCCGTCTCAAATCCGTCTGAACATCCGTCGCAAACCATATTTGTAACGGAATTCCGACGGATTTAAGACGGGAATCGACCGTCTGAAATTCTTAGTCACAAATTTGTGACAGTTAATTTGTCTGTCTGAAATTCCGTTTGAAATTAAGACAGAATAAATTTCGGTCACAAATTCCGTCTAAATTTCATACGATAAAATTTCCGTATGTAACTTTCCGTCTGAAATTATCCGTCTGTATTTCATACGGTTTTTAAGACGGATTTATAATCCGTTTTAAATACCGTCAGTAATCTGTCTGAAATATTGTCTGAAATCCGTCGCTATATCTGCCGGATATTACGACGGATTACTTATTCGTCGTAACTACCGACGACGGTTCCATATGCATATTCGTCCTAAATCCGTCGGTGTTTGAAACGGAAATCACGACGGATATTAATTTCCGTCTGAAATTACCGTCGCTATTCCAAACGGAAATAGCGACGGAGTGAAAATCCGTCTGAAATCAAAAATATATTTTTTTTAAATATTACGTTTATTTATCTAATAAACCTGTTAAAAAAAATTATTAGGAACCTACTGATAACCACACAAAAAAACTCAACATCAACGTACCCAAATAAATAAACACCACCGAAAAAAACTCAACATCAACATAGATGTTCAAATAAATAAACACCACCAATAAAAAAATTCCACCATGCTGATCAAATAAATACAAAAAAAACACATTAACCCTAGTGATCCGTCTGAATAACATAAAACAAATATCATTAAACATCAAGAAATATCTGGTACATCGTCAATATCCTCATCATCCATATCGTCACTGCCCTGCTCATCTCCTCTGTCGCTGCCCGCAGAAGGATCCCCCTACATTAAAAAAATAATAACATTCATTTATAGATAAAAAAATTAGTGCGAAGAAATGAGCATAAATATAAATCAAACATATCAAATTGATAACTGCAGATTTTATAGATCAACTACTAGCTTGAAACAATATTTAGACCCCCGGACCCGACCTGGTAGTTCATTTAAACTAAGTGTATTTTAAAACTGAACTTTGAGCGCCGAGCTCAAACCGGGCATCCGATTTGGATTCCGTCAGTTCTGACAAGTCACTTTCATCTCCCCGGTCGCGTTGGAATGATCGGCACGGCCGTCCGACTTGTATTTCAAGTTTTTGACCCCCGGACCTGACCTGATAGTTCATTTAAACTAAGTGTATTTTAAAACTGAACTTTGAGCGCCGAGCTCAAACCGGGCATCCGATTTGGATTCCGTCAGTTTTGACAAGTCACTTTCATCTCCCCGGTCGTGTTGGAATGATCGGCACGGCCGTCCGACCGGTATTTCCAATTTTAGACCGCCGGACCCGACCTGGCAGTTCATTTAAACTAAGTGTATTTTAAAACTGAACTTTGAGCGCCGAGCTCAAACCGGACATCCGATTTGGATTCCGCCAGTTCTGACAAGTCACTTTCATCTCCCCGGTCGCGTTGGAATGATCGGCACGGCCGTCCGACCAGTATTTCCAATTTTAGACCCCCGGACCCGACCTGATAGTTCATTTAAACTAAGTGTATTTTAAAACTGAACTTTGAGCGCCGAGCTCAAACCGGACATCCGATTTGGATTCCGTCAGTTCTGACAAGTCACTTTCATCTCCCCGGTCGTGTTGGAATGATCGACACGACCGTCCGACCGGTATTTCCAATTTTAGACCCCCGGACCCGACCTGGTAGTTCATTTAAACTAAGTGTATTTTAAAACTGAACTTTGAGCGCCGAGCTCAAACCGGGCATCCGATTTGGATTCCGTCAGTTCTGACAAGTCACTTTCATCTCCCCGGTCGCGTTGGAATGATCGGCACAACCGTCCGACTGGTATTTCCAATTTTAGACCCCCGGACCCGACCTGATAGTTCATTTAAACTAAGTGTATTTTAAAACTGAACTTTGAGCGCCGAGCTCAAACCGGACATCCGATTTGGATTCCGTCAGTTCTGACAAGTCACTTTCATCTCTCCGGTAGTGTTGGAATGATCGGCACGGGCGTCCGACCGGTATTTCCAATTTTAGACCCCCGGACCCGACCTGGTAGTTCATTTAAACTAAGTGTATTTTAAAACTGAACTTTGAGCGCCGAGCTCAAACCGGGCATCCGATTTAGATTCCGTCAGTTCTGACAAGTCACTTTCATCTCCCCGGTCGCGTTGGAATGATCGGCACGGCCGTCCGACTGGTATTTCCAATTTTAGACCCCCGGACCCGACCTGATAGTTCATTTAAACTAAGTGTATTTTAAAACTGAACTTTGAGCGCCGAGCTCAAACCGAACATCCGATTTGGATTCCGTCAGTTCTGACAAGTCACTTTCATCTCCCCGGTAGTGTTGGAATGATCGGCACGGCCGTCCGATCGGTATTTCCAATTTTAGACCCCCGGACCCGACCTGGTAGTTCATTTAAACTAAGTGTATTTTAAAACTAAACTTTGAGCGCCGAGCTCAAACCGGGCATCCGATTTGGATTCCGTCAGTTCTGACAAGTCACTTTCATCTCCCCGGTCGCGTTGGAATGATCGGCACGGTCGTCCGACCGGTATTTCCAATTTTAGACCCCCGGACCCGACCTGGTAGTTCATTTAAACTAAGTGTATTTTAAAACTGAACTTTGAGCGCCGAGCTCAAATCGGACATCCGATTTGGATTCCGTCAGTTCTGACAAGTCACTTTCATCTCCCCGGTCGCGTTGGAATGATCGGCACGGCCGTCCGACCGGTATTTCCAATTTTAGACCCCCGGACCCGACCTGATAGTTCATTTAAACTAAGTGTATTTTAAAACTGAACTTTGAGCGCCGAGCTCAAACCGGACATCCGATTTGGATTCCGTCAGTTCTGACAAGTCACTTTCATCTCCCCGGTCGCGTTGGAATGATCGGCACGGCCGTCCGACCGGTATTTCCAATTTTAGACCCCCGGACCCGACCTGGTAGTTCATTTAAACTAAGTGTATTTTAAAACTGAACTTTGAGCGCCGAGCTCAAACCGGGCATCCGATTTGGATTCCGTCAGTTCTGACAAGTCACTTTCATCTCCCCGGTCGCGTTGGAATGATCGGCACGGCCGTCCGACCGGTATTTCCAATTTTAGACCCCCGGACCCGACCTGATAGTTCATTTAAACTAAGTGTATTTTAAAACTGAACTTTGAGCGCCGAGCTCAAACCGGACATCCGATTTGGATTCCGTCAGTTCTGACAAGTCACTTTCATCTCCCCGGTAGTGTTGGAATGATCGGCACGGCCGTCCGACCGGTATTTCCAATTTTAGACCCCCGGACCCGACCTGGTAGTTCATTTAAACTAAGTGTATTTTAAAACTGAACTTTGAGCGCCGAGCTCAAACCGGGCATCCGATTTGGATTCCGTCAGTTCTGACAAGTCACTTTCATCTCCCCGGTCGCGTTGGAATGATCGGCACGGCCGTCCGACCGGTATTTCCAATTTTAGACCCCCGGACCCGACCTGATAGTTCATTTAAACTAAGTGTATTTTAAAACTGAACTTTGAGCGCCGAGCTCAAACCGGACATCCGATTTGGATTCCGCAGTTCTGACAAGTCACTTTCATCTCCCCGGTCGTGTTGGAATGATCGGCATGGCCGTCCGACCGGTATTTCCAATTTTAGACCCCCGGACCCGACCTGGTAGTTCATTTAAACTAAGTGTATTTTAAAACTGAACTTTGAGCGCCGAGCTCAAACCGGGCATCCGATTTGGATTCCGTCAGTTCTGACAAGTCACTTTCATCTCCCCGGTCGCGTTGGAATGATCGGCACGGCCGTCCGACCGGTATTTCCAATTTTAGACCCCCGGACCTGACCTGATAGTTCATTTAAACTAAGTGTATTTTAAAACTGAACTTTGAGCGCCGAGCTCAAACCGGACATCCGATTTGGATTCCGTCAGTTCTGACAAGTCACTTTCATCTCCCCGGTCGTGTTGGAATGATCGGCACGGCCGTCCGACCGGTATTTCCAATTTTAGACCCCCGGACCCGACCTGGTAGTTCATTTAAACTAAGTGTATTTTAAAACTGAACTTTGAGCGCCGAGCTCAAACCGGGCATCCGATTTGGATTCCGTCAGTTCTGACAAGTCACTTTCATCTCCCCGGTCGCGTTGGAATGATCGGCACGGCCGTCCGACCGGTATTTCCAATTTTAGACCCCCGGACCCGACCTGATAGTTCATTTAAACTAAGTGTATTTTAAAACTGAACTTTGAGCGCCGAGCTCAAACCGGACATCCGATTTGGATTCCGTCAGTTCTGACAAGTCACTTTCATCTCCCCGGTCGCGTTGGAATGATCGGCACGGCCGTCCGACTTGTATTTCAAGTTTTTGACCCCCGGACCTGACCTGATAGTTCATTTAAACTAAGTGTATTTTAAAACTGAACTTTGAGCGCCGAGCTCAAACCGGGCATCCGATTTGGATTCCGTCAGTTCTGACAAGTCACTTTAATCTCCCCGGTCGCGTTGGAATGATCGGCACGGCCGTCCGACCGGTATTTCCAATTTTAGACCCCCGGACCCGACCTGGTAGTTCATTTAAACTAAGTGTATTTTAAAACTGAACTTTGAGCGCCGAGCTCAAACCGGGCATCCGATTTGGATTCCGTCAGTTCTGACAAGTCACTTTCATCTCCCCGGTCGCGTTGGAATGATCGGCATGGCCGTCCGACCGGTATTTCCAATTTTAGACCCCCGGACCCGACCTGATAGTTCATTTAAACTAAGTGTATTTTAAAACTGAACTTTGAGCGCCGAGCTCAAACCGGACATCCGATTTGGATTCCGTCAGTTCTGACAAGTCACTTTCATCTCCCCGGTAGTGTTGGAATGATCGGCACGGCCGTCCGACCGGTATTTCCAATTTTAGACCCCCGGACCCGACCTAGTAGTTCATTTAAACTAAGTGTATTTTAAAACTGAACTTTGAGCGCCGAGCTCAAACCGGGCATCCGATTTGGATTCCGTCAGTTCTGACAAGTCACTTTCATCTCCCCGGTCGCGTTGGAATGATTGGCACGGCCGTCCGACCGGTATTTCCAATTTTAGACCCCCGGACCCGACCTGATAGTTTATTTAAACTAAGTGTATTTTAAAACTGAACTTTGAGCGTCGAGCTCAAACCGGACATCCGATTTGGATTCCGTCAGTTCTGACAAGTCACTTTCATCTCCCCGGTAGTGTTGGAATGATCGGCACGGCCGTCCGACCGGTATTTCAAGTTTTAGACCCCCGGCCCCCGGATTTTCTCAATTCTTCTGAAGTAAATGAGTTTTAAAATTAATAATGAACATAATTGAGTAATTCCATCAAAATAAAAACATAGTAAACACTCACCTGTGCGGGCTGTGGTGTGGTGGTGGTTGATTTCTGAGGGACCATTCCGCTCTGGGAGAGGAGGCCACTAATTGCCTGCAAGAATACTGACACTTGGCTAGAGATCTCTTGCTGGAAATGCTGCTGCTGCCGCTGCATATCAGAAATCTGCGATCGGACCATGTCCATCATGTCGCTGGCAGAAGCGCTGGGGGCAACGGAAGGTATAGTGAAGGCACTGCCACTGGAAGAAGTATAGCTAGAACTCGCACACGCTGATGTCACCGCGCTTGCGTCTAGGCTCTCCCCAAAACCATATAGTCGGCCTTTCTTCGGTACGCCAGCTGCTGCCACCCACTCCACCGGATCGAACTCCGGCTGCTGCGTGTCTCCCTCCCCGTACTTCTCTGTCACTGCTTTGCTATATGTTTCCTACAAATTGAATAAAATAACTAGTCAATTTCATATGAATTACATGCCAATTTAAATGAACGGTACAAGTTACATATGTAGATAAACTTACCGCTGCTGACTTAGCTGTGTCACTCACAAAATCATTAGTCCCCTTCTTTTTGTGTGTTCTGTCGAACACCTCGAGGAACGACGGAGGTCGATTAAGCTCCACAGCCTGTTATACAATTCATAGTAAAAAAAAAGTCAAATATTGGGATAAATTGTAAGAAGATAAATTGGTATATTACTTACCAATTTTTGTTTATGAGCCGCATAAGAGATGGACCCACTCGTATGCAAATTTGAACCTGGTTTTGACGTCCTGTTTGCTTTGGCTTTTTCGGACTTTTCTATCCACTTGGGGTCGGCAAAATGGTCACAAGATATCTCCCAATCCTCCTGCCTCATCCATAGAGGGCGATGCGCCTTCCACAATTGTCGGTCTTCACTCCCCCCACTCAATTTTTTAGCGTGTGCTCGGGCCTCATGTATTCTCCTCTTGTAACTTGAGAGCATAGTAGACTCCCAGGCACGACGACATCTCGCCGCGTCATGTCCACATGTGAATTGAAAAGACCGCTGTAAATCAATTGCTTTTCACACTTAGTATAAAGTTGTAAATTGACTTTGGGAAATACTTGAATTAAATGACGTAATTACTTACTAAGAACATGTTGTACAATGAATCGCGGACGGACATCGGAAAATCTCTGAAAGTGGAAGCTGCCCCGGGCACATGTGCCAACATGAGTTCGGTGGAATGATGGACAGCGCTATGGGGTTCAAATTTCATACTGCAATTGCAAATGTCAAAATATTCATATTAGACAGTTGAGGGCTAATTAATGTAATATAACCTTATAGATTTACCCAGATACCCAACACGGGCGACGTCTATGATGGGTCGTGCCTCCCTCGTGACAACTGCCGACATCGTCAAGGGGCTGACTGGTGGGGATGGGCCCTGTACAAGTGGGAGGTGGTGGGAGGGCACTGAGACCTGCAAGAATTTATTGTCATGTGGAGTGATACATATACTGTGAACATATAATTAAAATATACATACCTGCAGCGGGAGGTGGTGGGGGTGGCGTATGCACAACAGGTGGGAGGGCACTGAGACCTGCAAGAATTTATTGTCATGTGGAGTGATACATATACTGTGAACATATAATTGAAATATACATACCTGCAGCGGGAGGTGGTGGGGGTGGCGTATGCACAACAGGTGGGAGGGCACTGAGACCTGCAAGAATTTATTGTCATGTGGAGTGATACATATACTGTGAACATATAATTAAAATATACATACCTGCAGCGGGAGGTGGTGGGGGTGGCGTATGCACAACAGGTGGGAGGGCACTGAGACCTGCAAGAATTTATTGTCATGTGGAGTGATACATATACTGCGAACATATAATTAAAATATACATACCTGTAGCGGGAGGTGGTGGGGGTGGCGTATGCACAACAGGTGGGAGGGCACTGAGACCTGCAAGAATTTATTGTCATGTGGAGTGATACATATAATGCGAACATATAATTAAAATATACATACCTGCAGCGGGAGGTGGTGGGGGTGGCGTATGCACAACAGGTGGGAGGGCACTGAGACCTGCAAGAATTTATTGTCATGTGGAGTGATACATATACTGCGAACATATAATTAAAATATACATACCTGCAGCGGGAGGTGGTGGGGGTGGCGTATGCACAACAGGTGGGAGGGCACTGAGACCTGCAAGAATTTATTGTCATGTGGAGTGATACATATAATGCGAACATATAATTAAAATATACATACCTGCAGCGGGAGGTGGTGGGGGTGGCCTATGCACAACAGGTGGGAGGCCACTGAGACCTGCAAGAATTTATTGTCATAAGTAGAACAAATATTGAAGAATTTAAATTAAAATATACATACATGATCCTCGAGTCTTTTTGCCACTGAGACCTGCAAGAATTTATTGTCATGTGGAGTGATACAAATATTGCGAACATATAATTAAAATATACATACCTGCAGCGGGAGGTGGTGGGAGTGGCGTATGCACAACAGGTGGGAGGCCACTGAGACCTGCAAGAACTTATTTTCATAAGTAGAACAAATGTTCAAGAATTTAAATTAAAATATACATACCTGTAGCGGGAGGTGGTGGCGTATGTACAAGTGGTGGTGAGCCGACACTTGCACCTATAAATAAATTCTTTTAAGTTTGTCAATAATTAAAATATTTATATAGCTAACTTATTGATCAAATATACCTGTGTCTGAAGAAGATGGTAGCGAGGAGGTAGTAGTGCCCCTCTCACTGCTAGATCTCCTCCCACCCCTAGTACGACCTCCTCGCACCATTTCCTTATGAATAACAAAACAATTAATACATATTAATCCACAATTATATAAGGCTAGACAAATGTTATTTAAAATTATGCTTAAAAGTAAGAATCTTCTTACTAAATTATCAAAACATGCCTCCCTCATGTTGATATATCTAGCTCAACTTCATCATCTTCGTCATCCATAGTAGTCTCATGAGATTCAAAATCTTCGTCTTCATCTGATTCTTCCTCCCCTCTAACATCAACATTTAGCTCCGTCGGATCGACTTCTTCCACGCCATCTCGCGTACGTAATGACAGTGGCTCATCAGATTCGTCCATATTAAACCTAGAGGAACCGACAACGCCAACTTCGTCTGATTGATAATATTCAGCACGAGCAACCTCTGAGACATCTCCACTCATAGTTAACTCATAAGTGGGAAAGAGTTTTGAATTAACCCTGCAAACTGCCCACCAATCTCTATTCTTGGATGATGGATAGCTTGAATAGTACACTTGCTGGGCTTGTGCGGCTAAAATGAACGGTTCATAGGTCTTAAGTTTAAACCTATGCTTGACATTGATAATCCCATAATTTGTGTCATGTAGAACAGAATTAGGATCAAACCATTGACACTTAAATATGTATACATGATTGTCTTGTCTCAAATACTTAAGTTCTAAGACTTCTTCAAGAATACCATAGTAGTCCAATTCCATTTCATTGTATAAACTTCCCTTCACACATACGCCGCTGTTCATCGTAGACTTATTTCGCCCATAATCCCTTGTATGAAATTTGTATCCATTCACAATATATCCCGGATAGGCACGTGTCTGGTTCGAGGGCCATAACTTATCTGTTGTACTCTTTCATCAGTAATGAGACCTTGTTCAACCTATATTCAAATTAGAGTAGTTAAAATAATAACAATTACCTCAACATACGTAAATACAAACATATATATTCAGAGTTCACACTAACTCGGTTTTTTAGCCATTTGGAAAAAAACTTCTCGCGTTCTTTTTCAATCTCCACATCCTGGATATTTGGACATTTTTCAGCTAATTCTGAATCAAATTATATGCAATATAAATGTAGCACCCCGTAAAAAAAATGATTAAAAAAATTTGATAAAGCCAATGTATAGACTTTTTGAAGTCAATGTTGTATAGACTTTGAGGAAGCCAATGTATAGACTTTGAGGAAGTCAATGTATAGACTTTGAGAAAGCCAATGTATAGACTTTGAGGATGTATAGACATTGAGGAAGCCAATGTATAGACTTTGAGGATGTATAGACTTTGAGGAAGCCAATGTATAGACTTTGTGAAGTCAATGTTGTATAGACTTTGAGGAATCCAATGTATAGACTTTGTAAAGCCAATGTATAGACTTTGAGGAAGCCAATGTATAGACTTTGAGGAAGTGAATGTATAGACTTTGAGGAAGTCAATGTATAGACTTTGAGGAAGCCAATGTATAGACTTTGAGGATGTATAGACTTTGAGGAAGCCAATGTATAGACTTTGAGGATGTATAGACTTTGAGGAAGCCAATGTATAGACTTTGTGAAGTCAATGTTGTATAGACTTTGAGGAAGCCAATGTATAGACTTTGAGGAAGTGAATGTATAGACTTTGAGGAAGCCAATGTATAGACTTTGAGGATGTATAGACTTTGAGGAAGCCAATGTATAGACTTTGAGGAAGCCAATGTATAGACTTTGAGGATGTATAGACTTTGAGGAAGTCAATGTATAGACTTTGTGAAGTCAATGTTGTATAGACTTTGAGGAAGCCAATGTATAGACTTTGAGGAAGTGAATGTATAAACTTTGAGGAAGCCAATGTATAGACATTGAGGAAGTGAATGTATAGACTTTGAGGAAGCCAATGTATAGACTTTGAGGATGTATAGACTTTGAGGAAGCCAATGTATAGACTTTGAGGAAGCCAATGTATAGACTTTGTGAAGTCAATGTTGTATAGACTTTGAGGATGTATAGACTTATGGAGTTGCTGGAAATGTGAATTAAGATCTTACTCAACATAAGGTTCAATCTCGAGGCAATTCAAAAGAATATATATCTCAGCGGCGTGCAACTCTCTATCTTCGAGCGTGCGAGTCAAGCAACGTCCGAACGCACGTCCAGGATGTTTAAATATGGAGAGCCGATCGGACGATTCATCCACTCCCCCATCATCATTACGTGGAGGTCGAGTACGACGAGTTTGAATCTCTGGCTCAAAGTACATAGAACAGAAGTTCGAAATTTCTTCAAGAATGTATGCCTCAGCAATCGAACCCTCCACCTGTGCCTTGTTGCGAACTTTCATTTTTAATTCATGCATGCACCTACAACAACAAGTCAGATGGCAACAATATGTAGCGGCTATGGACGACTTATAAGTTAACAAAAATTGTCACATACCTCTCAAATGGATACATCCATCGAAATTGTACTGGACCTCTGACGATAGCCTCATATGGCAAATGAACGACCAGGTGCTCCATCGAATCAAAGAATGCCGGAGGAAATATCTTCTCTAGCTTGCAAATGGTTGTGACAACTTCTTGTTCGATAGTTTGTACATCCCGAAGTCTGAGTTCAGATGCACATAAAATCTTGAAAAATTGACTCATCTCAGCTAGTGCTCCCCATATCTGCTTTGGCAACAAATCACGAAATGCAATGGGCAGTAGCCTCTCCATGAACACATGACAGTCGTGACTTTTCATACCATATATTTTCCCCTCATTAACATTCACACAACGGGCTATGTTGGATGCATATCCATCTGGGAATCTCAGTTGTTTCAACCACTGGCATACTTCCTTGATCTGTGTATCATGAAGCACATAAGTTGCTTTAGGCTGCACAGTTTTGCCATTGACACTTTGTAGTTCCAGTTCTGGACGTCTACAAAGCATCTTTAAATCCATACGTGCTTTGGCGTTGTCCTTTGTTTTCCCTTTAACATTCATGATCGTATTGAACACATTATCAAAAAAATTCTTCTCGGTATGCATGACATCCAGATTGTGTCGTACAAGAAGAGTTGACCAATAAGGTAATTCCCAAAAAATGCTTTTCTTGACCCAGTTGTGATCCTTTCCAAAATTAGGGAGTTGCCGTGTGCTACCAGACAATTGAACTACATCTGGTAAATTGTGCACCCGTGACGCCATATGTAGACCCGACACCCGTTGCAAGTCAGCTTCATCCATTTCAACAGTATTTTTTTTAAACGAGTCTTTTTGCCTTCGAAAAGGATGGTCACTTGGTAGCAACCGCCGATGGCAATCAAACCAGCAGCTTTTCCCCCCATGTTTCAATACAAATGATTTGGTATCTTCCATACAGTAAGGACATGCTAGCCTCCCATGTGTGCTCCAACCAGATAGCATTCCATATGCAGGGAAGTCACTTATTGTCCACATCAGTGCAGCCTTCATAATAAAATTTTTCTTCCTATATGCATCATAAGTAACAACTCCATCAGTCCATACAAATTTGAGCTCATCAATCAACGGCCTGAGATATATGTCCAAATTTTTTCCGGGACTTTTTGGACCAGGAATTACTAGGGACAAAAACAGATTTTCTCGCTTCATGCACATGTGCGGCGGAAGGTTGTACGGTGTCATGAACACTGGCCAACAAGAATAAGCTGCCACTGAACCACCGAATGGATTAAAGCCATCTGTGCATAAACCCAATCGAACATTACATGACTCCCTTGAAAAGGCAAGATGAGTACGACTAAAGTGAGTCCAAGCTTCACCATCGGCAGGATGACTGATTATATCATCGGCACGACGTACTCTTTCGGTGTGCCATGTCATATGCCGAGCCGTCTTTGAGGACATATACAGTCGCTGCAGCCTAGGCACAAGAGGGAAGTATCGCAACGCCTTGTAAGGTACATCTTTTGCCTTTGAATTGACCCCCCCCCTTAGGTTTGAATCTGTCATGGCCACAAATGGAACATGATATCTTATCTGCATCATCTTTGTAATATAACATACAATGATTCGGACATGCATCTATTTTCACATATCCAAGTCCTAAGTCATTGACCATCTTTTTTGCACGGTAAAAAGTTTCTGGCAACTTCTCGTCTCGAGGCAACATACTCTTGATCAAGAGGAGGAGACGGTCAAAACAAGTCTCACTGATGTGAAATTCAGATTTCAAGTTCAACAACTGTGACACTGCAGACAATCGAGTGTGATTTTCACAACCATCCCACAGCGGCTCATCAGCATCCCTAAGTAGTTCATAAAATCTTCCGGCTGTCTTATTCGGCGCTTCATCGTGAATATTAAAACTAGGACCAGCAGCATCTACAACCATATCCACGTACCCACTTGTGCCTGCAATATTGTCGGGCTCATACCTCAAGAATTGCTCACCATGACACGTCCAATTCGTATAACCATCCACGAACCCTTTCGTGTACAAATGATGTTGCACATCCCATGTTGAACACCACCTCAAGTTTCTACAACTTGAACAAGGGCATCGAATGTGACCGTCGCAATCTATTGCTGCATTTGGATTCCCCAATGCAAATTGAATGAAACTCTCAACCCCAAGCTTAAAGTCATCTGACACCACCCGGTCAACTATTCTACGATACATCCATGAACGATCTGTCGACATTTTGCCTGCACCCAATAAATGACAATACACATCCTAACTTTCAAATCATTACTCATAATATTACACCCGACCCTTTCCTCACATCGTTCATCATAGACCATTTGCAGTTGGAAGAGGAATATTGATTAGATTATCACTTTTTAACCCATCCATGAAGGTTTGATCGCACAATCACTTACCATATGTGCTGCACGATTTGCTAAAAATTTCGACATCATCTCCCCACACTTCTCCGATATACCATATATATTTATTGATTTTGAAATTTTCTTAAACACTTACAAGTAAGTGGTTAAGAAAACACTCAAAATCAATAATGGTATATCAGAGAAGAGTGAGGAGACACAACCGAAATTCTCAACAAACCATACAAACACATATAGTAAATGACTGCCTAAGTGCGATCAAACATTCACAGACTGTCCAAACGGGACAATTCAAGACTTTGAGGTAGATATATATATTCTCATAAACAAATGAGAACATACACATCAAACCCAAAGTCTTGAACGGGAAGGCACATTGACACGGTTTTAACGCGCTCTCCTGAGGTGCGTGTAATGTTAGGTCGCACCCACGCACCTCAGCTCACAGGGAATACCCCATGCATTTATATAACATAAAATTAAATAACAACGTAATTATCATTATGGACATATCAAATTAAATAACACCCAAATTACAAAATTTTTCAAATGAAGAACATCGAAGCTAAACAATCTACATTTTTTAGTCAAATTAACATCAAATTTCTATTAAAATCAGATTTAAAAATATATTTACATGCAATAAAAATCCACAAAGTTTTAAAAATCCACAAACTTATGCTGTCCAAATGCTTAGATTGAGTCAACCACTCACCTTCTCTTACATAGCAAGCTGTCAGCTGCCACTTGGGCTCTGCTTAAGCCCTGCATTCATATTGATCCCCCTCATGATGGCTGCCAATGCCATCTTATTGGAGCCCCCCTCCCCAGTCTCTTCCCACTGACCCCCACCACACGCCGGAGTGGCTCCGGTGATATTGCACCCCCACCCCCACCCTTCGACCAAAAGTCATCCCAACCCCTCCCTACCCCCTTTCTCCCTCTAGCAATATTCGGGTGAGCTCGCGGCCCCACACCCTCCCAACCAGCAGTCCCCACCCCGGACCCCTTGTAGCACCTCTCCCTTAACCCCCCACTCCCAGAGTAGCCCCCCTAGATCCGCCTGAACTCTCCTCCCCCGGACCCCCCACCCTCCCAGAGATGAGCCCCTACCCCAGACCCTCTGTTGGATCCCCCCTCTCTGAACCACCCCACTCCTAGAGCAGCCCCCCCTCGGACCTACCGCAATCGAACCCTCCTCCCCTAGACTCCCCCCCACTGGAACTTCGCACCCTCCCAGCCAGTAGCCCCCACCCCGGACCCCCCACCGGAGACCCCCTCCCTGAAATCCCCACTCCCAGAGCAGCCCCTCACCCACCGAAACCCTCCTCCAGACCCCCCATCGGAACCCCCCCACCCTCCTAACCCACAGCCCCCACCCTGGACTCCCTGCCGGATCCCACTGCGCGCCTGAACCGCCCTCTGCCAGAGCACCCCCCGGCCCCCTCCGCTCTTGACCCTCCTTCCCGAAAACCGCTGCTGGAACCCCTCTCCCTGCCAGACCAACCTCCCCCTCCCGGATCGGCTAGAACCCCCGCCCTCCCTGATGATCCCCAAGCTTTAAAAAAAAAGGAACAACAAATGCAACAATGGCGATGGTGGAGGCGCGTCAGGTAGGGAGAGTTTTACAGAGAGAGGGTGAGGGAGGGGGCTTACCAGACCAGAGAGGATGGCTTGGAGGATGGCGACAACGCGACACTGGCGGCGACAACGAGGACGGCTTCGATGGCAACGACGAGGACGGCTTCAACGGCAACGGTGAGGGGGGCTCTGCGGGGACGACGACGACGAGGAAGGCTTCGACGACGATGGCGAGGGCGGCTTTGGCCGCGACGGCGAGTACGGCACCGGCAGTCTCTCCTTGGCAAGGAGATAGTGGAAAGAGAGTGAGAGGGAGAGTGGGAGTTAGACGGAGATCGCGGGGGAAGGGGGGAAGAAGGGGGGAAAGCTTCGTCGTGGGGGAAGGGGGGAAAGTTTCCATGGAGGTAAAGAATATTTGTAACGGATTTCAGACGGATTATTTCCGTCTGAATATCCGTCTCAAATCACGACGGATATAAAGACTGAATATATTCCGTCTATAATTATAGACGGATCTTCAGAGGGAATATAGTATGTCGTTAATAACAACGGAATTTGTAACGGAAACTAATCCGTCACAAATACAGACGGATTTTACGACGGAAAAATATCCGTCTGAAATATCCGTCTGAAATCCCACTTTTTTTGGTAGTGACTGTTGGTAGAAACGATCCCCTGTTTTCATCTTTGCGCGCCTCCCCCGCCATTCTCTAGTGCTCCGCCGCTCGCCGAGCATCCACCAGAGGTCCTTCCTCCAACTGCAGCACCTTCTCTCGCTGCTCCTCTTGCTCTGGGGACCCCAGTGACTTTGGACGTCGCCAACCGGGGCCCCTCCCATGCGATCTTGTACATCGGTGCCCCTCCTCTTGCAGCGCAGACAGTTGGGTCTGTCCTGGGGAAGGCTGGCGGCGTTTCTCCTACCATCTCCTCCTCCGGAGGGCTTCGCTACAGAGCATTACCAGCTATCTCCCCTTGGTCTGGCACCGCCAGTCCGGCTGTTCCTGGTGTGGTTCCCCCTGCCCTTGTCTCCTCTGTGTCCCTGCCTGCAGTGCTGCCTTGTGGGGTCGACTTGCCCCCTCAAGGGGTCGACCCCTCTCCACTAGCTATGCTCGTCGCCTCTTTTGGTGTTCATTCGGGGCTGGCTGAAGTGGCCCCAGCCGTGGTGCTTGCCCCACCTGCTGTCTCTTCTACCGTTGCCCCGCAGCCTCCTGCTGCCGCTCCTTCCATCGTTGGTGCTTCCTCGGTTGCTCCTGCCACTCCCTCCGTGAGTGGTCCTGCCGTCACCGCTCTACCAGCCTCTCCTGGAGGGCCATGTGGCCTTCTTGGTGATCCTAGTGGTTGTGTGGGGCTTGGGCTCGGGGATTTTTCGCCTGTGGCGGGATGGCAAGGGCCGATTTGGAAAGGTTACATGACCTGCAATACAAATTACAGAACTTGCATAAACTAATGTGTGTGAGAAGGGGAAAATATTTCCACTTTCAAAATTGGAAATATATGCGGAAAAGCACACATGGGGTAGTGCGTCTGCGGCGGGGCTCTGCGGTGACCGGTGGGGCGTCGACGGTGGGGCGTTTGCGTCTGCGACTGGGGCGTCTGCGGCTGGGGCAGTCCTCTAGAGGCCTTGCGGTGGGGCGTCTGCGGCTGGGGCAGTCCTCTAGAGGCCTTGCGGTGGGGCGTCTGCGGCGGCCGGTGGGGGCAGTCCGCAGATTACAACGACGGTGGGACGTCTGCGGCTGCGTATGGGGGCAGTGGGGTGTGCGGTGGCAGGTGGTGGGGTGAAGGGTTTCACATGGAGAGGGTTATGATAAGGGTAGTTTAGGATTTTCAACTTTTTTTAACGGAAGGATGGAATATTCCATTGAATATCTAACTATTTTAACGTCGATGAACTACATGGGCATTTCTGCTAGAGTTACATGATTTTAAGGACTTTTTAAACAATAGTGAGATTTTAGGGACTAAAAAGCAATTCGTCATATTTGTAGGGACTAATATGCAAAAAAACCAATAAAGTATTGCAACCTGATGTGCAGAGCAGAGTGTCGTTGCTGAAATTGACTTTGACTGACGAGAGTGCATCAATTTTGGCTAAACCATTAATGACTTGAATAATTACGTCAATTCTTCAATCTTGAATGTATTCTAGCGTTAAGTCATCGTGCATAATTTCTTGCGGTTGTTTGGTATACGGTTTGATCTGTATGATTTTGATAAAATGATAAGCAGGATAACAGTTGTCTTTATACCATTCAGGAATTGTAGAGATAAACAGTAGTTTCATGTTTTTTCTTTTCGTGTATTGGCGCGGACTTGAAAATATTGTATGGCTCTATACAGTTGATAGGGTAAGAGGGAGATTTTTTTCAATTCGTGTGTTAATTCAATTTCTTTGAGGAGTCCGGCATTAAATAAGAGTTGAACCTTGTCTGGCTTAGGTATTCCTGAAATTTTTGCATAGGTAAGGAATTGTTTATGCTGAACTTCTAACCATGGATGATCTTTTTCATCAAAAGTTCTTAGGAATTGTTCGGTTTCAATCCATGCTTCTTGGCTTATAGTAGTTCTTGTTTCTTCTTTGAGAAAGGATTTTTTAGTTTCAAAGATTTTGATTTTTCTTGATCGTGTTAATTTGTTTATAGAAGCTGTTTCCGTCATCGTGATGGCTTTGCTATAGGTAGGTTTAAGGGTAAGCATTGATTTTTCTTATGATATTTTGACTTTTTCTTTTTCTGATTTTTCTATTTTTTCTAGTTTGGGCTATAATGTAGGTGGAGTAAGTTCAGGTGGATGTGATCGTGGTGTAGAAGAAACAGATCTTTTGTTGGATAAATTTTTAATTTTAGTTTTTATGAAGGCTTCTTCAACATCAAAAATAGTGCGTTTTAATTAGATTTCTATTAATGCATCTTGAAGAGCTTCGTGTCTATAATAAAAGATCATGAAGATAATACTGAAGAAGGCTATGACTATTACTTTCACGTGTCATTACTGTCGTGATAATGACTATTACCGAATTAAAAGAAGAATTTTAAATCTATTCCAATTCTATCTTTGCATCATGTCTATGATATCTTTTTGCACCATGAATCATGTTCATGAAGAAATCATGAAGAAGAATCAAGAGAAGACCATGAAGATAATACTGAAGAACTTCATATCTCTTTACATCATGAATTATGATTACATCATGAATCTAGAAGATATCATGAAGAACGTCGTAAGTCCATCAACTCTGGAGGCTCTGAATTCTCGAAGTAAGACCCAGGTGGGGCAGTAGAAATTGAGCGTGAGCTCTGATGAACGAACGAATTCTTCAAATCTTTTCAATTCTCTTCGATTATCATGTCTATTTCATGCTATCATGTTATCTATGCAATATTTTTATTGTCGCAATGCCTTTTCGCTATTCTCTGCAAATACAAATATGTTTAAATCAAATTATTTATCTATAAAACATGGAAAACCTGAGAAAACCAATCCAGTTCTTGAAGTTTCATTACTTGAATAGAGTCAATTTTTGCTTAGGATTTATACAAGTGGTTAGTTTGTCTTTAATTATTATGTCGTTTATAATAATTTCTTTGCCTTTAGAATTCATTTTTTAGAGAGTTGAACAAGTAAACTTACTTGGAATATATCAATTATTCACGGTATAGTTTTTGTAATCAATCATGTATTTAATCATTTATTTTTATGTTGATGTTGTGTATGTTATTTAATTCATATACAATACATGATTTTGATGTATTCTTTGATGATGATGTATAAGATTCTTAAAAGGATTATTTGTGAAAGCATTTTTCTTTAAGCATGGGCTTTTAAACATTAGTTTTCAATTCTGTGTCGCTGTCATGTGTGTCATGTGTCTCTTTTAGGTGTCTCTTTTAGGTGTCGCTTTTATATACCAATTTTTTCTTTCATATAAGTGTCATATTCATAAGTGGCATAAGTGGCTTTTCTTTCCTTAGTAACTTTTCTTTCTTAAGCATACTTACGTTTATGTGCATAAGTTGATATAGTGTTTAAGTTATTCATATTCACAAGGCTTAACGTTTAAGGCTCTTAATGGTTGTTTTGTTGTTTTCTATGTTATTTTATAGAAAATGTATAGAAACTTATAGAACTTGAATCGTAATAATATGTAATAGAGATATCATTTGTTCTTTTGTTGTGAAGATATGTTGTGAAGATAATCAGTAACTTTCTTTTTAAATTGCTACATTTTTCATGGACCAATATTGTAAATCTTGAATTCAACAATTGCTACATTTTCCATGGACCAATATTGTCACCAGATCAGACATCGAAAGTATTTATACATGTGCAAAAATTGAACAAAGACTACGGACAATTCAATGTCTGTACACTTGTACGCATAAAGAATCTACCAGCAGAAGCCACTGCAGTAATTTATGAAGAAGAATCAGTTACAACTGAAGAATTTCAAACCAACGTCACAAATCTCTCGGCTTTATTGGAAGAAGCTATACAAGTTACGCCACCTACGCCAGTCGACACAGTTCTAATGCTCGCACCATTTAAAGCACCCAAGATAAAGCAAAGCAATCGTCATCCCAACTCGAGCACTGTATCAGCTGAAGCATCAACTTCGTCATCATCAAAGAAGTAAAAAGCTCAACAGCAAAATTAAAAACTCCTACAAGTCAGAGATAGACAGATGACAACAAACCCAATTGTCACAGACAAATGACAGCAAATCCATTTAGACTGTTCAGTAAAATCTAGAAGCAGTCAATACTTCATGCAAAGTAAGGATCAAATGCCACGAAGCAATCAAGCCAAAGTAAAGAGACAACACATCAAGCAATGACTCGAAAGCGATGTTCATAAGACATCACCATCAAGACATCACATCAAGCAATGGCATGTCAAGCACCAAGACAAAGAAGACATCACATCAAGCATCTAACTTTAAGTCCTTGTCATCCTTTATGTCAATATCAAGTATCTTTCCTTTATGTAAAATCTAAATGAGTCGCCATTGTCTAGTCATCATGAAAGAGACTTCTCGTGAATTATTGAGCCCCGGGGAGTCATAATTCACAAGAGTCACTTTCCATCACATCACATCAACCCCATATTATTGTATCCACATTTCATGTGAATATACATTTTATTGGCATTTCATTTAGTGCTCTCATGCCTATATAAGGGAGGTAGGATTCATTCGTAAGGGCATCCTTAGCATTCTTACCATATCCAGACATATCTCCAGACATCCCTAAATATCTTCGAGCAAGTCATCTAAGGAGGAGAATCTCCTCCTAGATCATCAAGAAATGTAAGTCATATATTTCCGTCCTTCGGGACTATTTATGAAAATTTAGAATTTCTAATTCTATCTTTGCATCATGTCTATGATATCTTTTTGCATCATGAATTATGTTCATGAAGAAGAATCAAGAAAATATCATGAAGATAATATTGAAGAACTTCATATCTCTTTACATCATGAATTATGATTACATCATGAATCTAGAAGAGATCATGAAGAAGATTGTGAAGAACGTCGTAAGTCCATCAACTCTGGAGGCTCTGAATTCTCGAAGTAAGACCCATGTGGGGCAGAAGACAAAGGAAAAAGCCCAATCACTGAAACACAACCTCATCCACCTGTTCCATCTATGCAACAAAAATTGGAACTTAAAAAATGGGAACCATTAGCAATCATGAGTTATGGCAATTACACATGTCCCTCATTCAAACCTATTAAAGATCTAGACTAATTCAATCAATGCATAACTTAACAGACTCTATGAATTTGACTCTCTTATCAAGAGACGAATTAGAAAATTTATATGAAACAACTCTGGATCTAGACCACTCGACTCTTAACACAAGAACCAACAAATTCTCTTTATAAAATTGGTGAATCAAGTACACCTAATGAACAACTCTATGTCGAGGAAGAAATAGATGAAAGTGAAGTTACTGGAGTCGCACCACCCGGAGTAGCACCACCGGTATTTCATCTCCATCCTCACATGTCTCAAATACCTATACAAAAATAACAAGATCTACGAGATATATTACGAGAATAAAAAACTTTTGAATTAATCAATAAAAATTATATTGACCTAGGTTGCACAGAATCTACTGAAGAAATGAAAAAGAAAATAGATCGACGGGCAAATGAAACCACCATTCAAACCTCACAAATTTTAGATAATCCAATCAACCTTCAAACCACCGTGAATTATATAAATATTTCCCTAATCGGAAATGTCTAAGACTGGGCATCCCGACTCGTACATCATCTACGAAAGGATTGCACTGGCTATCAATTTTTACAATTTCTAATCAATGGAATGTATATGGAATTCCTAAGAGAAACAAAAGAAAATCTGGATGCACGACAATTAAAACTTCAAAAATAAAGAGTAGAATTTATGCTTAACAACATAAAATGTTGTAGTCTCTGTTATATAGAACCATTTTTATGTGATTACCAAAAATCATATTATTAATTATATGAATCATTTTATCATCCTTATATAATTATTTATCACATTTATATAATTATTTATTCATCTTATTTTCTGAGTGACAAATAATACGATAATTTTTTTTAAAAATCTCATTCGACGTCATTATAATCTTACCGTATCACTTTAAAAATATGTAAAATCTGATAGACTTACTATTTTACGTGAATCATTGTTATTTCACAAGATAGCCCCAACAAAATATTACTATCCAGATTCCATAGCTATCTGAATAATAAACATTTCTTATATATGAATTTATCGCCAACGGATTCTGATATCTAATTATGACACAACAGAGGGTCACTGCCTTTTTTACACGTGAAAAATCAGTTTTTGTATAATTACAATTTTCCACCCTAACCCAGTTTTTCACGTGTAAAAAAGCAACGGAGCCCGGTGAAAAAGTTCCATGGACTGTGACTGTGACCCTCCGGGGGGAGTGACCGCTGGAAATGCCAGTTACACGCGGTAGCTCGAACGATGCGTGTGTCTGTGCGTCTGAAGCATGGCCGGTGCTTCGCCTCTCCCCGCGGTCGCCATCGTCCCGCTCGTCTTCCTCTGCTGCGCCGCGGCCAGCGCCTCCGCCGCCTCGCGCTGTTCCGTCAGAGGTATTCACACCCCCCGCATCCAGCTCCTCTCTCCTTCCTCTGGATTCTCCTCAACGCTTCTCCAATGGTAGCTCGCGTTCTTTCTCTTGTTATGCTCGTCGAATGTCCAAGCATGGCTACTTCTTCACAGAAGCAGCCACACCTTGTCATCTCCAACTTTTCGCCGACAGAGTCTAAGGATGGGTGTGGCTGTTCGGGGAGTTTCGGCGGGGAGGCGTCGTTATTCTTTTTGTTGAATGCTTTCTTTGTTTACCCGTGTGATTCTGCCTTATTTTCGTTCATGATATATTATGTGCTGTTTCTAGACCAGAATTTTACTGGCATACTCTACATTGATACTACATCGATTTCTTCCGATTTATCTTTTAAAGGCTATATGCTCATTAGGTTCTTTTCTTCTTTGTTCTTCTGTTTTATGTTCTAGGTTTGTCATTAGTGAGGGATCTGAGCAGCGAACGCCAGGATAACTACGGAAGAAGTGGTCTGTCGCATATTACGGTGGCTGGTGCTGTTTCACATGGAATGAAGGAGGTACTGTAATGCAAAAAATTCAGCATACGCATCTAGACTCACATAGAAAAGCAAAAAAAAAAAAGTAAAAAAAGTTGAGATCCACGGTTGAGGGGGGCAATAATCATGCACAATTATCCCGGCAAAAAACTTTCCAGTTGCTAAAATTATAGGGGAAGAGATACAATTGCATTTAACCTCTGAGCTAATTTCAATGCTAAATTCCATATGGCTACTGGTTAATTTGTAAGAACCAAGCATTAACATTGCAAATTACAATAGAGACTCTGCCTTTTAAGTTCCTTTCCGTGTTGATATGCATTGGATTTTGTTACTCTGAAAGGCACTTTTTTCTGGGGCATCTTTTGTTTTTATTAATTTTTTAAAATTTTCACGACCACCTGCTAGTCCTCGATGTTTCTTTCAAATTAAAAATAGACTAGATATGGGGGAGCGGGGGTGCTCACCTTTCCTTGAGATTGACTTATATAGAGAGAGAAAAGAGCCCATCCTGAGTAAAACAGCAAAGATTATACATAGATTGCAGGTAAGCCTGCTCTATCTAATAGAGAAGCTCCTCTGGCTTTCGAAGGCAGTTAATGTATGGTATGAAAGATGAGAGTCCACTCAGTAACACATCTGGGATTATCTAGTCTCTCTGCTCAAAATTTGCCTCCCGAGACATGCAAAAAAAATGTAATTGGCATTTTGAGCTACATATTTGTGAATTCATCGCCCCAGGGCTAAACAAACCAATGAATGGATCGCCTTAGGTGATTGTATCATTCAAACTTTTAGAGTCAATTTCAACATGACTTACAGGAGTATCATATGCCCCGACATCTTGTAATAGTCGCACATGAAGCAATTTGTGTTATTTGGCTAACTTGATCATAAAGCACCTTTATATCCTAGACTCTAGGAATGTACTGACATACATTGGTTGGCTGTGTGTCTTTTGGCATCCCTAGTTTCACCTTGATATCCTGGATTTGTGCTTTTAGATTGTCCAGTTTAGCAGGGGCCATTTGTACTGAAGCAACACCATAGTCTCTCCACAATAGCGCACATGTTTCAATGATGCATCATTTGCAATATTTTGGGTGGTCTACTCCATGCTGATAAGTTAGTGGATAACTGTGGCTGATGACAGGAAGATCTGGATTCTGGACTTCATTAAAGTGAGCCTCTTATACACAAAACAGTCTACCTGATTCAAATCTAAAATAAGGCAGCTACTCTGTGGGCTGCTTATTGCAATTTCCCATATATTAGTTCAGTTAACACCCTTCTTGTCACCATCGTGCATCTTCTATCCTTTCCTCAAATGTACAAGTTTGGGTCTTCAAAACATTACTCTCACACGTAGCAGCAGATGTTAATCCTTGTATGTTGCGCTCACATAGCAATTAAGGTTGCATCTAGATAGCATCTATTCAAGTGAGCTTGGATCAAACCAATGATCTTGAGCAAGGTCAGAAATCTTTCCACGCATAGGACAAGAGAGTGCAGGTGACCATTGGATGATTCTATAAACATCCTGGGGATATGCTGGATAAAAATATTTTTGTCTGTGCCTGGTAAGTCCTGCAGAGCATAGCAACTGAAGTAGAAATCACATATTGAGGGATGATGCACTGATTCTTCAGTTTAAATTAGGTTGGTCTTGTTTTCATGTTTCCCATGAACTATAGTGCATATATTTGTTTTTGACTAGCTCCAGTCGGTAGCCCATATTTACATGATCTTGTTCTTTCCACTGGAAAGTGGTTTAATCTTGTGGTATAACCCAAGCATTCCTTATTTTTTTTCTACTTCATCATCCTTTGGTTCCTCTGGAAGTTTTAAAATTGAACTGCTTCGCCTGTCTCATCTTCGTTTAAATATGGAAAATATATACTTATGGATTCTTTTGTATGTTATAGTCAACATTCTGCTACTGAAGGGAAGGTAAGCGATCTTAACATTGATTACTGAGAACATCTTGATCAGAATAATTTTTGAAAACCAGTTAGTTATGACATCATTTCCATATGGAGCGATGAAGAATTCATTCAAAAAGCCGAGGTGTTAGCCTGTTAGAGATTCAGATCCTTTCCAAGGTTGGGCATTTTCGTGGATTATGAAAATCAATTAGTGATGGGAGTATTAATGCAACCGGACCCCTGAGAGGCTGGCGGGGGTTATTGTCTCTGTTGAAAAGTACACAGTGAGGGGACTTATACTAGACAGGCAGAGGCTCAGTGCTCATGGAAGCAGCGTACAGGTCCCTGATTGATTTGTTTATTCTTAGGTTGAAGTTGTATATTTTTTTTTCTGAGGGCACATAGTTGAGTTGGT
Source organism: Amorphophallus konjac (assembly GCA_022559845.1). Classification (NCBI taxonomy): domain Eukaryota; kingdom Viridiplantae; phylum Streptophyta; class Magnoliopsida; order Alismatales; family Araceae; genus Amorphophallus; species Amorphophallus konjac. Next base: position 333,745,801 of record CM040119.1, read on the forward strand.
GAGGAATCTCTTCTCTACCATGGTTTTACATTTGTACTACCTCTATTTCTGAATAAAATTGGAGGTATAATCCACACTTACTTAAAAAAAAAGAATAATTCTGAAGTTGATGCCTGGGGTGAGTGCTATTCTTGTGACTAATGAACTAAACTGAACTCATCTGGTCACATAAAGTAATTGATTGAGTCATTGGAGTGGACCCTTATAAATGTTTTTTTTTCTTGGGTTAGTGGTTGGTACCACTAAGTTGTATTAAAGTAAAAGAAGGGATGTACAAGTGTAGCCAAGGAGTTCACCAAAAGATCCCTATACAAAAAATCAGCACATCAAGACAATGTGGTACCCACTGACCCCCCAATAATACAAAAAAAGAGGAATTATGAGAGTCCACATTACATAAAACTGAAGCCCACTGTCTCACTTTCTCCACAATGGAAGAGGCAATCATGTTTGAGGCTCTAGCTTCCCTCCAGAAGATCCGGCCATTTCTTTCTCGCCATATAGCCCACACTCCACAATGAACCCTCATAAACGTTGCAGCACATAGACTCTCAAGTTCGTAGGTAGAAATGCACTCCGATGTATGTGGACGTGTCCTTGGATACTACAATGGATCTATCACCTTATTGCATTGGAACACTGTAATGCAATTAAATAATTTAGAGAGAAGACTGGAATGCTAACCTGTTCCCAAATGAAAAGGAACTGTTACAGGTTTCCAGATCATTTTGACAATTGTCATTCATACGCAGGTACTTAGTGGCCTGTTGATCTTAAGCTCACATGAATTTGGATATTATCAGAAGCCATTCAACTCTCCTTAAATTTTATTGTTGTTGCTTTTTCCCATAATGTTTCACTCTTTTTTCTTAGTCCTCTTTCATATTCTTATTAAATCATTTACTCCCTGGGGTTTCTTGTCATATTTGTTGAGAACATTTTTATATGACAGTATGCCACATGAATTACTTCATTGATTGCGGTGATTTTAAGAACACACTTTCAAATTTAAATGCAACGTAATATAGTGATGTTGAGAAATGCTGTTCCCACCATTTTTATGCTGCAGGTCTGCTTTGTTCTTTGTAGTTCATTTTTGTTTTACTTTGCTCTTACCCTTTTCAAATTCAATAATTTGATGGACTTTTCTTTGAATCTGCAAGATTGAACTTTGGCTTCAAACGTTTGCTCCCGGAACAAGGACTCCAATACATAGGCATTCATGTGAAGAAGTTTTTATTGTTCTGAAAGGGAGTGGCACACTTCTACTGGCTTCAAGCTCACACAAGTTCCCAGGAGAGCCGGAGAAGTATCAGATTTCTTTAAACAGCACATTTTCTATACCCGTGAATGATCCGCACCAGGTGATTTGTGATAAAACATGGTTTATGCTTACTGTTCTCATCATTCATTATTTCCAACTACAATTTGTTCTTTTGAGGTGGTTTTTTTTTTAAAGTGGATGCTACCACTGTATATATAAAATAAAAAAGGATTTACAAGAGTGAGAAATAAGCGCTCAAAACATCCCTGTACAAAATGTGCATCCATAGGATGTAATCCCCCCGTGTCCTCCTGATGACATCAAAAACAAGAATAGTCTACGTTACAATATAAAGACTGGGTCATCGAGCTGATTTTGTCATCATTTGGTTATCTACCATGGTCCCGTGGTCCTGCAGCAACCATTACTGTCCTTTACAAGGAGACACAGGCGGACCTACCTCCCTCCTCCTGTGGCTTGTTACTCTCCTCTCCCTTGTTGCCCTCCTCTTGGACTCCCCCCCTCGCCTCCCTTGCCATGCCCGTAAGCCATCTCCTTCTGAACTTGGATGAACACCCATTTCAGATCCTTATCTAGACCTGTAAAGGAGATTTCCACCTTGTTTGCAAGATCCTTCATTTGTGCCTCCATTAGTCTCTTGACTACCCCCACTATCTCCTTCATCTCTTCCCTGGACATATTACCCCCGGCAGTTAGATCACCCCCATTGGGCTTCTCTTCCTTGGCCAGATTACCCTCGACAGTCCAAACACTCCCATTGGACTCTTCATCTGCCTCCCTCCCTCCCTCCTTTCCATTCTAGGTCTCTCCGGGATGGCTTCCTTGCCATCTAAATCCACTCTAGCGTCTTCCTCTTGGCTGCACTGGTTGTGTCCTGTTTACACGCGGAATTTTCAGACATCCATTTCGTCGGATGGATATGCATATATTTAGGCATATTGTTAATTCCGCGCTTTTGGGATTTATCAGACGATTTAGGGTTCGTGTACGGGACCTTTCCCCACCGACCGGAGTCGGTGTTAATTTACATCGGACAAGTCCAAACACCTTTGATTAATTGTCGAAGAATGTCTTTTGCCTCTATGCATTGTGACATTAATGATCTTGACGATTCCCCATTACGGGTACATACTCTTGTGAAGAATTTTGAAGATTTTATTTCTTGAACATATGATTTGAATTATAATCGGTCCTTCATGACCTTCACATATAGTCCCGATAGTGTAATCGGGTCTTTAGGATAACATCCGATCACAACCAGAGCCTTTGAATTTGCCTCAATCTGCATTTGGATCTTTGAATTTACTTTCGTCTTGATCGGGTCGTTATATTTACTTTTGTCCTCTGATTGGACGGTTGAATTTAAATTCCATCACAAGGACCGTTGGATCGCCAAGCTGATCACTGTCGGTCCGTCGGAATCGCTTCGTGGTCATAATCACTCATTTTTTTATTATGATCAGACCCTTAAGTTGGCTTGGTGTCCATAAAGGACATTCCCACTTGAGGCGGGATATATTTGTAATTTTCCTCCATCAGGATCGAACCGTTGGATCGCCAAGATGATCACTGTCAGTCCGTCGGAATCGCTTCGTGGTCATAATCACTCATTTTTTTATTATGATCAGAGCCTTAAGTTGGCTTGGTGTCCATAAAGGACATTCCCACTTGAGGCGGGATATATTTGTAATTTTCCTCCATCATGGTATTTCTGCAGTTTTCCCAAACATTGGGATGTTATTGGAATTTCTGACTCTTTCTGAGTATTTCCACCCTTGTTCGGAAATAGTCCCGTCACTTCCTGACTTCTTGGGTATTTCCATTACTTTTGACTTTTCAGAGCATATTTGACATTTCTTGACTTCTTGGAGATCGTCCCGTCGTTTGACTTCCTGGGCATTCTTGACTTCATTTCTTGACTTCTCGAAAATAGCCATGTCATTCGACTTCTTAGGTATTCCTTGTCTTAATTTATGGACTTCTTGGAAATAACCCCGTCATTCGACTTCTCGGGTATTCCTTGTCTTAATTTCTGAACTTATTGGAAATAACCCCGTCATTTGACTTTTCGGGTATTCCTTGTCTTAATTTCTGGACTTCTCGGGATAACCCCGTCATTTGACTTGTCGGGTATTCCTTATCTTCATTTCTGGACTTCTCGGAAATAACCCCGTCATTCGACTTCTTGGATATTCCTTGTCTTAATTTCTGGACTTCTCGGAAATAATCCCGTCATTCGACTTTTCGGGTATTCCTTGTCTTAATTTCTGGACTTCTCGGGAATAACCCCGTCATTCGACTTATTGGGTATTCCTTGTCTTAATTTCTTAATTTCTCGAGGCTCCATGAAAAGATATAGGGATTTGGATGGTTAGCCATAAGCCGAACACAGGAGAGCGCACACCGCTTCAGAGAAGGGGCGTGGTCCCACTCCACCGAGTCGTGCAAACGGCGTAAACCAAAATGAGGGTATTTTGATAATTTTGAGACCCCACAAATGAGGGTATTTCTGTAATTTTCTCACAATCAGGGGTATTTCTATAAATTTTTCTTCATTGGGGAGATTTATGTAATCTTTCAACTATCGGGGCTGAAGAGGCGAGATCTCGCGCTGAGTCCTGAGCGGGCTATGGATCACCAGAAGATGAATCTGTAAGAGGGGGAAACGTATCAGAGGGCCCAGGGGATCTCCCTGGGGGAAAACCCTCCGATGGCTAAGTCAGTAGAGCTATGGTGGAAGCGATAATGGGGGGAGGAGAGAGCTGATGCGCGAGAATCCTCTCCACCAGAGGGTGAAGCGAATCGTGCTCAGGAGCTAAGGTTGTGTGAATGCCTTGTTTCTCTTACCTTCTTCCGGAGGGTGTCCCTTGCTTAAATAGTGCGCCGCCTTCAGGAGTCCTGTAAGCTGAGGGGTTCCCGGCGGGAGTTACGTCTTTAACGGGGGCTTTCATGGCCTGATCGTGGGAACGTTATCCCCTCGGAGTCCGGCGGCTCCCCTGACTCTCCCGCTGGCGGGGGACTCTGAACGGCTGCACAAGCGGATAATCAACCGGCCTTACCGAGCCTCGGGGATGCTAGCTCATGTCCGAGCGATAGGCATGGCCCGGCGAAGGTGGGGTCGGATAGGTCGGCTAGAGCCTATCTCTCTCGGACGGGGAGAGGGCTTTAGGCCGGACTTTCCTTGGGACCTGACCGTTGTCTCGGGCCCTCCGAGCCTAGAAGGCCGCCGGGGAGAGTTAGTTCCTCGAGTCTTATTTATTGGGCTTTTCTTCCCTAAGTGGGCCCTGTGGGCTATCACTCGGGCGGGCTCGCCTGGTTGGACCTTGTGGGTCTTGTTGGGCTGCCTTTGTGGTGGGCTGCGGAAATCCCCCTCTCCACTTGTCCCTCTCCTACTCCCGAGCCAAGGAGGCTCGGATGAGTAGTTTTTCGAGGCTTTGGACCGGCGTGGCTCAGGTGGGTGGAATTCCGTTGGCGTTATGGAGCCGCTTATAGCGGTCGCCGAGGTCCGTAATGATGATCCTGACGGATTCGAAACGAAGGGCCCCCCCTTTTTCTCGGAGCACGGAACGGCGCACCGCCACCCTCAGGGGTTTTTAGGGGGCGCTGTTCATCGTTCTAGGCTTCCAGGGTTTTAGGCTTTCCTTGCTTCTTGATGCGTCGTGAGAGCACAGCGGAGACGCGGAGCCTTGCGGCGGCGTTCGTGGAGTTGGCGAGGATAACCGCAGAGGCGGTCCGGCAACTTCCTTCTCCCTCGGAGTCTTCGAGCTCGTACGAGGGATCTTCCCCCGACTCGATGGCGGGTCAGAGTCCGGAGCTTGTGCCGGCGAGGCGGGAACCCGTCCCCAACTGCAGTGAGTTGGGGGAAGCGGAGGTGCGGAGGCTGGAGCATCGTTTTCGCCTGCCTCTCAGATACAGCTTTGCTGCCGCCGCTCCGCACGAGACGAGTCTGGATGATCGCGGGGAGCACATTTGCACCTTTCTTCTGGCTTGGAAGAGCGGATTTCGTCTCCCTTTCGATCCTTTCGTGCTGCAGCTTCTTAATTTTTTCCGGTTGGCGCCTATTCAGCTGGTGGCCAACTCATATCTTCTGCTCTCGGCCTTCCGGATTCTTTGTCGTCAGCACGACATTTTTCCTTCCTTGGACCTCTTCCATTTCTTCTTTGAGTTGAAAGCGCACCCGTCGGCGGGAAAAGGCTTCTACTTCATCTAGGCGCGGAGGAATAGGAGCTGCATCTCGCTTGCGGTGAAGGACTCCTCGCACAAGGGGTGGAAGACCCACTTCTTCTGGGTGAAGGCGGTGGCGACGGACGAGATCTGGAGATGTCGGACCTCGCCCAACTTTCATCCGAATCTGCCCCCTCGCCAGGAGGAATTCCCTCCCCACGTAGAGCAGCAGGCTGCCCGTCTACTGGAGGACCGTCGATCGGCCGAGGAGCTGGTGACGCCGGAGAACATCGAACGGTGTCTTCTCTCGCGGTTGACGTCGACAGGTACAGCTCTTGAGGCTCTTTTTCTGGGTGGTAGCTCCTTTCCTCCTCTTGACTGGGGCTTCTCCTTGTTGCAGACGTGAGGCGGGAGCCTCTGGAGGAGGCGGCCGAGGTCATCGATCTGGGAGATGACTCGGCAGCCGATGAACCTGATGCCTCGGCGGGTCGTGCCCAGGCCCGAGACAAGGGCAAGGGGGTGGCCCCCGAGGGGTCTTCTCGATCGACCGGCCTGAAGCGCAAGGATCCCCTGGCGGGGAAACTGCGGGAGGCCGTGAAGGCCAGGAAAAGGGCCAAGAAGGCCGGCCTTTCTACCGCCGTCGGGGGCGATTCTGGCTCGGCGGCGCTCCCCCCTCGGGGGTAGGATGGGGCCGACCCCTCCGGGCTGGCTCTCCCATCCGCCGGGCGAGAGGGGGCCGAGGAGACCAGGGGCCCCTCAGAGGGAGGTGATGGGTCGGCTCTCCCCTCTGCGGGGGCAGAGGGGGCCGATGCCTGTGTGGCCGGCGCTGGGACCGAGGGATCGGTCGGCGCGGATGGGGGTTCGCCTGCGGGGGCGTTGCGGCCCCATGTGCCGGAAGTTTCTGGTGCGGCCGATCCTGCGGCGTCGGTCGAGGGTGGGGGTTCGCCCGGGGAGGCGTCGCAACCCCAACCGACCGTGGCGCGCGGGGCGGTCAGCTTCGCTGCCCGAACAGGGTCTTCTGGCGGGGTGCCCAGGGTGGAGCGGTCCCCTTTGCCGGAGCCTCTGGACAGGCTCGGTATCTCGGGCGACTTGTACCGGTTCTGCCGGTCGATCGCCGAGAGGACGAGGGGGGGAGAAAGGCGCAATACTCCCGCCGGGGTCCTTGATGTCCTGATGGAGGGCGGCCTGGTCATAGCTCGGACAGCGGCCGTGATGGCGGAGGCGCACGCCCGGACGGAGGCGGAACGGTCGAGGCTTGCCTGGACCCTTGGCGGATGCGAGGGAAAACTAGCCCGGCTCGAGGGGGAGCATGAGGGGCTCCGGCGGGAGTTCCTCGCATTCAGGGAGTTGGCGCAGTCGAGCCGACGGGAAGCCGAGGCGCTGGCCGAGCAGCTAGCAAGGGCCCAAGAATCACTCGAGAGGAAGAGCAAACGTCTGGAAGATGAGCGTCAGCGTCACATCGAGCTGGATGGCCTCTGGGAGTTTGAGCGCGGCGAGCTGCAGGCTCGGGCGGAGGACGCGGAGCGCCTTCGTGCTGAGGCCGAGGCGGACCGAGCCCGGGCGGAGGGCCGGACGATCGAAGCCGAGCGGAGGATGACCGAGCTAGAGGAGCGTCTGGCGAGGGCGGAAGAGCGTGCGGCCGAGGCGGAGCGGGCTCGGGTTGAGCTTGCCGGAAGGGTAGGGCAGGTTGAGGCGGAGGCGATCGAGCGTTACAAAGGCTCGGAGGCTTACTCGGCCGACTTGATTAAAGCTGCCCTCCCCTACTATGAGGTAGCGCTCCGCCGGGGTGCTCGAAAGGGATTCAGGCAGGGCTATCGCCGGGCGATGAGCTATGCCAATGAGCACCTTGCCGAGGGCGATTTTCCTTACGGCCAGAGTTATGACTCGGATGAGTCAGTTTCCAGCTCCTCATCCTCGGCCGGGGAAGAACCGGAGGAGTCACCTCCAGCGGGGTCACCAACTCCGGAGGCTCCGGGAGGGCTCACGACCGGGACAGTTCTCGCACAGGCGAGGTCAGTGTCTGGGCCGGCCGTCACCGAAGGTACCGGGGGTGACGCGTCCCCTACTGCTGTTCCTGAGCTTCAAAGTGGGCCCGAGGCCTGATGTATTATGCTTTATTTTGCCCCTTCCCCTTTTTGTCTGTTTTTCCTTTTGTAAGAGGACTTCTTTATGGGAGGCAATAAAGAACTTACTTTGTTTGATCGCTATCTTTGCCGTGAATTGGCTGGCGTATCGAGGGCAGTTGGAAAGTGCCGATATTCTTTGCACCGTTTTCGCATGCCGATTCGGGAGACTTCTGGCGGGGCGTCCTTTCATTCCACCATGCTTTGAAAGTCGAGGCGCTTCGCGAATCCCGCTAGGGCGGGGGCCGAGGAAATGGAGGTGACCTTCCAGGGGAGGTCCTGTAGCGTGTTTTCGAGGGGGGAGTCATTTAAGGCGCGTGGCCTCCCTTGGCCTATAAAAAGGACCGAAGGGTGCTCCTTCCCTCTTAACACTTAGGACTCTCGCCGGCGGTCTGCTCTTATTCCCTCGTTTTCGCTCTGCGTTGCGCCGCCGCGATCGGAGCATGGAGGACCCTTCAGAAGGTGACGCCGCAGACGACGGGGAGCGGCCGGTTCCAGCTGTCCTGGAATATCGGTCGGATCCCACGGTCGCCGCGCGTGCATGAGACGGGTCCGACGGTCGCCGCGCGGATCTGGAGAGGGCTTCGACGTGTGGGGGCACGCCGTTTGCCTCCTCTTGGCTCCGGCGAGGCTTCCGTGTGGACGCCGAGATGGAGGGCGGATGGGGGAGTTAGGGATGCCGGCCGTCATTCCCCTCCGTGGGAGGGGAGGAGGCGGCTCGCCTCTGTCCGCAGCCTCTTTCTCTCTCTTTTGTTCTTCATTTCTTTCACTCTTCGGGGGCTGCTTGCTTTCTGTTCGCCTCCAAGGAGTTGGTGGATTGGCAGAGAGGAGACCTTCACGGCGCTCCTTTTTCCAGGTTGTTGCCAACTTGGAAGGTAACCTTCCTCGCGTGAAAGGTGGCCTTCTCCTTGTCATCCCTCTGTCACCCTTGTTACGGTCCACCCGAGTCAACTGGGTCGACCATCTCTTGTCCGAGCCAGTTTCTACGCGAGGCAGAGTCAGTGGCTGGATGCGAGAAGGTCAAGACCAGGTCGGCCGGGCGATGGCCGTCTGCCGTGGTGTTAGATGGATTTTTGCTTTTCACTATGTAATGTATTGGCAGTTGCCTTGCTGATGTACCAACAATTATCTTGAATGAATGCAAAAAGGGGGTTTTATTTCACCCGATTTGTTGATACAGTTTTCAGAAATAAAATCTGCGTAGTGTGGTTGCGTTCCATGTCCGGGGAATGGGTTCCCCTTCCATCGTGGCCAACCTGTACGCACCTTTCCCGAGCGTCTCGATCACTCGGTAGGGGCCTTCCCAGTTGGGGGATAGCTTGCCCGCCGCCTCCAGTGGTCGAGAGGCTTCGGTCTTCCTGAGGACGAAGTCCCCTGGTCGGAATTGTCTGCCCCGGACCTTGGCGTTGTAGTACCGAGTGAGGCGGCGCTGGTATTCCGTAGCTCGGACGTTCGCGATCTCTCGGAGTTCGTCTGCCAGGTCGAGGTTCTCGAGCAACTTCTGCTCGTTTGCCTCGGGCGAAAAGCTGATCACTCGGAGAGACGGATTGGCGATCTCTAACGGAACGACGGCTTCGGTGCCATATACCAGCTGAAAAGGGGTCTCACCGGTTGCCGTCCTGGGGGTCGTTCGGTGCGACCATAGTACGCTAGGCAGTTCCTCGAGCCAGCTACCCTTAGCCTTGCCGAGTCTGGTTTTTATGCCCTTCAAGATAGTTTTGTTGGCATTTTCAACCAGCCCGTTGGCCTGAGGGTGGGCGACCGAAGTGAAGTGGTTGCGGATATTTAGGTCGGCGCATCTGTCTCGGAAGTACCGAGAGTCGAATTGCCGCCCGTTATCGCTCACTATCACTCGGGGGATGCCAAGGCGACAGATGATCGATTTCCAAACGAAGCCCCAGGCGACTGTCTCGGTGATCCTTGCTGTAGCTTCAGCCTCGATCCACTTGGTGAAGTAGTCGATGGCGACGATGATGAACTTCTTCTGGGATTGAGCCGTTGGGAATGGCCCAAGGATGTCGATCCCCCACCGAGCGAAAGGGTAGGGCTCGGTAAGGGTGATAAGTTCCGTGGCCGGCTGATGGACCAAATGGTCGAACCGCTGGCAACGGTCGCACTGTTGTACGTAAGCCGTGCAGTCGCGCTGTAGGGTAGGCCACCACTACCCCTGCCTTAGCAGGATTCTGGCCAGCGACCGACCTCCTGAATGTGCTCCGCACAGGCCTTGATGAATCTCTTCAACAGCTTGGCTCGCTTCGTCGGGACCGAGACACTTCAGAAGGGGCCCGGAGAACGATCTTCGGTAGAGAACGTTGTCGAGGATGACGAAGCGCCGAGCTTGGTACTTCATTCGGCGGGCTTCCCGAGGGTCGGAGGGCTCCTGGGAGTCCCGTAGCCAGGACAGGTAGGGGGAGCGCCAGTCACCGGGAGTGGCCGAGTCAATGGCGAGGAGCTCCGAGTCTATGCTCGGGCGCTCTAGCTCTTCTAGGAGGACCGATCGTGTACCTTCCGGGTCTAAGGAGGAGGCCAGTCGGGAGAGGGCGTCCGCCCGAGAGTTTTGCTCCCGAGCTATTCGGACTACCTCGAACTCCTCGAACTGCTGGGCCAGGCTCCGGACCAACTGGAGGTATTTGATCATAGGTGCCTCCCGAGCTTCGTACTCGCCATTGACCTGGCTTGCAACTAGCTGGGAGTCGGTGTGGATCCTGACTCGCTCGGCCCCCAACCGTCGGGCCATGCGGGCTCCCGAGATAAGGGCCTCGTACTCGGAAGCATTATTGGACGCCAGAAAGTTGAACTTCAGGGCGTATTGCAATTCTATTCCTTCGGGGGACTTTAGGAGGATCCCTGCGCCGCTGCCGATCGAGTTGGACGATCCATCGACGAACAGCTCCCAGGTTGGCCCGGTTGCTGTCGGAGGCCTGTCCTCGACCGGAACAGTGCTCTCGGCGATGAAGTCGGCGAGCGTTTGTCCTTTGATAGCTGATCGTGGCCGATACGAGATGTCGTAGGCCCCGAGCATGATGGCCCATTTGACGAGTCGCCCTGAGGCTTCGGGATGGGCCAGAATCTTCTTCAGTGGCTCGCCGGTTAGCACGGTGATGGGATGCCCCTGGAAGTAGGGTCGGAGGCGCTTTGCGGAGGTAACCAATGCTAGCACAAGTTTCTCGGTTGCGGGGTACCTCCGCTCGGCCTCGTTGAGCACCTTGCTGGTGTAGTAGACCGGCCTCTCGATTCCTGAGTCATTTCTGACTAGGACCGAGCTGACCGTTGATGGCGTCGCCGAGAGATAGAGCAACAAGACCTCGCCCGGGACGGGCTTGGAAAGCACCGGGGGCGAAGCCAGGAACTCTTTGAGCTCGGCGAACGCTGTCTGGCATTCCCCATCCCATGCGAACGTAGCAGATGCTACCTTGGGCCCCCTCATCAGCTTGAAGAAGGGCAAGCATCGTTCGGCCGCACGGGACAGGAAACGACTGAGAGCAGCGACACGCCCCGTCAGACGCTGGACGTCTTTAATACACGCGGGCGGGCGCATGCCCAGGATGGCCTGGACCTTGTCGGGGTTGGCTTCGATCCCTCGCTGAGTGACCAGGAAACCGAGGAACTTCCCGGATTTTACTCCAAAGGCGCACTTGGCGGGATTGAGCTTCATGCTGTACTTCAGGAGGGTGCCGAAAGTCTCGGCGAGGTCGGTGAAGTGGTCTTGGGCCCTCGGGGTCTTGACGAGCATGTCGTCGATGTAGGCCTCGACGTTCCGACCTAACTGTCCCTCGAACATATGGTTGACCAGTCGCTGGTATGTGGCTCCAGCATTCTTCAATCCGAAGGGCATCCGGGTGTAGCAGTACACGCCGTAGTCGGTGATGAAGGCGGTCCTCTCGACATCTTCAGGGCTCATTCGGATCTGATGATAACCCGAATAGGCATCCAGGAAACTGAGTATCTCGTTGCCCGAGGTTGAGTCAACCAGTTGGTCGATGCTCGGTAGCGGATAGCAGTCCTTGGGGGTGGCCTTGTTCAGATCGGTGAAGTCTACGCACATTCGCCACTTGCCTGTGGTTTTCGGCACCAGGACGACGTTGGCTAGCCACGTCGGGTATAGGACCGGTCTAAAAAGACCAGTCTCTTGTCCCTTGGTGACCTGCGCCTTGATGATCGCCTGTTTCTCGGGCGCATGCTTCCTCCTCCGCTGCTGTACGGGTCTCACGGTGGTATCGAGGTTGAGCTTGTGCATCACAGTTTCCTCTGGTATACCAGGGAGTTGATCATTGGACCAAGCGAAGACCCGGACGTACTCAGAAAGAAACTCCTTGTATTGCTGCTGTTCCTCTGGTGGTAGGTCGGCGCCGATCCTTACTCCTAGGGCCGGGTCGTCGTTCAGGAATACCGTTAATAACTCGCCACCGGGTTCGGTGGTCACGGCTTTTCCTTCGACTCCCCTGGGGCCCTTATCCTTCCCGTCCGGCCTTGAGGCTTCCACCGAGATATTGTAGCACCTTCTAGCCGTGGCCTGGTTACCTCGGACTTCCCCCAACCCGTTTTTGGTGGGAAACTTCATTTTTTGGTGATAGGTAGATGGTACGGCCTTTATTCGGCTGAGAATTTTTCGGCCGAAAATGGCGTTGTACGCTATCATACCTTTAATCAATATGAAGTCCACTATGATCGTAACGGTTTTGGGTGGGGTGCCGATAGTGACCGGCAGGCTTAGGGCTCCCTCGGGGTAGGTGGCCAGGCCATTAAACCCGCAAAGGGGCGTTCGGATCGGGCGGAGCTTGGATGGGTCTTCCCCCATCTTGAGAAAACAGTCATAAGATAATACATCGGGGGCGCTCCCATTATCAACCAAAATCCTGTCTACATTACAGTGATTTATTGTGGCCGAGATAACGAGGGCATCGTCATGCGGGGTGCTCAGCCCTTCCAGGTCTTGGTCGGAGAAGGCTATGACCTGGGGCTCCATCGGCGGGCCTCTGGGGGGCTCTAAGGCTCGGCTGACCCGCTCGGCATGACGTTCCCTTCCTCTGCTGGTGTCGCCGCCCGATGCCGCTCCTCCGGAGATGACGTTGATGTGGACCCCTCGGGGGGCGTTGTCGATCTCCTCTGCGGCGTCTCGGTCTTCTTTGTGTCCGGTCGTGAACCGGGCTAGATGCCCCAGACGGATGAGGCGCTCGATCTCATCCTGGAGCTGATGGCAATCTCCGGTGTGGTGCCCGTGGTCGCCGTGGAACAGGCAATGCCTGTCCCGCTTGCGGTTCTTCGACCTCATTGGCTCGGGCTGGCGGAGAAGTCCCGAGTCTTTGATGTCTTCATAGATCTCGTAGACTGGCGCGGTCAAGGGGGTGTACCGCTCGTACTTTCTCTTGCGCTCTCCTTCTCGATCGCGCTTCTTACCCGAGCCAGGGTTTGGCTCGGAGGTCCGCTTCTTGTCCCCCTCCCGACCCGAGCCGGTTGCGTCTCGGCAGGCGCTGAGTACTTCTTCGCACTCGGCGTGGCGCAGTGCCAGAGTCACTAGCTCGGCAAGGGTCGAGGGAGGGTGGAGGACAAGCTCGCGGCGGAGATTCTCGTCCCGGGTGCCCCCGGTCAGTGCGATTGTGGCTGAGGCCACATCCAGGCGGGGGATCCTGAGGGCTTCCGATTTAAATCGGTGGACGTAAGTCCGGAGCCTTTCCCCTTGCGCCTGTTTGAGAGCCAGGAGCCCCGCTACTGACCTTGGGGGGGCGCTACCGGCGAAACTCTCCTTGAAAATTCGCCCAAATTGCCTGAAGTCTCGGATGGACCCAGGGGCGAGGGCCCGGAACCATGCCTGAGCGCCTTGGACCAGGGTGGCCGCGAAGGCTCGGCATTTGATGGGATCCGGCGTTCCATGCAGGGTCACCAGGGCGTCGAAGCTATCGTAGTGGTCGGCTGGGTCGCCCTGGCCGTCGTAGAGCTTGAAGGTTGGGATGGAGGCTCTGGGAGAGACCTCTGCCTTCAAGATGTACTCGGAGAAAGGGGATTTCTCCTCGTCCTCCGGGAAAGAGGTCTTCTGCAGGGCGCGGAGGGCGCGCTCTTGTTCTGCGAACCGTCTTTCAAAATCTCGTAGCCGGAGAGATAGCTCCGGTTGTGGTCGCGCCGTGGGGCTGGGGGGGGCGTCGTGGCGATCTCCCGGAGCACTGGTGCCCGGGCGCAGCGGCCTCGCCCCCTGCTTCCCTCTCCTCGGCGTGGAGGAAGCCTCTTGCTCCGTAGGCGGAGCATGCGAGGGTCCTCCGACGTCGTTGCGGAGGAGCTGTCGGCCGCGGAGGGTGAAGCGGCCTCCGGCGGTGTGTTGCGTCGCACTCCTTCGAGGGGGACTTCCTGACGGGGCCCGGGACCTTGCGTCCCTAGCCGCCTGGGCCCTCATGAGCTCCACGAGGACGTCCATTTTTTCGTTGAGGGCCTGGAAGGCGTTGGCGCCACCGTCGAGGGGTGCCCCTGTCTCCGCCGGGGGGGGTGGTGGTCTGTTGGTGTGGACGCTGGCGTTGGAGGGGGGGCTCTGCGAGACCCTAGAGGGGGCGCCTCCCGCCGCTGCCATAGCCTTACCCTTCCCATCGGCGGATCTCCTCCCTGAGCTTTTTCTCACCATCTTGGCTCTTCGTGCGTTTCCCACAGACGGCGCCAGATGAAGAGGCGAGATCTCGCGCTGAGTCCTGAGCGGGCTATGGATCACCAGAAGATGAATCTGCAAGAGGGGGAAACGTATCAGAGGGCCCAGGGGATCTCCCTGGGGGAAAACCCTCCGATGGCTAAGTCAGTAGAGCTATGGTGGAAGCGATAATGGGGGGAGGAGAGAGCTGGTGCGCGAGAATCCTCTCCACCAGAGGGTGAAGCGAATCGTGCTCAGGAGCTAAGGGTGTGTGAATGCCTTGTTTCTCTTACCTTCTTCCGGAGGGTGTCCCTTGCTTAAATAGTGCGCCGCCTTCAGGAGTCCTGTAAGCTGAGGGGTTCCCGGCGGGAGTTACGTCTTTAACGAGGGCTTTCATGGCCTGATCGTGGGAACGTTATCCCCTCGGAGTCCGGCGGCTCCCCTGACTCTCCCGCTGGCGGGGGACTCTGAATGGCTGCACAAGCGGATAATCAACCGGCCTTACCGAGCCTCGGGGATGCTAGCTCATGTCCGAGCGATAGGCATGGCCCGGCGAAGGTGGGGTCGGATAGATCGGCTAGAGCCTATCTCTCTCGGACGGGGAGAGGGCTTTAGACCGGACCTTCCTTGGGACCTGACCGTTGTCTCGGGCCCTCCGAGCCTAGAAGGCCGCCGGGGAGAGTTAGTTCCTCGAGTCTTATTTATTGGACTTTTCTTCCCTAAGTGGGCCCTGTGGGCTATCACTCGGGCAGGCTCGCCTGGTTGGACCTTGTGGGTCTTGTTGGGCTGCCTTTGTGGTGGGCTGCGGAAATCCCCCTCTCCAGGGGCATTTCTGTAATTTTCCCGCTTTCGGGGTCATTTCAGCAATTTTTTTGCCATTGGGGGCATTTCTATAATTTTTCCGTCATCGGGGGTATTTCATAAATTTTTCCTCTATCGGGGACATTTCTGCAATTTTCTTCCCACCGAGGGTATTTCTGCAATTTTCCCGCTATCGGGGGTATTTCTGTAATTTTCTGTCCACCGGGGGTATTTCTTCAAATTTTTACCCACCAGGGGCATTTCTGTAATTTTTTACCTACCGGAGGTATTTCTGTAATTTTCCCGCTATCAGGGGTATTTCTGTAATTTTCTGTCCACCGGAGGTATTTCTGTAATTTTTGCACATAACTGTGTTCTTCTCATGATTTCCAAGGTTTTCTTCATGGACTTTGGTTATTTCTGAATTTTAGACGGTTTCTCCGTCATTTCAGCAACTTCGCTTAACCGCAAGGGTATATCCCCAATGATAGGGGCATGTATGCAATATCCCTTATTGGATTTTTGCAAATGAACAAAAGTCTCATGGCTTCAAACTTCAAGAAACTCTAAGTCTTCAAGCTTCCAAGCTTCTCCAAGGGGCAAGAGATGCAAGCCTTTCCTCTTCGTTTCTTGAGTTTCATGCCTTTTCTAAGACAAGTCTTCACATAATTTTTTGATCTTGAAGATACCCCCAACATGAGGGCATATGCATCGTTTATGTCCTATGATGATAGGAGCATGCAATATAAAATCTTTCTTTTCAATTTGTTTTATATATGCAAGTGAGAAAATATTTGAGCAATTCTCATCCTTTAGATTTCATGCTTTCAAACTTTTTTTTTTTGGTAACGGGGAATCTAGCATAGTAGTACGGAGAGCAGAGCGATTATTGGGCCACCCGAGTTCGAGTCTTACCCTACGCATCTTGCCACCCCTTTTTTGTACCGTCGCCATAAAATCCCGGGCTCACATCCCTCGAGGATTAAATGTGAGCCGGGTAAGCCCCCCCCGGGATTCGATCTCGGGTCCCTCCTGTGAAAAGGAGGACCTTTCCCACCGAACCACTCGGGGTCCTCTGCTTTCAAACTTCATGGCTCATGCATTCTCGAAAAAAAAACATAAGTCTTAAGCCCCCCTTGAACCTCCTTGCGCAGCCTCCAAGTGCTCCCTGCATTATCTTCCTCCAAGATGTGCCATATTTCTTCCTTTCTTTCTCTTTTTGGAGTTCTTCTTGTCTTTTCTCTCCAGCTCTCTTTGAGCTTTGGCTTCAACCTTCCACGAGAGTCTCCATCCCCCTCGTTTTTCTTCCTCTTCTCTCCGGCCTCTTTTGAGCAGAGTTTCAACCTTCCACCAGATTCTCCTCTCCTTTCCCACAAATGAGAGGGCTTGGGTTTTATAGGAGGTGGAGGAGGCCAAGGGGGAGATCTCCCGGAGCTTAGAGAAGGTAAGCCCCTGCCTTTTCCTCTTCCCCGTCTCTTCCTCTCCCTATTCTTCCTCCCCCGAAGGTGCAGTAGCAAGAAGGAAGACGAGGGGATGTCCCCCGGTGCGCAGCAGGCGGAGGGGGGGAGCTCCCCCGGTGGGTGCAGGCGGGCAGACCGGGGGGGAGCTCCCCCGGTGGCAGCAGGTCCGGGGGACCTCCCCCGGTGCAGGTGGGCCGGGGGCGGGGTCTCCCCGGTGCAGTAGAGAGGGGGGGGAGTCCCCCCGGTTGGAGCTGGTGGGGGAACCTCCCCCGGTGGGTGGCAGCAGCAGGATGGGGGGGCCTCCCCCCGGTGGCAGCAGCATGGGGGAACTCCCCCCCGGTGGTAGCTTGGCGGGGGAGCCTCCCCCCGGTGGCAGCTTGGCGGGGGAGCCTCCCCCCGGTGGGTGCATGTGTGTTGGTGGGGGAAAGCTCCCCTGGTGGGTGTGGTCACCACCTTCTAGTGCCCACGTGGAGTTCCGGTCACCTTCCAAGCCAATGGTGAGGTTAAACCAATGCTCAAGGGGTGTGGTCACCACCTTCCAAGCCAATGGTGAGCTTAAGCAAGTGGTCACCATTCTTTCTATTTATGATAACACAAAGGGGAGCAAGTGTGCATAACTTTGTATCGCTCAGAAGGTGTTTGATGAAATGTCGATAAGCATCTGTACGACGGCGACGATCGACTTTCTTAATTTCTGAATTTTTTTATATAATTATCAGAAATTATGGATTTTTTGGGGGTTCAACATGTCCCTATTTTGTGGAGTGAGGACCTATCCGGAGTGGTCCGATCCTTGTGGCTACTCGTCTTCCTCCTTGGTTGCACCAGCTCTGTTCACGGCTCGGGGAAGGCTCCAACTGGGTCACAGTCTGCATGGGCGCTCCATTCGAGGTTTGCATCGCAGCGCTTGTGGCAGGTGTATGCACACGCCACGGCGCGGCACTGGTGATTGGGGAAGTCTGCACTACATCACCTGCGGGCGATTAGGCTGAGTAGAGATGGTTGCTTGGGCCTGGGCCGAGTGTTGCGGGCTCAAAGCGCCTGGGTGTTGGGACACGTCGACATCGGTGAAGACAATGCCTCCGTGCCCGGAGCACTAGCGGAACCCTCCGGCTGAAAATCTACGTTCACCTGCGATTTGGCCGCCGTAGTCGACAGCGCTTTGCTCTCCATGAGCGGCGGGGCACTGGTGTAACCTTCCGGCTGCTAGAGGCACCGGTGGCGGTGGTGTCTCTCCCTGTCGGCGAAGCTGGCGTCCCTTCTGGGTTGGGGTCAGCCAATGATGTCGTTGGCTCCTCATCAATTGTTTAGCAGCCCATCGGTAGTAGGTAACTGCGTGACCCAACAGGTGACAACCACTACAGTACTCCGACAAGGTTGGGTATCGGACCTGCTACCAGTATCTGTCGGGTCCTAGCCCAATCCAAATGCGGCTCGGATGGGGCCGGAGGACATCCAGCTCGACGCAAGCAACTGCCGTCGATGTGTTGGTGAGTTGGGAAGTTTGCAAGGCCACGTGGAGGACACTGCCGACATTCCCAGCAATGGAATGGATGCAGGGCTCGTGGAAAAGATTAGGCTTTAGCGAAGGGAGCTCTATCCAGATGGGGACCGCCAGAGGCTCTGTGTTGCACTTGAATTCCAGATGCCACCGGAAAAACTTTAACAAATAGCCCTTGATGTGTAGCTGTGGCTGGAGAAGGAACTTCAGGCAGTCGGCCTCTGTTGTGCAGCGGAGCAGGAGGTGCCGATTGTCTGGGGCGCCCATGACAACCTCGCCGTTTAGGCCGAGACGTTGGACCAACTGGGACTTGATCTCAGAAAACGGTGGACAGCCGTACCGGGGTGCCCATGACATCCTCGCCGTTTAGGGACCAAGTGGGATTTGACCTCAGGAAACAGTGGACGGCTGTAAGGCATTTTTGCAATCACCGTGAACCGGAATGGTGCCAAGGTCGCTTGGATCTCTTCCTCCGAAGAGAATACCGCCGGCTCACCTCCATCTGGTGAATGCTGGAGGGTGGACAGAGATAGAGACCGCCGGGAAAGGGCTCGCCTCAGCAACCACGCGAGCGTAACTCCTGGGTGGAGCCGACGTCGGATCTGCAGGGGGTGGTGCAGAAGAGGCTTCCACCGGTGGCTTCCCTGGAGCAGTCGTGTTCTTGCCTGCAGCGGATGATGCAGCCATCATCGGCTTGGCTGGATTGGCAGTAGTGGCCGGTGAAGAGGGCGCTCCAAAAGCCGTTTTCTTCCTTGAAGCAGAAGATGGGATAGCAGAAGTTCCAGCTGGAACTGCTGAGGGTGTGAGCATCTGCGCCAGAGGAGCAAGAACTGCAGACCTCAGGGCTGAAGATGCCGACATAGCTGCAGTCGGAGAGGCACTGGTGCCAACAGGTGCAGGTGAACCCGAAGCCTCTTGGGTCGCCGCATCTGCGGAAGATGCTCTCGCCGGAGAAGGAGATGATGGCATCCCACGAGCAGAGGAAGTTGCAGGAGCTGGAGTCTTCCCTCGAGCAGGCGGAATGGAGCCTGAAGATGCTCTCAGAAGATCTTCATGCTGCTCAGCCAGAGCATGGAGCAGGGTCGCCGGAACTGCTGCAGACGAAGCTGGATTTGCCCCAGGTGCGGGCACCCCCGGCATCTGCAGAGGAGATTGCCGAGAAGCCGGGGGAGACTTCGTACCTGCTGAGAAAGGTGAAGTGGATGATGGTGGCTGCAAGGAGGGCTGCGGAGGGGGTCGCCGGAACTGCTGCAGACGAAGCTGGATTTGCCCCAGGTGCGGGCACCCCCGGCATCTGCAGAGGAGATTGCCGAGAAGCCGGGGGAGACTTCGTACCTGCTGAGAAAGGTGAAGTGGATGATGGTGGCTGCAAGGAGGGCTGCGGAGGGGGTGAAGGGAGAGCATATGTGGAGAAGGAGGCAGGGAGGGAAGGCGGAGGCTGAGGGGGAGGCTGGTACACTGAAGAGATGTCTGTCCAAGATGCCATATTGTTAGATCCTCCACGATACCTCAAAGAAGTCCCTGTCCAGCATACAAAAAGTTTAGATTTACTTA
Source organism: Amorphophallus konjac (assembly GCA_022559845.1). Taxonomy (NCBI): domain Eukaryota; kingdom Viridiplantae; phylum Streptophyta; class Magnoliopsida; order Alismatales; family Araceae; genus Amorphophallus; species Amorphophallus konjac. The sequence continues at coordinate 333,765,296 of CM040119.1, forward strand.
TCTAATACCAGAATAATGGCTACTTGATGTGATAATAATGTGAGATGCGCCTGCCTATTTTTTTGAAACCAATTAAAAGGAATTGTATGTACGCATGTATAGGAAAAATTATGTAGTTAAAAGCGCGCCTAGGAGCTGAGGCGAGGCGCCCCCTGGTCGCCTCGCCCTACCTCGCCTCACTTTGACCATAGTTGGCCTCACTCTCTCTCTGTCTCATATAGACACACACATAACTTGTTTTTTGACGGTGGTCTATCTCACTCTCTCTCTACCTATAGGATTTATTATTATTATTTTTTAATTTCTTCTCTTTCAGAATGTGAGAGATTACCTTTTGACTCACCAGAATTTGTTTTACGTCAGTTTTATGAATTTATTAGTTTTTTCATTATTGGTATCTTAATAGTTGTAATTTGGTTTGTTAAATTCTATGTGAATTTAGTGAGTCATAATAATTTCAATCATAGGATTGAATGAATTTAGGAAATTAATTGAGTTTATATAGTCATTTTTGTGATATTTAGACATGTAGTTTATTTTTTGAAATAAATAAATATATATAATAAAATCTCGCCTCAAACGCCTCAAACTCCTCAAACGCCTAGGCATTTGAGGCATGAGGCGACCCCCCGGTCGCCTCACGCCTCAGACTACATAGAGGAAAATACATATATTCCTTTTCCTAACAGGAAAAGCTCTATTTAGAATTTGCCGACTCTTATTATGTTCGCCATGATGTTATAATGTACATGATTTTAGTGTGATCAACTGTGTGTTAGGCACTGCTCTTAGGCCAATGATATAACACTGATTACTAAATGACTTGGGCTCATGCTCTTCGCTGTTCATGCTTCCAATGTCTGGACCTGAGTTTCATTGGGTTAAAGCTTAAAATTATTAGACTGAATATCCATATGATATTTGTACAATGCAATCTTTCATAATTTATTTTATTTTTACTACTAACAACAAGAGATTGCCAACACTATTTGTGTACTAGATCTCATATTTGTGTCCAAGTTGTTGTTTTTCTCATAGTTGCTCTCTTCCTCTATCTCTCTATACTTGCTAGTGATGGCCACGGTGCTTGAGACCCTGATTGACAATGAGAGAGGTGATTGTAAGAAATGTAAAAAAAGGCAGTCTTTGTGAGGAAATGATAGGAAAATTTGGTTGTTTACTTGCTTCTCGTATGATGATCAATTCTTTGATAATTGTTGGACCCTTAAGTTTCTGGGTTTCAGATTAGTAATGATTTTAGCATTATGCAAACATTCTCATGAACAATAGACGGACAAATATGCTTGCTGGAGTATCATAATGAGAGCATGATTATCTGGATTCCTATACCGAATGTTAAGATGAAACAGAGCAGTGGGAGCATGAATTCAAATGGAAGATAATGGAATATCAGAAGCAGCTTATGAATCTGTTGAGACATTCTGTCAAACAGTTTGCCTTTCTCATGATTGAAATGTAGATCAAGCCTTGTCAAGAAAGATTATGTTAGAGCTTGAAATTTAGTATGTCTAAGCCCTATTATGGCTTTGTCTTTTAACCTAAATTTTAGACTGTAGACTATGGCCTAGTGAACTCAAGGTTATATGATGAAGGGTGCAAGAGATATGCTTGGAATCAGCCTTAGTTCAGGCTTCTGATAGGGTGAGAGTATTTCCTTGACAAAAAAAATGACAGCAGCCTCCTACACCTATAATAGGAGTAACCAATAAATGCATGTAAGATGTGTAAATTAGTCAATGGAAGTCAAGTGCTCAACTGCTCAAGTGGTTCGCACATCATGAAGCTTAGGATATTAGAATTGCAGCAACTTACATACTTGAGTTCCGGATTTGTCTATTGTGAAAGAGTTGGTGATGATGCTTGCAGCTCTAGAAACGTCAAGAGATGACTATGCACCAGCAGCAGGAGGGTGTGGCAGCAACTCCAAATCCCTGCGCAGAAACACGCACAGACACACACACAGAGGGTCAGCTTGAAGGCTTTGATTCTCCAGTCTTACTTTCTATATGTAGAGGGTGCAGGGAGTTTGATTTTTCCTTGGAACCTTAATCCAAGCAGGATTCCTGTTAGATAATTAAAATAAAAAAGGGAGACAACGAAGGGAATTCCGATGTGTGGGGGGGTGAGAGAGGGGGGGAGAGAGAGATTTTGTGGGGTCCTCTCACTTATCAGGTGGATTCCCACTCATCTTTTAGAGAATGGGCCCGATGGGTCAAGAAAACAAGGAAATCATAAAATCTCTATATTATGAGGGGTTTTCTTGAAAGTTTTGGAACCCTGTTTACAACAAGGTTTGCCGGCCCAGTCGACCCGGCAGACCCGGTCTCGGCCTGGGTCGGGTCGGTCCCGTCTCGGTCCGACCCGGTCCGTCTCGTTCTAAAACACCACTTTATATATATATATAATATATAAAATAATATAATAAAATAGAAAAACACACATTTTATATAAAATATCATATAATATAATATTAAAATAATGGGCCGACCCGGTGGCGACCCACGGCCCGGCCGACCCGGTCCCGGCCTGGGTCGGGTCGGGTCGTGCGGGTCGGTGCGAGACGCACCGGGTCGGCAAACCATGTTTACAACCCCATCGGCCTCCTCCTATCTCTTAAGAATGACCTGATGGGTAAGGAATCAAGAGAATCAGGAAGTCCATACTTTGTGAGGGGTTTTCTTAAAATTTTGAAACCCTGTTCACACTTGAAACACCATCACCCTCTTCTCCCTCATTGATCCAATGGGTCTATAATGCTGGAAGAAAAGATATACTTCACTTTGTCAAGGGGTTTTCTACCAAAAAAGCCTTACCCTTGTTCACATTAGTCAAACCCTGTTCACACTAGCTGCTGCCTCTCTCTCCTGCCTGATGGGTAAGAAATGGAGCAAGATGCTGTTGGCTTATTTTACCTGGATTTTTCTATTAAAAAAATGTAACCCTGTTCACAATGGGTTACAGAACGACACAAGGGAGTCTTAGATACCAGCGCCCTGTCTCTTTCTCTCCATGAAATGACCCAATGGGTCTGGGAGTGATGAAAATCTGGAAGCGTTCAAATTTTCAGGGGGATTTTCATTAAAAAAACCTGGCTCTGTTCACACCGCGCCAATTGGGTGGGTTTTGTTTCCTAAAAAAAGGGTGCTGCCTTTTCTTTCTTTCCTTGAAGGGATCTGATGGATCTGAGGCAAGAATAAAAGTGGACTATTTTCAGTTTTTCACATAGGGTTTTCTTAAATTTCCATCCAACCTCCATGTAGGGCTGTCAATGGGTCGGGCTGGGCCACGGGCTATAGGTCTGGGCTAACCGTGGGCCACAAGTTGGGCCGGGTTTTTGAGCCCGCAGGCTGAAATCGGGCTAAAAAATTTGATCCAATCTTGGTCTGTGGGCTCAAAAGCCCCACCCGACTTCTGGCCCGTAGCTGGTCCAGCCTTAAAGCCCGCAGGCAATCCTGGTCTCCCTCTCCACTAGCTTCAGGAAGGAAGCAGCAGAATCAAGGTTGGCAGACTCCATGGAGGACGGATGTTGAAGGTGGCCAGTGCCTCCAGTCCAAGGGCGGCAATGAGTGACTGGATCAGAGACTGCGGTGGTGAAGGGGGCGGGGGTGGAGGCAGCAGGATCGGGGGTGATGGGGTGGAGCTAAGTTATCAAAGGCACTTGACTACTTGAGGTGCTTGCCTAGGCAATGAGGTGAGGCAAGGCACCCATAACTTGCCTTGCTTCAGCCCAACTTGCCTACACGAGTTTGTTGTGGCTGTAGGTTCCACAATGCGAGGCCGGGTCAAAGGTAGATCACACTCACTTGATGTGATTTTGATTGGTTCTTAATTTATTTCACATATGAACGAATGAGTTTACTAAGTTTATTATTTTTGTATATGTGTTGTCGACATAGTTAATGATATATTTATATATCTGATTTATTTAATGTATTTAAAAAAATGTTGTCTCAAATGCCTAGGCCATCGTCTAGGCGTTTGAGGCTAAGGTGACCCTTTCATCACCTCGGGCGTCTTTCGTCTTTGACTATATAAGGGTAGAGGTGGTCGGATCGGGGACAGGGGGTGGCTGGCTCGGGGTTGGTAGTGGTGGAGACGATTAGACCAGGGGCTGCTGCATTGGAGGTGACAGGGGAGAGGCTGTCGGATGTTGGGCGGTAGGGGCAGAGGTGTCCAGATCGGGGCTGCCAGACTAGGGCGAACCAGATCGGCAGCAGCGGGAGTGGAGGGGGTCGGATCGGGGCCTCTTTGCAGTCCAACCGCAGCCCAAGTGCCAGAGAAGGAGGTGATGGGGGCGGCCGGTTCGGGAGTGGCGGCGGCATTCGTGGAGGCGAGGAAGCCCTTGGCAGCAGTTGAGGACTCGACGGTGTCTGTTCCGGCTCCTTCAAGTTTCAACAGCTGTGGATGATGATGGCAGAGTGGTAGGGTGGCAGAATCTTTACCTCGTTCTGAACGATGAGGGTGGTGCCGCTGTCCTTGTTGGAGGAGGATGGCTGCCTCTCCATTGCAACCCTATTCAAGGATACTTAGGTTGGCCAGGCCGGCCAATGGTAGACATGGGCTAGGCCGGGCCATAGTCAAATATGAGTCAGGCTGGACCGGGTCTAAATTTTATTACACGGGCTTTTGTCGGGCTATGGTCGCGCTTGGCCCCGCTCAGTCCAGTGACCACCTTACCTCCGTGCCATCCCCATCTATCAAATCTCACAAGTGCTCCACTTCCCAAATGACCTGATAGTGGTTTGAATATAAGAGAATAACAAATGGGCTATTTTATCCAGCGTTTGTATGCAATTAAAACCTCTAAAAGCAGCTTGATAGGGGGCTATGCTTGCAAAGTTCCTAGAACCACTCGATGGGTGTTGGCGCCCAAGCTTCCCAACGCCTATAAATACCCCTTTGATGGTTTCATTCGGGGAGAAGAGAAGTCTTGTCAAGATTCTTTACCATTAAGGTGCTCTCCTACTCTCCTCACTTAGGTGAGAGATCATGCCCCATATGGACTCATCTAACTCATGGCCCATGTGGCTCGAACCATATGAGTCAGTTTGATCATATGGCTCGGACCATATGACCTGATCACATCAAATAGACTTAATTGGCATAGACCACCGAATCCTATTAGGCATTTGGTCAATGTGGCTCGGACCATTGAGTCCAAACGTTCAAATAGACTCAACTGGCTTAAGCCATTGAGTCCAATTGGCCGATTGGTTAATGTGGCTCGGACTATTGAGTTGAACTACTCAACTAAATCCAATTGGCTTGGATCATTGAGTCCAATTGGCCCAATTGGTCAATATAGCTTGGACAATTGGGCGCAAATGTCCAAATAGACCCACTTGACTTAGACCACCTAGTCTGGTTAGCCCAATTGGTCAATGGGAATTGGACGATCAAGTCATAATGCCCAATTAGACCCAATTGGTTCAAACCACCTAGTCTGATTATCCCAGTTGACTCCATTGGCCTGTATGGCTTGGGCCACTAAGTCCATTTAGCCCAATTGATTCAGCCATTTTATATTCTTGGGCTCAATCAATCGACATGATGCAACCATGAAATGTAATTGCAATCTTTTTTTTTTGATGATGGGAAACCTAGTAAGGCTAGCAATCCCCGGACTAACATCTCTCAGAGGATTATCTAATATGGCAATCTTGGCGTAGTTATGAATCTTATGATGCAATCTCCAATGATCATGAATAAATTCATTTGCTTATTTGTGCATATTCTTAATGTGCATGTGGATAACATATGATGCAAGTCCTTTGGGCTAATTACCCTTTTACTTAATTTGAACCTTTGACCTGACCCACAATTTTATTCAAAATTTCAAAAATGCCCCTAATATAATAAAAAATCATAAAAATCCAGGAAAAATTCTAAAAATGCAAAACAACTTGAAACACCCGAAAAACCCTTTAATCCTAGCTAAGCCCTAACCTGATCCCAATTTTCACCTGAAATTACCAAAATACTCTAACATGGTAAAAATTCATGAAAATCAGAAAAATCCAAAAAATGTAAAATCATCTAAGATACCCAAAATGCTCCTAACACCCTAGGAAGATGGTCAAAATTACTAAAATACTCTTTGCATAACAAAAAATCACCGAAAGTACCAAAAATGTAAGAATACCCACAATGTCAAAAATAACTCTGAAACCCTCGGAAGTTGGTCAAAATTATCAAAATACCCATTACCCCTAAGAACACATAAAATCATAAAAAATCATAAAAATCCTAAAAAGTTAAAATTACATAAAATCTCAAATGTACTTGTTGGACGCAAAAAAAAGCAGACATGCTGATGCTGAATTAAATTTAAAATTTTGAGTATCATCATCATGTTTATTTGCATTGTTGACTTCGTGGTTTTGGGTTTATCATACAATTTAAGTTTGTGTGCTAGACCTTTCCCCACCATCCACATTTGGTGTTAATTTACATCAACAGAAAAACTGAACACATTTGATTAACTGTCAAAGAAAACCTTTAGTCTCTATTAATATCTGTTGTGATATTGAGAGTTTTACCTAGTGGACATGATGGCGGGGATCACTCGTTAGAGATGTACTCTTGTAGAGAATTCGAAGATTTTCATTCCTACATGTAATTTGGATTACAATCGATCTTTTAAGACCCTTAAATTTGATCTCGATTATGTAATCGTGTCATCGAGTTTACATCCGGTCACAATCCAACCGTTGGATTTGCTTCTGGTCCATGATCATCCATTGAATTTCCTTCTAATCATGGTCGGACTGTTGATTTGCTTCTGGTCCACGATCATACTATTGGATCTGTTTTTGGTCACGATCGGACCGTTGGGTTTGCTTTGGGTCCCGATCAGACAGTTGGATTTGCTTCCGGCCCCGATCGGACCATTGGATTTGCATCTGGTCAAGATTGAACCGTTGGATTTGTTCCTGGTAGAAATTTGACCGTTGGATTTGCATCTGGTCAAGATCGAACCGTTAGATTTATTCGTGGTAGAGATATGACCGTTGGATTTACTTTAGGACAAGATCAGGCTATTGGATTTGTTCCTAGTCTCGATCCGACTGTTGGATTTGAGTTTCTTCATGATCGGTTCGTCAGATCACCATATTATCACAATCGGCCCATCAGATAAGAATATTACCACGAATGGCCATTGGATCACCAAATGATCACGATCGGCCCATCAAATTGATATATGATCACAATTAATCGCCGGATCGCCAATATGATCTCAATCGGTTCATCGGATCGAAATGTGACCGTGATTGGCTATTAGATCGGCTTATGATCATGATCGACTGTTGGATTGGCTTGCGATCAAGATCGGCCGTTGGATCGGCTTATGATCAAGATGGGCCATTCGATCGGCTTGTGATCTAGATCTGATCTTTAGATTGAGGTGTCATCATGATTGGCCGTCGGATTGCCATATGATCACAATTGGACCGTTGGATTCGAATATCACCTCGATTAGTCGTTGGATCCGCCCATGATCAAGATCCGACTGTTGGATTTGTTCCTGGTTGAAATCTGATTGTTGGATTTGCTTTGAATCAAGATTCAACTGTTGGACTTGTTCCTATTCGAAGTCTGACCGTAAGATTTGCTTCACATTACGATCGGACAGTTCGATCGCCAATATAATCGCTATCGGTCCATCAGATGGAAGATTGATCATGATTAACTGTTGGATCCCAATATGATCGCTATTGGTTCATTAGATCGGAATATTATCACAATCGGCCATTGGATCGCCAAATGATCATGATCGACTGTTAGATTGGCTTTGGATCAAGATCGGCCGTTGGATCGGCTTGTGATCTAGATTGGGCCCACCTAGCTTGGATTTATTCTAAAAAGGCTTGGAAAAACCCCCCCGGGGGGCATAGATGCAATGTCTGCTTTCGATTTCTATTTCAACAGATACCCATGACAGGGGCATTTATGCAATTCCTGCTTCTTTCAGATTTCACTCGGAATAGGGACATTTACTCAATTTCTGGTTTTCAGATTCACTCAGAACATGGGTATTTACACAATTCTGATTCTCAGATTTCACCCAAAACAGGGGCATTTGCACAATTTATGATTCCCAGATTTCACCCGGAACAGGGGCATTTATGCAATTTCTGGTTTTCTCAGAAGATACCCTACAACAGGACGGGTGCATTCATAATTCTCAGATTTTTCTGATCACACTGCACATGGACACATGGACAGGGACGTATTTATAATTCTTGATTTTTCTGATCACACTTGATACGGGGACTGATACACATTTTCTGAATTTCTCGGAAACAAATACACATCTTTCTGCTTTTTCATAATTACAAAATGCACACAGACAGGGGTATTTACACAATACCTCTTCTTCTGCCTTTTTTAAACAAAAACACAAGTCTTCAGCCACGTCTTGGATGACCAAGGGCTGTGTCTGTTTGTTCTCGTCAAGCCTTCCTATTTATAGGATTTGAGGGAGCTTAACTGAAGGGGATTAAGGGCCTAATCCAGTCGGTTTAGCATTAATGACCCCCCAAATCCGGTCGGTTAAGAGAGAGGGAGCCTTGTTCCTTCTCATCCCGACCGGGTAAGGGGGAGAGAGAGGGCCGTGCAGCCTCTTCCCTCTCACCCCAGTTGGGTAAGGTGCGAGGTGGCAGCGGGGCCCGCGGCTGGATTTCCTCCCCAGCCCAGTCGGTTAAGGCTTGGAGAGAGAGAAGCGGTTCCCCCCTTCAAGTCCGGTCGGCTAAAGCCTAAAGGAGAGGAGAGTGAAGGCCGGTCCGGTCGGTTAAGCCCCCCTCCAGTCCGGTCGGTTAAGAGAGAGGAAAGAGGAGGCAGGTCCCACCCTTCACCCCAGTAGTTTTAGAGAGAGGAGAGAGAAGGTGCAGCCCTCTCTTCACCCCCTTGAACCAGGTCAGTTAATGAGAGAGAAAAATGAGATTTTTTATTTTCTTCTCTCCACTCTTTTCTTATTTTGCAATTTTGCCCGACATATATGTTATTATTTTTTAGGGTTCAAAATACCCCATCAAACCCTAACTTTCACTAAAATGACCCAAATACCCTCAAGTCACAAAGATGCCCAAAATCACATAAAAACCTACCCCTGGGTTTAAAAACCTAGAGCCATTAAAATGCACCTTAAAGGCTTTAACATGAATCACCCCCAAAACCCATAAAACTAACCCAAATCTCTCCTAAACCCTGTTAAGCCCATTGTGGAGCAGAGATGTGATTGCTGAGCCCATGTTTTAATGGTGAAGCCTGCATCTTGTTGTGGTTATTTTCGTGACATCTACTAGCAGTTAATCAAAGGTATTCAGCTGCTCAGCCGGTGTAATTAACACAGATTGAGGTTGGCGGGGAAAGGGTCCAACATATGAATCCATAAAGTCCGTATTTGGTGTTCTGGGATGCATTCCAAATCCCAGAATACAAACTAAAATGGACACCATACCTATGTCCAACCCATATTTTCACATACATATATATTCCCTTTATAATTTTTTGGATGGGAAAATTCCCATCTCCCATAATAATGAATGCCATTTTCAAACAAAATCTGATTGCCTGCTGCCAAAAACAGATAAAAGAGAAAAACGAAGAGGATAAAACTAGAAGATAGCCCTGAGTGATATGAGGATTAAAAAAAAGGCTAGAGAGGGCTGTTAGTTGTTCTCAGGGGATAACTGGCCAATGCTTAGTCTCATGTGTGCTGGCCTGGTTGGTATTGAAGTAGTGAAGCTGGCAAGATAAGGTGGGATGGAATTATGGAGCTTTTGTAAAGGCTGAGTCTAAATAAAGATGTTTTGTTCTGTTTTGCTTTCTTGGACGGTATTATGGACAATTTTATGTAACTTTACTACATGAATATAGTTTCAGATTGCCGTTTGGGTTAAGAGTCATTCTCGTTTCTTAGAATATTCTATGCATACTCTATTCATGTACTAGTTGGCCTTTTAATTGACAGAATCACCCCTCCTGAGAGAGAAGATAAGGGGATAGAAAACAGGCAAGAAACCTATTTCTGTCATTTAAAACCATGGTTAAGGGTTACTTAAAATTTGATATGATTATGTATTTTTTGGGCGGGGGGGGGGGGGTGCGTGCTTGCGTCGAAGGCAAATTCAAACATATTTTAATGTAGCAGGATTATATAAAAAAATCCATTGGCAAAAGGGGTGGTTCTGCAAATTTAGCTTCTAACAGTGTTATATTTGTAAAAAAAATCCCAGATAAAATTTTCTAATCTGTTTGCACATTGTAAACAGGGAAGCTAGGAAGGATCCATAGTTGATCTATATGTTCAACCCCCCCCCCCCCAATTGCTATAGATAGTAGGTCTTCTAACTTGTACTCTGTCACAAAACCTCCATTTCATAGTCATAAACTCGATCAAGTACTTTCTCTGTAATTCTGGCATAAGTATTTATCACCGATTTGGCTTTTCCTGCTATATTGAATGCTGAGCATATGGTTTTCCATGAAGGAGTGGGTTAATCATACATTATACTCTCAAATTGGTACTGATATGCATATTGATTAGTTCGCATTTGTGCTGGTATATTTTCCCATATGATAATTACATATGCTTCTCAAGAGTCAAGATTCTGCTGCTTTTCCCAGAACAACAGTGTCTAGCTAGTTTAGTCTGTGAAAGGAGCACTTACTCAAGAACAATAATAAACATGAACTGTTGCTCGTTTGCTGCTTGCTGTTTGATATGGCTTCTATAGTTGCCTTTTTGTCTTCTTTTACTTTGTTTGAGGTGCATTAGTTTTCTTGTTCTTTACTCTTCGGCAATATCTCATGCACTGTTGTTAGTGGTTGCTTTCTGAGAATTAAAGTAATTCAGATATGGAATACCAATGCGAACGAAGACTTGCAAGTGTTCGTAGCAATATCACGTCCACCTGTAAAAGTGTAAGTATTGAATTTTCAGATACACTTGTTCTATATGCTATGTCCTGTGCTATTGTATACATTTTAAGAGGTTGGTGCTTTATTAGCTATCTCTTTCTTTTTTGTGCATGTCTTAGAGAACTATCTTCTGGCAGTTGCTTTAATAGATGGTCTTAACTCTTAAGAAATCACAATGCCAAGTTAAGTAGCGGAGAAAATGATCCAACTATGGTCATGCTTACTAGTCTTCATGATATCTGAGGTTTCTTTTTAAGCAGCTTGGGCATTACCCTCAGGCTGAAGGGAGAGAGTTTTCCTGAAGCATCTGCGTCATCCATTTTATTTTGTTACGTGGTTTTCTTTTCTTTTTGTCCCATAATTTTGTCTTCTCTTTAGATTCTTGGGTGTCAAAGTTATGAGGATTTATTCTTCCTTTTCTTAAATATGCCCTTGAATCTTGTACCTTCTGATGCTTTCCCACTCTACTGGTTCGCTAGATCCATAGTTTCTGTATTTATTTTTTCATGTAAGGTATGCAACTTTTCTCGTGTGTTCTACTCAAGATCCCCTGTCACCTCCTGGGAAGTGAAGGATTCTCCTCGTGCCCTGAAATGAGCCTATTTGTGCGTCAGTAAGCAGGACTGAATAGACAGCATGGAAATATAATGCAGAAGACAGGAAAGACAATGGAGTAGCTAATCTATCACATGCATTTGAAAATTTGAAACTAAGTTGAACAAGAAAATCGCATTACCTGTTGTCTTCATATGAGTCATGTCTCATGAGCCCTCAAAATACAATCGAAGACAGTGTCCTCTTATAATGCATTGTGAACTGTTGAGGTTGAAACTTCTGCTGACTTGCTCAATCTTTCTCTCAATGATTTGACAATTTTATATTCCCATTTAATAAGCTGAGAAGGCTGTATCATTTGATCACTTTTTCCTAAAGAGCCAAATGAAGAACTTCACATGACAAGCTACAAATGATTAAAAAATATATGTTTTGGTGTACCAGGGATTCAAGTTAGTAGGCAATATATGAATGACAAAAAAAGGATATATCAGGTTTGGCTGGACACCAAAGTAGCCCAACAAACATGTAGTAAAATCATATGAAGGAAAAAGGGATTGATTTCCAGTGATTTGAAGGCAGCTAAATTTAAATTATGTGATCATCAAGAATAAACTGATTATTCATTCATCCTCAACCCAGAAAAGAATCATCATCCTCATCATCATCATCAGTGCCTTATCCCATTATTTGGGGTCGGCTACATGAATCTTGTTCCGCCAAAGAATTCTATCAAGTGCTATATTCGTATTTAAACTCAAGAAGCTGATATCCCTTCTAATAATATCACACCATCTCATTTTAGGCCTTCAACGAGCTCTTTTACTAGCATCCACTAAGATTTAGTCACATTTTTTAACTGATGCTGAGTTAGGGCGATGGTGCACATGTCAAAACATCTGAGCCTATTTTCTCTCATTTGACCATCAATTGGAGCTATACCCAAGTCCTCACGGATGCGTTCATTCCTAATCTTGTCTTTTTTAATTTTATCACACATCCATCTCAACATCCTCATCTCCGCCAACCCAACCGAGAAAAGAATGATTGTTGTAAATGTGATTGTGAACAATAAACTGATTGCTCATTCATTCCCATGTTTGGTTATAGATGTGTGTTTTATAATCTATCATTGAAAGAATAGAAATTACCCCTTCTCCAGATTTGATTCATTCTGGCTGATAGATAAATGTACTGTTAGTTTCCATTTTTCAGAGGATAGAGTGTTGTTGAGCAATGAAAGATGGAACCCATGTTTTATCGGAGAGATGAGCTTATCACATAAAAGTTTGCTGGCTGGTAAATTCATTCTAACCTCCAAATGTTTGGGCTCCCAATCCCAAGTCCTAGCCAACAGAAGGTTGATGATAAAACCTGATAATGTGTTTATGATGAGGACGATGATGGTTGCATCTTCTTTGAGATAAAAGTTTTTTTGGTTGGAGATAACTTGATACTCTGCTTTCACATGGTAATGAGTAGCAGATATCACAAGGGACTTACTAGAGTAGGTCTCTCTTCTTTTAAGGAAACAATTCTCATGTTCTGACATGGGATAACTAATAAACGCAATATTCTCAATACAAAGATCTGCTGCTCGCACATTACACTTTGCTGGCAGGGAATCGGGCATTGGAATGACGCCCCTGTTAGGGAAAGTGGAAGCACTACAGAATTGGATCAACCCCGTGGATCAGTTGGGTTCAATTCAGTAAATTGGTCAATCCAAGGGAAAAAGAGCAGATATTCAATTGGCCTTTTAAAATGATAGAAAATTCTAAGGATATATGGAGGCTGAATTTCAAATATTTATGGTAAGGTTTTATTTTTAATTTTTCTTTTCAGCCTATCTATCCACTAACACCACTCACACATCAATCAAAAGGAGCGAGAGGGTCTCTCTCTAGCTTTTCTAGAGTAAGAAACTCTGGGTATGGTGAGAGGATTCGGGGCGAACTGTTCCCCTGAGGGGGGCGGTGACCTCCGCCGGCGAGCTGCTAGTGGTTAAGTCTGGTTGACGGCCAGTGGTTAGACGCAGGGTCCTATTTGCTTCTGGTGCCGGCAGCGAGGCCACCTGCAGGGCTCCGGTGGAGTGGCACTGGCTGGAGCCAAGTGGGGTACGACGGTTCTATTCTATGCGGATGTAGTGAAGTCATGTAGGTGGGTGGATCCCAGGCCGGGGTGGGGAGAAGCTCTGGACCTAGGAGGCGTTGCGCCGGACAACATCGCTGCTCATCTAGAGTGGATCACCCGCTGTGTGCCTCTCCCCGCTACAGGTAGATATGGAGAAGGCCAGAGATCTGTTGGATGAGCGTTGGCATAAAGGGGCTCTGTGGGTGTCCGGAAGATCCACATATCAGCTTTAGTGGCCATTGCGTCCGCAGTAGAAGGTGCTCAGGGTGTGTTGGAGGCAGGGGTTCTTGCGGTGGAAGGTGCCATTCTCCGAGCCCAGAGATGGAACTCAGAGAGAGGTACTTTTGCCACCCCTACTAGGTGTTCGAGCTGGGTGAGGCTGGTCGGGGTCCCCATTTGGCTCTGTGATGAGGCTAGCTTCGAGCTTCTGGTTGGCCCCTTCGCTAAGGTGGAGGCCGGCGAGTTTCAACTGGTCTCTGATGGTGGGGTGAATATTGCGGAGGTCCTTGTCTCGGCTCCAACTTCCATGGTGGCCCTGCCAGCGATCACTTTCTCTGTCGGTGGGGCAGATTATGTCGCCAGGGTCTCAGTGCCCCGGGTAGATGAGGGTCGGCGGCAGGAGGCGTCTTAGGGGCTAAGGCATCATTGTCGTAGGTCAGAGGTGGAAGATGAACAGGAGGTAGATGGTTTGAATTCAAATCTGCCCACCCCCCTCTGTTGGGCCGCTCAGGTAGTCGGCCCACTTGCTACAGGAGAATGCCTGTGTTGGGAGGACTACTTTCAGCCCACTTGGAGCATTACCCCCTCTGTTGGGCTGCTCGCGTAGCTGGCCCACTTGCTACATGAGCAAGATTGTGTTGGGAGGACTACTATTAGCCCACTTGGAGCAAGCTCGATCGGGTTTCTGTGTTGCTATCGGCCTAGTGACTTAGGCCCATCAGTGCGGGGTCCAGTACCCGATGACTTACCTGAATCCGGCTCACATCGGTTACCAGTACTGCATAGACCTGGTAGTGGCTTTCCCTCCCGCCCGGTCGCCTCCCCTGTTTTGTCGCCATCCCCTTCGGTAGCGCGGGGCTCCTCCGACGGCCGGAATGTGGCTTTTGCTCCTTCGGCCAACCTTCTTTAGATCACCGACGACCTCCTGCGGTGTCAGCACAAGTGTTTGCACATCCTCTCTGCAGCGAGCGACGAGTCCCATTCCTGCTTCCTCGTCACGACCTCAGTTTCAGGCTGCCTCGACGGTGATGAGGTGTCCGCCGGTGCCTGCCCCCCACTTACATGCCAGATGTGGATCTCCTCTTTTGGCAAGCTCCTCTCCTCTTGCCCTGCCTTGGCGGGAAACAAGTTGTCTGGCTGGTGGCTATTTTGGGAAGGGGAAAGAGGTCTGGGTGGAGGGGTCATTGTGCACGGAAGGCTTTATTCGGGGGGAGGGGGGATGATTGGTTTGAATCAGTCGGACCCCCTTCCTTGAAGCCTCAAGGCTGCTTCTCCGCTGGACCTAGCCCTAGGTCTAGTAGCGGCTTACTTTGGAGGACGGGCAAGCTAGTAGGTGAAGATGTCCAACGTGGGTCGACCCTCCCTGATACTATTGCCAGCCCATGTGGTGACCAGTTGGGAATCAGGGACCATGAAGGCTTTCTCGATGGGCTGAAGCTACTGTTGGAGGAGGAGGAGGGTGGAGGGAATGTTCAGCTGCAACCTGAGGGGGAGGTGCCGAGAGGCAGAAGCATGTTGGGGAGGGAGGAAGTGAGGGAGATATTGAGGGTGGTGGAAAAAATGTCAGTAGAACATGTGAGGGAGGTGACGGACAAAGTGGGAATCTCCTTGAATACAATAGAGAAAGACTTGAGGGGGGCTTTCTCTAAAATTGGTAAGAGATGGTGTGCAAGTGTCCGGGGGGTGAGAGATCTCAGGTGAGGGAGGATAAGGAGGGAGAGGAGGGGGAGGAGAGGGACATTCCCAAGTTCTTGATGATTGTCTCTTGGAATGTGAGGGGACTAGGGGGGTCGAGAAGAAGAGGGCGGTGAAGGAATTGATTAGAAGATGCAAATTTGATATTCTTTGCATCTAGGAGACCAAGTGTAAGGGGGATGGTGTTGACCTTATGAAAGAGATCAGTGGTGCTAGGCTTTCCCTAGGGGTTACTTCTTCGGCAGTGGATAGGTTTGGGGGGATTATGATCCTCTGGAACCCCTATGAGGTGGAGGAGGTGGTGCAGGATCGACAATTTAGTAGATGGGCCATATCTATGCATTTCGGAAATGTAAGGGATGGCTTCTCCTGGGACTTCAGTGGGGTGTACGGACCTCAATCCAAGGAGAAACGACTGCTGTGGGATGACTTGATTCGCCATCACCTTGTATTTGGTCGGTCTTGGTGTGTTGGGGGGAACTTTAATGCGGTGGCGGCCCTATGGAAGTGGATGTGGGATAGTATGTTCTCAGGAGACATGTCAGACTTCATCGACTTCATCCAGGAGGCAGCATTGGTGGACATTGGCATGACCCATAGTCGGTTCACTTGGTCTAACCTACAAGCTAATGCTTCTTGCTCTAAGCTAGACAAGTTCTTATTGTCTGTCGAGTGGGAGGACTAGTTCACCTATGTGCTGGTGCTACCTCTAGCTAGATATGTTTCGGACCAAAAGCCCATCCTTTTGAAGACCAGTCGTGCGCACGATATGAGTCACACTTTCAAGCTTGAGAATTTTTGGTTTAGAGAGGCTGATTTTATGGAGACTGTTATAGGTGCGTGGAATAAACATGAAGTGAGTACCTCTATTATGGCTACTTTGGTGAGAAGACTGAGGCACACTGCTCAGGTGCTCCAATCTTGGGGGGTTGACAAAACTCTTCTAGGGAGGGCAGCGAAGAACATAATTCTTCAGCAGATTGAGGGCCTTGATTGTTTGGAGGAGGCAGGACTCATGGATGATGATGATAGGAGACTCGGGGATACTTTGAGGGTCCAATTTGATAAGATCCTTACTAAAGAGGAGATCTACTAGAGACAGAGATTGAGAGACAGGTAGATCAAAGAAGGGGATAGGAACACAACCTATTTCTAGCATATCACTTCTTGATGGAGGAGGGTCAACACCATTACTAGCATCATAGTGGGTGACCTTTCCTTCTCTTATGATGAGGATATTACGGGGTAGGCGAGAGACTTCTACTCCAGATTGTTTACTGATGCTGACTACTTACTGTAGGCCGAGAATTGTAGATGATCTACTATCCCGCCTCTTCCTTGGAGGAGGAGGTCCACCAGGCTCTTTTTTCTCGTAGGGGACAGAGCTCTAGGGCTGGACAGTTTCTTGTTGACTTTCTTCCAGAAGTGTTGGGGTTATCAAAGATGACCTAGTGGCAGCGGTGAAGGAGTTTCAGGAGGGGAGGGCACACTTGGGAGGGGGATATCAATAAAACCCTCCTAGTTCTTATCCCTAAGAAGATATATGCTTAAGACTTTCGGGACTTTAGACCTATTGGCTTGCTGCATGGTACCTACAAGATCATCATTAAGTTGATAATAGGGAGATTGGTCAGTGTTCCACCTCCTCACGGGAGGGGTGACCCAAGTTCGAAACCTGGGGGGGCTTACCCGGCCTATGCTTAATCCTCGAGGGGCATAGGCCCGGGGTTTTTTGGCGGGGGTGCAAAAAAGGGTGGCAAAGGGCGTAGGGCGGGTTTCGAACCTGGGTGGCCCCGTGATCGCTCAGCTCCCCCGCACCACTCCGCTAGGTTTCCCGTTATCAAAAAAAGAAGAAGAAGATTGGTCAGTGTTATGGATAGGCTGGTCAGTGTTATGGATAGGCTGGTCAGTAGCTCCCAGGAAACATTCATCAAGGAAAGATATATTCATGATAACTTCTTGGTGGCCCATGAGTGCTTATTTGCTATGAAGTCACAGAGGAAGGAAGGGGCGATCCTGAAGCTGGATTTCGAGAAGGCTTATGCCAAATTTACATAGTAGTCTTTTTAATGTGTTGGAGAGGATGGGCTTTGAGGAGAGATGGATTGGCTAGGTTAGGGTTTGTATTACTTCTACTTCCTTTGTGGTCTTTGTCAATGAGAAGCCGTCCTTTTGGTTCTGTAGTGGTAGGGGGATTCGTCAGGGAGACCCTATGTCCCCTCTCCTCTTTGTGCTCGTGGTTAGTATTTTGAGCAGGGTGTGGTTGAGAGCTGAGACTATTGGTCTGATCAAGGGCTTTGTAGAGGACAGAGGGGGGACCTTCACTTATAGTATGCATATGTCACCATCTTGTTCTTGGCAGAGGATGAGCAGCAACTTTATGTGGCTAGACGCCTACTGGAATTGTTGGAGAAGGTCACTGGACTTAAAGTCAACTTCAATAAGAACTTGTTAGTAGGGGTCAACTTGGAGGATTGGCCTCTCCAGCGGGTGGCTTGCATTTTGGGATGTAAGATTGGAGAGTTCCCAATTTTGTACATGGGTCTCCCACTTAGCTCGGGCTCTCTTCATTATGCAGATTGGCTTCTTATTATTCAGAGATGCAAGTTCAGGCTGGTTGGTTAGAAGGCTAAGGTATTATCTTATGGTGATAGATTAGTCCTTTTCAGATCAGTGTTGGATAGTCTCCCTAATTTTTTTCCATGTTTCAGATTCTGAAGACGGTGGCGAAGAAGATTGAGTCTATTCAGAGCGAGTGCTTTTGGCATGGTAGTGGAGAGAGATGTAGGGATTGACATGATATAGCTTGGGAGAGGATAGCCACTAGCAGGGAAGAGGGAGGCCTAGGGATCAAGGATATTAGGGACTTCCTCAAGGATATTAGGGACTTCAGCCTAGCTCTCTTGTGTAAGTGGTTGTGGAGATTGGGGGTGGGAGAGGATGGGATGTGGGCACAAGTGATCAGGCAGAGGTAATATTGCAGGAGAATCTGAGATTTGGTTCCTATTCCATAACATAGGGTGTCACCTCTTTGGCGTGATATCTTGACTTGTAGGGATGTTATAGCTTCTAGCGTCCAGGTCCGACTAGGAAAAGTTGACATGATCCTTTTCTGGAAGGACATGTGGTGCAGAGATTTCTCCTTGGAGGCTTTGTTCCCTACCCTCTTTGCTCTTTCAGCGGACCCTCTGGGGTCGGTTTCTCAGGTTATGACTCCGATCTTTCAGGGGGCACCTGGGCACCAACCATCAGGAGAGATCATAGGTCAGATTAGATAGAGTAGCTCTAGGACTTTCTTTCCTTCCTCATCCTGATAGAGGATGAGTAGACTTGGAGGTGAGAAAGGGAGGGTACTTTTTCGGTTAGATCTGCTTACACCTTTATTTCAGATGGAGGTACTCACGACTGCCTTTACTCCCAGGTCTAGAATCTGAAGAGCCCGTTGAAGGTGAAGCTCCTGTCTTGAAAGATCTCCCGTGAGAGGATATCTACTTGGGACAAACTGCTTTGCTTTCTTTCGAGTATCCAACCAATTTGTTGCCGATGCGGAGAGGATGACGAGACCCTCGACCACCTGTTTGTAAGTTGTTCCTACTCACAGGGGGTGTGGAGGGAGCTTGCTAGGAGTCTTCGGCTGGTAGAAAGAGGTGTACTTCCTGATCCACCGTTGGGGAAGAAGCTAGCCCCCGAGGGGTGACAGGACAGTGTGGTGGCTCATCCTCCATGCCACTGTTTGGACGTTGGGGGGGGGGACGACGGAACAATCAAATTTTTAGGAGGGAGGCTAGAGCCGTGGATTCAGTTGTCTCCTTTGTTTGTGATAGAGTGAGGGAATGGACTGGCTTCTTTGTGATGTGAATTCCCAAAACTCTATCTTTTTTGTTTTGTTGGGGAGTTAGAGTGCTCTACACTACCTTAATGTGGCCTTTTTTGTATAGGGATTGTTTGGGATTTGATTGAAGATACTTGTACATCCCTTTTTTCTGTTTAATACATTAGTGGTACCACCTACTTCAAAAAAAAAAAAAACACCACTCTCACATCATGTAGGGTGAGTGGAGGTAAACAGACCCAAGGCTACCTTTGGTGTAGTTTCCAATCAGAAGCACTTTTTGGCTTCCTTAATATTTCAGCCTTCTTATTTTGAGGGGAGGATACTGGATGCTAGGTCTTGGAGGTTATATGTAGTATTTTTTTAGGGTTTTTTACATGAAAATCATTGTTAGAGGTGAATTTGCAAAAAAAAAACAATTCCTAGAAATTTATTAGCAGGCATATTACTATGTAAATCTAAATTGTGCAAAAATGGCATATTTATTTGCAGACATATCACTTGTTTTGTCAAAAACTTGTAAAAAAATCACACTTAATTGACATCTATGTACTATTTGAATTAACCCAGTGATATATCTGCTAACACATTTCTAGGAATATTTTTTTTACAAATTCACCTCTAACAATGCTTTTCATGCAAAAATATCTTTTTTATTGATTTTTTTAGCTTCCAATCAAAAGATCCAAATTGGAGCCTCCTATATTGGGGTAGGAATGGGGATATTAGGATATGTTTAACTTGGATAACTATCCAAAATCAGTTATAACGGCTTCCACTCATGTTTTTGTTCATGCTTGAAGTGGAAGCCAAGAGTAGCTTCTAACTAAAACTTCTGTCAAACATGTCCCAAGGGACAAGGAGGGGGATGGCAGTAGAGGAGGCATTTGCATGGATGGCATCTTCAATTATGAGAGAACAGGTGGCCAATGGCTTCAGCAGGACACCAAATGACTTGAGGGTTGCAGCTTTCACTGGTGGGCAGATGATGTGGGGATCAGATCAGGTGTCAATCAGACAGGGGTGCTTGGGACGAGGGATGGCTGGAAATTGAGGACATCGGATGGGAGGGTTTATTTCCTTTATAAGGCTCTAAAAGCCTCCCTGCTTTTGAAAAAATGATTTGTGACCTAAACTAACCCAAATCTAGCGAAACTTGTCACAAACCCCCTTTTCCTTTAGAGAAATGAAATGTCTGATAGATTAAGAAGAAAGAATTCTTACTGTCGCAATTTCGTTTCTGCTGCAATGATTTAATGGGTCAGAATATATAAGTTGGGGGGGTATATGGAAACTTCAGTGTCAGTAGACAATCACAAGTCCCACGAAATCCCACATCTTATCCCTCGATAACCTACTGGAAAAGTGATTGAAATTTGAGCCAAACTTTTTGATAACTTAGATAGTATGCTTGTGCTTTCTCCAATGACAAACTGCTGAACGTGATGATCATTTCTGTGGTGTTCGGCAACGTGATTTTAAAACAGCACTCCTACTTTTTTGCAGGTTTATATACGATGACTGGTTTATGCCCCATGCTGCAGCGAAGTTGAAGTTCCCTTACTACTGGGACGAGGAATGCTTTCATGCACCTAAAGATGAACTGTGATCTTCCATGTTGCGCCGTCTCCACTTCATTGTGGTGTGGGTTGGTGATCATTAGGGATGTTCCCACTGGATGATTTTGGTGATAGTCCTCCATGTTGTGAAGAGATGAATAGCAGCAAAATCATTGTATGAGGAAGAAGGATGTGGTGACAATATGAACCTAGACGACACTTACAAAATGAGTGCAATACCACTCACTGAGATGGTTCGATATTGTCTATAACCATGCTGTCTTTCATGCCAAGACTCTCGGTGGAAGTTTACTTGATGGAGACATTCAAGCTGAAAAGTGTTCGGGGGGATCATTTGGTGTTTGCATTTGACAAGGAGAACCATTTCTTTTTTGACGTCTCTTGCAGTAGAGTTAATGTTGCAGGGCCTTGTTCGTTGGAATCATTCCCTTCGCACTCGGCTTCAAGCCTTCAACATTGCTAATATATGTATTGGGATATTGTAACCATCGTGCCAGCTAAAAGCTTCCGGTTTGCTAGGTAATTGTCGGTTATTTTTCATATCTTCTTCTTGTTTAAAGTAGCGCCAAATTTTATTTGATCAGACTGCTTTATTTGATCAAATATATGTAGATCATATATATTTGTATCTATATTTTGATATAAGAGTGGCTGCGTACATCTTGTAATTAAATGATGAATATTGAGTTCAAATTTTAAGAGTTTCATGACATTTTATTTAAAAAAATGTAACATTTGACTTTGAACCGGACTGGATTAGAATGAAAGAGTTATCTTTTTAGGTAGTTCACGTGGTTATTTTTTATTGTTTTTTATTTTTGATGATTGGGCCACTGCCGGTTTTGGTGCTTTCTAGTCCGATGGCTAGTCTGGTCTTATTTCTAACACACTGATTTCAGGGACTTATTTAATAATATTAAGATGCATATAAATTATTGTTATATTAAAATTTACAATAATATCATTCCTAGAATTGTTTTTTTTTTTGTCAGGGAACGAGATACAGGGGCGGGGATCGATTAGGGGACAAGAGATGAGGGAGGGGATACCTAATCTAAGGGGTGCACTCAGACGACCTCCCAGTGCCTCTGGTGAAGGGCGAAGGCGAGATGGGTTTCTTTCCGGACGGTTTAGGGACTCCGGCGAGGTAGGTCTTCAATCTGTGGATCTCACGATCTTCGTGTGTTCTCCGATGGGCATAACCCATCTCACTTTATAGGAGGGTGCATCACCCCCACCTCCCCTCTGTCCCACCGCTACAGTGCATCCAGACCAGATCCGGAAACATGGTGAGGTGTCTCCCAACAGGATGTGTCTCCCAACGGGACTGTTGGCCACATGCTAACATCTCCCACTTGGCCAATAAACTATTATATCCCCACTATCCGTGGGTGGTATAATATTTCCTTTGAATCACTCCCACTATCCGTGAGTAGTGTTTCCACCCACCATCACTTCTATACTATCATTATCCATGAGTAGTATTTCTGATACGCTCCCACTATCCGACAGAGGTATCATTCTTCTCATTATCTCACTATACGTGAGTACTTTTCCGATACACTCCCACTATCCGTCAGAGGTATCATTCTTATCATTGTCTCACTATGCGTGAGTACTGTTCCGATACACTCTCACTATCCGTCAGAGGTATCATTCTTTTCATTATCCATAAAAATATTTCTTCCTGGCTTATATATTCCTAAGCCCCATTAAGCCAACATGCTTAATGAAATTTTGTGCTGAGATATTTTCCGTCAATGGATCAGCAATCATATCACTTGTGGGAACATAAGTCACTTTTATTTCCCCTTTCTGTACAATATCTCGAATATAGTGATATTGTATTTCAATATGTTTTCCTCTTGAACTGTTTGCTCCACTGTTAATCAGGCTAATAGCCGCCTGATTATCACAATACATCTCAATTGGTCCATCTACCAAGTTGAGATTCAAATCATTCAAGAATCTTCTGATCCAAACTGCATGAGTAGCAGCTGTACTACATGCAACATACTCAGCTTCCTGTGTGTATCGAGCAACACAACCTTGTTTCTTGCTTCCCCAAGAAACAGCAGCACCACCAAAGATGTACAAATGTCCCGATGTGGACTTTCCGTCATCTTTATCTCCTCCAAAGTCTGCATCCGAATATCCGAGAACCTCAAGCGTATCAGCTTGATAAACTAAACTGTGGTGCAAAGTTCCTCTCAGATATTTCAAAATCCTTTTAACAACTTCCCAATGTGCTGGACCAGGATTACTTTGGTATCTACTTACCAAACTGACTGGGTATGCCAAGTCTGGTCTTGTACACATCATCGCATAAATCAAGCTTCCGACTGCTTGTGCATATGGCACCATGAGCGGTTCTTGTCCCTCTCCGGGGCATTGACCCTTACACAACCGTTTCTGATGGACTAACGGTGTAGGTGCCGGATTGCAATTCTGCATTCCGAATCTCGAGTACAGACCTCAAATATTTTTCCTGGTTTATACTCAACATTCTAGACTTTCTATCCCTTAGGATTTGTACATCAAAAACATAGGATGCCTCACCCATGTCCTTCATCTCAAACTTTCCACTGAGTTCAAATTTGATTTTAATCAATATTTCTATGTCATTACTTGCGAGTAAAATATCATCCACATATAGGGATAACATGATATATTTACTCCCACTTTTCATGACATACACACAGTTATCCAACTTGTTTGAAGCAAACCCTAGTTGGACAACTACTTCGTGGAATTTGAGATATCATTGTCTAGAAGATTGTTTTAAACCATATATTGATTTCTTCAACTTACATACCCTTTCCTCTTGGCCTTCCACCTGAAATCCCTCAGGTTGTTGCATATAGATGTCTTCCTTCAACTCTCCGTTAAGGAATGCTGTTTTTACATCCATCTGGTGCAGCTCCAGATCAAAATATGCAACAATTGCCAAGATCATTCTTATGGATGCAAACTTAGCCACTAGAGAATAGATTTCTTGAAAATCTATACCTGATTTCTGCGTAAACCCTTTGGCAACTAACTGGGCCTTATATTTATCAATAGACCCATCTGCTCGAAGCTTTTTCTTGAATGCCCATTTGCATCCTATAGTCTTTCGATTCTTTGGAAGATCGCATAATTCCCATACATTGTTCCTTTTCATGGAATCAATTTCTTCATTCATGGCATCTTGCCATAATTCTGTATCATGCGATTTCATCGCATCTACATAATTCATGGGATCTACGTAATTTTCGTCTTCCATGTCTATCATTAGACATGAAGGCTCACATGAATACAAATGATAATCATCCATCCATGCTGGTGGAGTTCTCAATCTTTTGTTGACAATTCCGGGTTGACCAGGCTGCATTTCATTCATAGGTACTGGTTCATTTTCCATATTTTGAGGTTCTTCCTCAATTTTTGGATCATTTCTAGGAACATCATTGTAATAGTCATCATCTATTACAACTAGAGGTTCCTTCTCTTTTTCATGAGATTCATCTTCCTCTAGATTTTCTAGAAATGTCGCATCCCTATATTCAATGATCCCTTTTTCTTTATGGAAAAATCTATAACCAGATGATTTCTCACAATACCCTATGAATATACATTTCAATGTCTTTGAGTCCAAGTTATCTCTAAGTTGACTCAGAATGAGAACGTGGGCAATAGACCCCCACTTCTTGAGATGACTCAAATCGGGTTTCCTCCCATTCCATAATTCATAAGGTGTACTTTCTACGGATTTTGTGGAAGTTCTGTTTAAGATATGATTTGCCGTAAGCAATGCCTCTCCCCACAAATTCTTAGGGAGACCTGAATGCGATAGCATACATCTAACAACATTCATCAAAGTTCTATTCTTTCTTTCTGCCACACCATTCTGTTGTGGCGTATAAGGCATTGTCACATATCTTTTAATTCCATGTTCTTGACAATATAACTCAAATTCCTTTAAGGTATATTCCCCACCTCTATCTGTTCTTAACACCTTAATATTCCTTCCATGTTGCCTTTCTACTTCCATTCTATATTTCCGGAAGCAATCAAATGCCTCTGATTTTGTAAAAATCAGATAAACATAGGCAAATCTGGAATAATCATCTATGAAGGTTATGAAATATTCTTTGTTGTTATATGTCTTTATACTTAGGGGGCCACAAATATCCGAGTGGGTCAACCCTAACAATTCGTTCGATCTATGCCCTACTGCGAAGGGTTTCTTAGTCATTTTTCCCACTAAGCAATGTTCACAAGGTGTTAGTTCCACCTTTGACAAACTCGGCAGTAGACCCATCTTTATCATTTGTTCCATTTTAGATTTTCCAGGATGTCCCAATCTAAAATGTCATAGATCACATTCTGATAAAGAACACAAGGAATACTCAGAATCTTCAATATTATTATTCTCAATGTCAATTACAGGGATACAAAATAAATCATGTTCGGGGACAAACCTCCCCATAGCAAGTACTTTCTTATCCTTCCCTATTGACACTCGATTATTATAGAACCGCACTTCTAGGCCATTTTTCATTAAGGCCGGTACAGAGATTAAATTCCGCCGGATTCCAGGTGCATAGAACACATTCTTAAGGATCATGATGTTATCCCTAAGATCCAGCCTATATGTACCAACACCTTCAACATCAAGATAGGTGTTGTTATCCATATATATCCTTTGTTCTCCTGCCTTGAGCTTGTTCAGCGTCACCAGCCCCTTCTTTGTCTTTGCAATGTGACGAGTGGCTCCAGAATCGACCCACCATTCATTTGAGTCGGCAGTCGCGGCATTGCATTCCGTGACGCTGATAAATTCTCTCTTTCCTGCTCTTCTATTTTCCGGGTGTTTGCTTCCACCCTCTCACCGCTGCTGCCGACCGTCGTCGCCACTTGCAGACGTCGCCGGCCATTCTTGCTATTGCCGCAGGCCTCCTCCGGCTTCCTCCACACCCGGGCCTCATACGAAGGTTCCCTCCTCTGCCAGGTGAGTTGCCCTTCGGGACAATAAAATAGATATAATGTCATTGTCCTGTAAGGCATAATGAAAGAGTCACGTGAACCCTTCCTACTTTTCATGTCACAGTAGCTCATATATAAATATTAGAGGTACCTCTCATCCGACTAAAAGGACATCACATAAATAGGGTCACTGTAGTCACGTGAAAGATCTTGATGATACTGTGTTAATTATAAAAGGGGTAACAGAGCCTGCCATATCCCCTTTCAAGTGATATAATCATTACGTTTGCTCCATTGTCTTATAGAATGACATCATCCCATTAAGACTAAACTCGCATGTACTTTTTTTTTCAGAATGCATCATTTAAAATTGCCTGTTAATACATGTTAAAAATTGACATAATCTGTACAAAGTATTTGAATTATCATCGGTGACATTCATATTATATTGACGTAAATGTGTTTAATTAATTAATTCTCAAATAGTTATATATTTGAGTTCATATCCCTAATCTGTCTATAATATCCTGATTAAATGGTAAAATCATGTTTGATTAATTTATAAATAGTTATATTTTCATTCATAGATAATTATTCATGTTATTAGAGATTGATATCTGATTAATGCTTGTCATTTAGTATTTATAAAACAATAATAATAATCTCATATATTTGGACATGTTATTTTTGCATGTTTAATTATTTAGTTGTAGTTTAATTGTTACTTCTTAATTATTTTGATCACAAATTATACAAGACAAAACAAAAGGGTGGGTCGCAGCAGAGGCGGTAGCACGCGGTGGCACTGGTGACGAGGGCGCAGCAGAGGGACAACAACGGCAGCAGCAACGCGGCGACCTGGCGTGTGAGGCGGCGGGAACGGCCGGCGAGGTGGTGACGACGAGAACACAGCAGCGGCGTGGGTGGGATCGCGACGGCTGCGGCGGGTGGGTAGCTAGCAGCGGGAGGAAAGACTGAGGAGGCCGAGGACGAGGAGGAGAGGCCGCGGCGGAGGGTGGCAGCCGCAACGGTACGGGCGGGGAGTGGCTCTCCTTGTCCGGTGGTGGCGGCGTGCGGTGTGTGCCGGTGGCGTCGAGCAGCAGCAACAAAGAGTGGCGGTGGAGGCCGCGGCGGTGAGGGCGGGGCGGTCCGACGGCAGAGGGCAGCTACGGCCTGGAGAGAGGCGGGGCACCAGCGGCAGATCTAAACGTTGCTTAGCGGCGGCGGCTGTGGGCGGCCGGCAAGGATCGTGGCGCTGGCGACGAGGGCGCAGAGAAACGGCGGGTTGGGCGTGCGGCGGAGCAACGGCAACAGCGGCAGCGTATGTGAGCGGCGGGAAGAGGCCCCCTTGCTCCGCTCTTTTCCCTCTCTCTCTTGCAGGGAAGGGGAGGAGCCACGGCGAGGGCAATGGCCGGATCAGGGGACTGTCCGACGGCAGCAACGGCGACGGGACCCGGATCAGATCATCGCGGCGGGAGTGGCAGCAGCGGCGGGAGCGGCAGCAGCAGTGGAGGGGGCACCCAGGCGACGGAACAACCGCTCTGATACCAGTGAAGGGCGAAGGCGAGATGGGTTTCTTTCCGGACGGTTTAGGGACTCCGACGAGGTAGGTCTTCAATCTGTGGATCTCACGATCTTCGTGTGTTCTCCGATGGGCATAACCCATCTCACTTTATAGGAGGGTGCTTCACCCACTTCCCCTCTGTCCCACCTTCCACTGTGCACCCTTTCCTCAGATCCGGAAATATGGTGAGGTGTCTCCCAACGGGATGTGTCTCCCAACGGGACTGTTGGCCACATGCTAACATCTGGGAGGTGTCAACACATGCACTATCATGCCTAAGAGAGCACCCCAAATGGCTCACCCTCACTAGGCAGCCAAACACCCAGGGAAAATTGGGCTCACCACAAGGGAGGGCAAGTGCGAACCTGAGACCTCGGTTCTGTCCGTCGTCCCATTGCCTATGGAAATATATTTGAACACATATCATTGTCTTTATCCAAATGTTATACTTGTTGTTACCCTCCATCTATTTAACTATAATTACCCATGACCATAGTAGGTAAGATGACTAAAATACCCCCCCCCCTCTCTCTCTCTCTCTCGCTGCAGAGGAAGAAATAGAGGGAGGAACGAGATGAGGCGCAAGTGGAGACAGAGGTGAAGCTCGGTGGTGGCAGAGGATGCTCTCTCTCTCTCTCTCTCCCCATCATCCTCGTTGTCGTGGATGAGGTCGGGGTAAAAGAATGAGAGGAGAAGTAGGTGGAGCTGGCGGAAGTGGCAAAGGATGATCTTTCTCTCTCTCTCCAACCCCGTTGCTAAGGAAGTCAACAGTGGCGGATGGTGGCGGAGGCAGATGGGGCAGGTGTTGGTGCGGGAAGGGCAATCAACAGTCCTTGCCGATCTGTACCTCAGACTTCTTCAGATGCATCTATTGAGTGGCAGCGAGGTGATGGATGGTGTGGTGGGGGAGCACCATCGATGACGATGAGCATGGCAAGGGGAGGAGGAGATGAGGGCGAAGGAGCTGATGGCGATGACTCGACGTGCTTGAGCTCACTATCATTGTTGCTGCAAATGCCACCGCTCGCATGCAACCATGACCACACCCTTGCGACTCCCTGCAAACCCGTTTTGTGGCAAGGGGAAGGGGAGGAAATGAGGAGGTTGTCGCTGCCCTTTACAGTAGTAGTGCCAGCAGTGCCAGCAGGGGTGGCCGACAGAGATGGAGGTTGGTGGTGCTAGAGGAGAGGCGGCTTATGTTGTCCTTCTCTCTCTCTCTCTCTTCCCATCCCCCCGCTGGGTGGGGGGTGCCGGTGCCAAAGAGGGAGACCCTGCTCGTTGTAGGGGTTCTTCACAGAGATGTCCACCCACACGCACCCTCACACCTCCCAAGGCAGAATGACGCCACTTGTCCCACAGCTTCGTTGGCGCTGCGATCCCGAATACATATTGCTAGAGATTAGATGCTTGTGCGTCTTTGAAGGATCCGTAGAATCAACTTCAAATATTGAAAATTTGAGACCTCTGCAAGGTAAAGATCAGATCTTGTAGGTGTTATGATTTCGCCAAGATCTACAACGATTTTGGGCAAGAAAATCTGAATTTAAAATTTTTATTCCGTTGCATTTCTTAAAACCGGAGATTTTCTTACAGTCACGGCCGGAACTCTCTCTTTGAATCTGCTTACTAGCCTTGACCTCCTGACAGGGTTCCCAAACATTAAAGTAACCACTCCTGCATAGGGGAGCCTTGGGTATACTAGAATCTGCCCTAGTGACATTTTTTTTTATAACATTTGGATAAAATAATAATGCGCTCAAATATATTTGTAGGAATGATATTTTTGCAGTTTTTGAGAGAGACAATTCATATGGGAAAAATTCGAATATATATTTATGAAATACATGCGTTTATTATATATATAATATTTATTTTTGAACAATGTCTCAAAGTTTGTTAAGATGAAGTCTTAGCGTGAGAATCGAATCCGGCTTGAATGCGGGTTGAGTGCGAGTTCAAGTGGAAATTTAGCCCGGCTTGTGTTACGACAGGAGATCACCGTCCTGATCTCCGAATGGTCCGGATAATTCGTTTTTCGACTGTTCAAATCTGCAGGCAATCCTTTTCTATGTAGTCTAGACTCCAGAGCAGGGTAATCGCGTCATAGTTCAATACAGATTTCACTGAATTAAAATAAAAAAAAAGAAAGTTTAATAACTAAAACAGTGACCACTTTTAATCATCCAACTTATATTATTTAAATAAATTTCACAAAAACCCATACAGGATGTCAACTAAAAACCGTCGAGCAGATTGCAAAATAGTTTAGGGTTAGTTGTAAAAATAGCGCTTCCATTTCAACAATAGGAGAATTACTATCTTTATTTAACTATTGTTATAAACGTTGCAATACTTACCAAAACACTCAAACAATCATTAAAGTATCTTATTTAACGCTAGTTAGTTTTTAATCAAAGTTTTAAAAAGATCAAAATATATTTAATCTCTGACAAGTTTTGTCTCTCTCGCCGTACATCTATCTCTTTACTTCTCTCTCTTTGGCGTAACACGTCCGTGAAAATATATTATTTTAGCGACACTTTATCTAAAATTTTAATTTATAATTCAAAATAGAATATATAAATGGCATCTAGCTTAGAGGCAATTTGTATTCATGTTCATTAAAAAGTGTGTTTTTAATAGTAGCTAAGTAAGGATGTTAATTTTGTAATTGTTAAAATGGGAGGGTTACTCTTTGTAATTATCTTAATATCTTATCAGGATGCCCGTTATTCGTAGTCGAAAGATGCTGGGGGGGGGGGGGGGTGTTGGGACTTGGGATTTCCGTAAATCCAAACACCCCTGTACGTTAAAATCTGTGCTTTCTGTCTTACCAGTTGGCTCTTTGACGCCCCCCGCACCTCAACTAAAAAAAAAAAATTTATCGTTTGGCTAATAAATGATTGGAACTTTTGTAAAAATACTCCTTTTACAAGTTTATTTGTGAGGTTCTCTCTCTTAATTTCATATTTTTGATTTAATAATATCGCTATATTATAATACTTGTAAAAATGCCCATATCATCATCAATTTTATTTAGCCCTAGTCAATATATATTTAATGAAAATTAGAAAAGATCCTGAGTACCCATAATCTTTCTTAAACTCTCTTGCTCTCAACACCTATCTATACCCTTATCTCTCCCTCTCACTCTCTTTGGTACAATGTATCAGTCAAACTAATTTTTTTATATAAGATATTTTCATCCTAAAATTTAATTTTACATATGAAAATGGAATATTTTTTAGGTATCTGCCAAATTTTATCAGTAGAGATATTTTTGACACTATATTGATGTAAGAAGGTTATTAAAAATAATAAAAAATTAATAGTAGTAATTCTACTCTAAAAGATTCCTATGGAGGGTGTTTTTGCAAAAAAATACCCTAAATTGATTCCTTCCACGTACAACCAAACGCGTTATATGGAATCCGACCGGAATCCATCTTTAAAAACAAAAAAAACAAAATTCAAACGTTGGTATTGCTATGAGCGTCTCCCTTACGTCTGTAGGGATAAGAGACCAAGCCTGCCTTGCAGACACACGGGAGGATCCTTTGTTCTGAAAAAATCGAGCAATGCTGCTAGCAGCACCATTTCCTCGCCCACGCCATGAGAGGATCGGAGAAGCTTGCGCCCATCTGGGCGGCCGCCGCGGCTTCGTCCAACAAAGCCATCACCAGCCTCTCCAGGGCGGGGGACCTGCTGGGCGCGAGCAACCTGTTCGACCGTATGCCTCACCGAGACGTGATCTCCTGGAACTCCATGATGTCGGCTTATGCGCAGCACGGGTGGCACGACGAGGTGCTGTGGATGTTCTACCATCTGTGGAGCCACGCCCTGAAGCCGACCCACACCACCCTGTCGACCGTGCTGTCTTCCTGTGCGGAGCTCCGAGCTTTGATCGAGGGGAAGCAGTTCCATGGGCTTTCCATAAAGGCCTGCTCCTCGGCGAACGTGTTCGTGGGCACCTCCCTGATCACCATGTACTCCAAGTGCCGGGTGTCTGATTGCTTGCTTCCAGCTTTTGATGATATATGCTGCAAGAGCACGGCTAGTTGGAACGCTCTGCTTTCCGGCTTTGTTTGGAACCAACAGGTACTCGAGGCTCGTGAAGTCTTTGACCAGATGCCGAGCCATAACGTCATTTCTTGGACATCTATGATCGATGGTTATGTCCATGCCGGGGAAATGGGGAGTGCCTTTGAGCTGTTCAACTTGATGCCGGGAAAAAATTTGGTGACATGGGCTGTTATGCTGGGAGGACTCATTTCTGATGGGCAGTTTGAAGATGCAATTGTACTTTTTAACGATATGAGGCACAGTGGAGTCCGAGCCAGTGCTACTGCCATCATGCATGCTATCGCTGCCTGTTCTTGTTTGAAGTGTCCTAAACACGGGAAGGGAATTCATGGATACATTGTGAAATTGGGGTTTGAATCTGATCAAGCCATTGAGGCCTCTTTAATTTGTTTGTATTTTAGATGTTTTAGTGTTGAGGCTGCGGAGTTGGAGTCCAAAAAATTTATATGCAAGTCTACTGGGTCATGGAACTCCTTGATACATGGTTATCTTGATAATAACAGGGTCGATAAGGCCAGAAAGGTGTTTGACAATATGAATAGTAGAGATGAAACTTCATGGTTCTTGATGATCAATGGTTATTTGAGATACAACATGATTGATAATGCTGTTGATTTGTTGCTATTGATTCCGAAACCTACCATTAAATCATGCACCATGTTAATATCTGCTTTTGTTGAAAAAGACAGGTTAGACGAAGCAAGGCAGATATTTGATATGATGCCCGAAAGAGATGTGATGACATATACAACCTTGATTTCTGGTTATATGGACAAGGGTTTGCTGGAAGATGCCTTGGATCTTTTTAAAAAAACACCTGAACCGAACACTGTGACTTGCAATGTTATTTTATCTGGTCTCATACGTAATGGGAAGGTTATGGAAGCTTATGACCTATTCAACAAGTCACCTGAGAAGGATGCTATATCATGGAGTACTATAATTTATGCATTTGTGCAGAGTGGATATAGTGATGACGCATTTCTATTTTTCAGGAGTATGATGTCATCTGAGATAAGCCTGAACAAGTCAGTTATAGCTAGTACTCTTAGTGCTTCTGCCAGCCTTTGCATGCTGACCCAGGGAGAACTGATACATGGATTGGCCATAAAGCTTGGGTTTGAATCATGTTTGATGATTTTGAATTCACTCATAAATATGTACAGTAAATGTGGAGAGGTGTTTATAGCTAAATTAATCTTTGATCATATGCATGATCATGATTTGGTCACATGGAATTCTATAATTTATGGTTATGCAGTTAATAATTTTTGTACAGAAGGTATTGAGATGTTTGAGAAGATGAAAGGTTCTGGGATCAGACCTGATGATGTGACATTTCTTGGCGTTCTATGTGCTTGCGTACATAAGTGCCTATTGGAAGAAGCTCGATACTACTTTAGTATCATGAAATGTGAACATGGGATTATGCCAAGATTGCCCCATTATGCATGCATGATAGAACTTCTATGCAGGTTGGGTCAGCTTGAGGAGGCTGAAAACCTAGTTTACTCAATGCCTTTCAAACCTGACTCTGCAATATGGACTTCCATCCTCAAGGGCTGCAAATTAAACGGCAAGGTAGATTTAGCAGAGCATGCTGCTAAGCAACTATTTAAATTACATCCTGGAGATCCAAGTCCATACTTGCACCTTATTAGGATATATGGACTGACTGGTCAGTTGTCCAATCTGCAAAGATTGAGAAACAAAATGAGTACTGTCGGTATCATCAAGAGACCTGGATGCAGTTGGATTGAGTTCAGTGGTGAAATTCGCACCTTTTTTGCGGGGGATAGATCTCAGTCTCTGTCTGGAGATGTCTTTACTTACTTGAAAGGTCTAATATCCAAAATTAAAGAAATCGGATATGTTCCAGACTACAATCTTGTGATAGAAGAAATGGATGACCAAGAAAAGGAGGAGACTCTTTTACAACATAGTGAAAAGATAGCAGTTGCATTTGGACTTCTAAACACAAACTATCCGAAACCTATTAGAATAATAAAGAACCTACGCATTTGTGGTGACTGCCATTTGGCAATGAAGCTAATCTCTCTTTACACAAAGCGTGAAATTGTCATGAGGGATACTGTTAGGTTTCACCATTTCAAAGGAGGTTCATGTTCTTGCTCTGATTCTTGGTGATGTTGAGAACCATCACAAACAATTGTTGTCACCATCATCAATATTATGTCTCTGAATTTCCTAATCAGCTCAGACATCGTAAATTAATTAGTTGGCCCAAAAGGACCGAAGCAGTTATTTGGAAGTTGGAAACTTGTACTCTAATATATCTGGAAGTGTAAATGAATGGAAAAATATCAGACAGTTGAATTCAAACAAGGTGGGTAAGTTCTGCTGCAATTTCTCAGTAAACAGTGTCAGCAATCAATAAGACTAGCAAACCGACTCATAGCTTCCATACATGAAGCTTATGGAAAGGTTAGAGGAAATTCTCTTTTGCTTGTCATGAAACAGTCATTTTGACTTTAGCTTTGAGTTTAATCAGTTCATTGTACTGTTCAAAGATCTCCTTTGATTGCGAGCGTGTGATTAGTTTATAAAACGCCTGGTAGGGTGGTTAATTGACATATAAATTGCTAAAATGTTGAATTAATAGGTGTCCATTATGCAGAACACAGTTTTCTTGATTAGGATTGTTTTAGTCATTTGTAATCGTCCTGTTTTTAATAAATGCATTTTTGAGAAAGGTTTTGTATGAATGCATTAGTGACATATACTTTGAGGGGCTGTTATATTCACTGAATTAGAAGACTCCTTGAAGTTTGAAGATTGTATTTAGTGTTACAAATGTACAGGTGATTTCCAGTGCAAGCCATTGCCTCCGACCTCCCTCTAGTGCCAAATGCCCACCAAGCTTTCCAGGGACCTAGGGGATGATTTTAACTGCATATCAAAAGGATTGCAAAGATTACAGTGACATCAAGTATACAGAATTCTCATTTAAGCTTGAATTTCCCGTTCATTCATGCTTACCATTTCAATTCTTGAATTGTGTTGTATATTTGAGGACTTAGGGATAGCTCCAATTGATAGTAAAATGAGAGAAAATAGACTCAGGTGGTTTGGACATGTGTTTCGTCGCCCTAACTCAGCGCCGGTTAAAAGATGTGATCAAATCTTAGTGGATGCTAGCAAAAGAGCTCGAGGAAGGCCTAAAATGAGATGGTGCGATGTTATTAGGAAGGACATTAGTTCCTTGAGCTTAAATATGAATATTGCACTTGATAGAAATCTTTGGCGGAACAGGATTCATGTAGCCGACCCCAATTAATTGGGATAAGGCTCTGATGATGATGATGATGATGATGATGGAGACAATGTCCCACTGAGGATTTCCACTGAATAAGGGGGCACCCAAATATGTTGACCATGTATCCAAAGTAGTTTTGGTCATTGAAGTCATGATCATGGTTGGCTTACGGACTTGTCACTTATAACATGTCATATATTGGAACTGTGGGCATATAGATAAGATGGCTAAAAGTCAGGTATTTGCATAGACATTACTACAATGGAAAATATTGCATGTATCCGTGATCAACCATTCATTCAACCACCTATTGTTATATCCATCCATCTGTCCTTTAATAAATGTAATCTTTCAATTCCTGTTTGGTTGTCAAATATATCAAGCCTTTGACTCTCTGTTACTCCCATTCCCTTGGAAAAGCTGTCTATAATAAGATTGTCTTCACAGTTTCCACCTGACAGATGACAGGAGGCGGTGATCACCGGTCAATTTATGTCACCTGAAAACTTATAGTAGAGGTTGGCACTTTATATATGCCAATACTTGATCCTTGAATATTTGGCTAATGCATATGCAATTAGCTATTTACAGTTTACTCTTCCCTTTTAATGTTTTTGTTCATTATTGTATAAACTCCTAGCCACAATTATGTACCATACTTCATGTGCCTTACCTGGGTTTCCACCATTTCCCAGGCAAAATTCTTCTGTTTTAGTAAGTTGTTTAAGTAGATCGATGGGTTTCACACAGTGGTCACATCTGTATTGCATAGGAGGCCTTCTAGGATTTAAGAAAATGTTCTGATCAGTCCAGGTTGTTTTAGGTTGACCTACTGACAGACTCACTATTTATCCTGCCATGCACTGAATTGACCATTCATTGGGGTTTTGTGTTTCAATTTGATTTGGAATTAGTTGTTTTTCTGATTTGGATAAGGTTTATTGACTTAGATTCTTCTTTTAAGTTAAAATGGTAGCAGAGTTTTTCTTCTCATTTTTGATAACTATTGGAAATGGAAATGGCTATCAGATTTATCCCATATCCAATTTTGCATTCCATTTCATTAGTTGTGAAGTATGTTTTATACAGCATATCAATTTATATACAGAATAATTCATTATTAAAAATTATAATTTGTTTGTTTTGATTAATGATCAAAGACTTGAATAGAAATTTGTTTGGGTTTTGGAAGTTGGTTTTAAGCTGACTGATCCCACTCTCCCTAGTACAGGTGATATATGTCTGACTGCAAGCTATACAATGTTGGCTGAGCAGCATTAGCTCCATTGCATAAACTAATACTCCCACTTGAACCTATCATAGGCCTTCAGAGAGTCCTTCTTGGCCTTTAGCACCAAAATTCACCTACCACAAGAGCTCATTCATCAGCAATCAACAAAACAGTCTGATCTCCCCTGATCAAGAATATTCTCCTATTGGAGTCCCCACTGCAGAAATATACCCTTTAACTATCACCAATGCATTTTGTTTGTGGCTATTGGAGATGTTTCGTTGTTTGAATTCAGTATCTCTATGCTCATGCCAAGCGTTTTTTATCCTCTTTTAAGAAATGATGGCGAAAAACCGTAGAGGGCAATATATTTTAAATGCATGAATTTCGCGTAGTAACTTGCATTATTCTAGGCTATATCCAGCTGGCTTCCAGGTGTATAGAGAGTTTTGGATTCGGTGTGGCCTGAGCAGTCATTTCTCAATTTATGTTGCATGCAAATGGCCATGAAAAGTTTTAGCATTACAGGTTCAGTTAGATAACATATTTATAATGTCATTCTTCCTTTGGCCTCCTAATTCCAGTCTTGCCTACAACTTCTTGTTTGCGTGAAAGGAGACTGGTGTTTGCTCTCAGTTTCTAATGTTTGTTTGTTGTCAGGTATGGATTCGTCTGGCCATCATTGTAAAATGAGTGGTGGGTCTGGAAGCAATGATAATTAATTGAAACATAAAATCAGTTCGCTGTGTCTAAATGGATCTCTGGTGAATTCTCGTTGTCCTCCATGAACATACACTGACGTTGGTTGATAATAGGGATCATGCTCTAAAAATTAAATTATTTATATTTTAGCATCTATTTGCAGTTTGCACTTAGTTGGCTAAAAAATCATGCTCCTCTACTTGATCCAATTCTCATCTGCCTAAATACCATGCAGCTTGTTACAAGGATGACTGAAGCATGTTAATGCTGTCTTCATCCATTTCTTGCACCACCGAAGTGGAATTTTCTTATAGATACCCATTGTCCTCTATCTATGTACACTGACGTGGTGACAATAAGTGATCACAGCTAATCAATGTTGATCTAGTCACTGCCTGCCGCTGCTACTTGGTCGTCCAAAGGTTTCTGCTCTTTACATGATCAGATTCTCAGCTGCTTAAATTCCCTGCAGCTTGACAGAAGGATAATGGCATCTCATCCCCATCCAATTGAACTTGCTGCCTGCAAATTATGAAGAACGGTGGATGATTACTAGCGAGCAAGAAAGCCACTGCAATATCCGTGTTGCTCAAGAAGGTAGTGCATATTGAAATCACTAAGACTTGATGTTGCTGCTTTTACAGCTGATTGGAGCTTTAATCTACAAGATAACTCCTGGTCAATTTTTTGCATTTCCAACCATTTTTTCTTGCGTAATAATTGGTGAAATGTCCTTATAATACTTCAGCAGCTGTTCTTTGTAGGTAAGGCCCCAGATACCCTGTAGGAACCCTGTGCTTCCTTTCATTCAATTGTTGGCGAGCCTGTTACTTGCTCTAGCCGGACTTTTAAGGTAAAGCTTTTTTGCATCTATTTTTAACATCGTTCTTCTGGTTCAATCATCACCTGCAACCTATGGTTTGTGAGAAATGGAGCAAACGTATGAAGTGTCAGCATGGATATCCTTATGTCAACATAGCAAAATTTTAGATGAGATACAAAAGCATGGACAGCAAAACAATAGACGTCGACATGTTCATATGCTTTGTTCTGTTGACTTGCTCAAAACCGGCTTAGAGTTCTGCAAAAATTGACTCGACCCACACTGCCTTGGAAAGCAACTTGTACTAACTTGTGCAAGAAACAGCCACTTGTCTTCATTGGAGCTGAGTATTCATGATTTTTTTTTTCATGCAGACTCTTGTGTGTTGAATCATACCGGCTCCTAGTTCTTTATTTTACTTGGACGTGCTCCTAGTGTCAATGTGCTACGTACAAACC
Organism: Amorphophallus konjac; assembly: GCA_022559845.1. NCBI lineage: Eukaryota > Viridiplantae > Streptophyta > Magnoliopsida > Alismatales > Araceae > Amorphophallus > Amorphophallus konjac. Next base: position 333,803,360 of record CM040119.1, read on the forward strand.
ATAAATGGTTCTGGTAAAATTAAGCACACTGCGGACCCACGCTCGTTAACAAAACCACCAAAATCTTTAAACGAAGAGGGTAATTAACACAGCCATTTTTGTAAGCTCGACTAGAAAATGCTTAATCAAGTAATCCTCTCAGGTCTCCACAAGAATGACCATTGTCCCCCCCGAGTATTTTGTTGCCTTCTTTCTTCCCCGAAGAGGCGAAGCTTCGTCACATTTCTGCAGCGCCAACGTAATACGGCAATGTGCAATCTTTTGTTAAGCAATTGCCAAAACGTTCATGAAATGTAACGAAATTTGAAATAAGTACGATTTTAAAGAAGTCATTGATTTCGAATCATCTACGAGATTGAATGGATTAAACACAAACAGTATCACTTGCGATTGATCACATGATTCTCCCGAAGTCACGAAACTATCCGTTTAAAATTGGAACAGAATTTGAATTCGTATTCGTTTGATAGGATAATTATCCTAATAGAGTTTCCGATGAATAATTTAATCGGATAATTCAATTATTGATCGGATATGAATTTAGATATTGAGATGTCCGTGTTGAATATTATCCGATCGAATATGAACCCTTAAATGAATATCTAAGGATTTGCGTATTCTATATATAAATAATTCAAATTTTAATATGTTATTTGGTTATTCTGATTTATTTTTTTTGTCTCAAAATATAATTTAGAAATAATAATTCTACTTACCGTCATTCGATAATCACTCTCTTATTTTTTTAAGATGAAGTCTAATCTTTTGATAATCTCTCTCAAAATAAAAAGGATATCCCCTTTTCTTTTTTGGAGAAAATAATCCATGATGTTTTCGCATGACTCGCACGACTTACCTCCAAATAGATCTGATAATTATCTCTGTTTAAAATTTGAATTGAATTTGAATTCATATTAATCGTATAATTACTTTAATAAAATATCTGATTGATAATTTAATCAAATATTAGATAAATTGATTATTAATCGGATACGAATTCGGATATCACACTATTCGCTGCCTATCCGATCCGTTTACAGATCTAATGTGAATATGTCAAAAATCATTGAAAAATTAAATATGTCAAATTAAATTTTTTATATTTTCGAGTATATGACCGTCCCCTCTTTGGTATTGGGTTAGCCATGAGTTAGTCCAAAGTTAACCCTGGGCTAATCAACTTTATGCTTTGATTGATGATTTAAGTTAATCAAATTAAATAATGGGTTAACCACAGGTTAGTCTCGGGTTACGAAACCCACCGGTGGAGGTGGGTTTAGAAGTGAGTTAACTTTATTAAATGCGCATTAAATGCGCTTGTGCTCTCTCTCCTGCGCTCTCTGTCACTCTCTCATGCTCTCTATGTCTCTCTTTCTCTCTCGCATTAATGATAGTTTTTATCAAAAATTATTATTATTATAATAAATTCATTATATAGAATTTATTAAAAATATTTTTATGAGTTAAAAAATATGTATTTTTAAAAAAACATTTATGACTTTTAAATTTAATTAGTGAGATTAATGTTCTATCAAAAACTTATTTTCATGATATATTCGATTCATAGAATATATTAAGATTATTTTAAAAATAAAATAAAATATTTTTAAGATGTACAATAACTTAAATCCGTTATTAATGTCCTTTTTGACTTTTGAATTTTAATTAGTGAGATTATTAATGTTATTTATCAAAAAAGTTTATTTTCATTGTATATTCAAATTATAGGATATAATAAAAATATTTTAGAATTTAAATAAAATATTTTTTTAAGATGCATAGCATAATTAATGAAATTTTTGTGTTTTAAATTTTAATTAGTGAGATTAATTATGTTTTATATCAAAAATATTTTTATTTTTATGATATATTCAATTTGTAGCATATATTGAAAATAATTTAAAATAAAAATAGAATAAAAATTGTAAAGATGAATAATAACTTAAACTAGTAATTAATGTGTATGTGAGAGAGAGTGACGTGAGAGAGAGAGGAGAGAAGAGAGATAGAGAGAGAATGAGAGATATATTAAAAATAAAAAGATATATAAATATAATATTTTAATTATAATCATTATCAGATTAACTTATTATTCATCAAATCACACTGGATTAAAAATAGGTTTACCCGCCTCTTTATTTTTGGATTAACTCTCCTCCTGTCAAATTAAAAATAAGTTAACTCTAGATTACTGTAATCGAATTAGGTTAGTCTATCTTTAACTTAACTCTATATCAAAGTCAACCTAGGAGACTAAGTTCTGAATGCAACTAAGTTATGGGCTAAGTGGCCCGTGAAGCGAAACTTGAGGGAAAACTCATTAACTTTATATTTGTATTCTAAACTACATTGTCGGGACGCTCAGTTGTAAAAATCAAAGGCACAATGTATCGTCTTTTCTTTTGGAGAATGAAGTAGTGCCAAAAGATTTCAACGGTGAGAATAGAGAATATCTAAGGTGGTCTTTGATAACTCTTAATTGGATTATCATCTCATTAAGTGTTCAGTTACTATCTAATTAAAATTGAGGATGGCATATCTCGTCAACCCATTAAGATTTGTTAGTTCATCACATTGGTCCAACTCTTCGGGTCCGCTATCTCATGCGTCGGCCCGACCCACCTCTTGCTCCAACACAGGTCTTACGCAGGCGAGTGCGCCTCCCCCAACGGCCATGACGCACGTCTGTGACATCGTATTAATGACGGGAGACACATTAGTTCGGTGGCAAGAAGGGAGGACGTTGCCTACGTCGCTCTCCCTGATAGAGTAGTTTCACGTCCCCTCCGACAAGTCTAGTCACATTAATGATCGGCGATCCCTACCACATTAATGACATAGTTGTCCTTCAGATGAAGAGACGGCGAGTTATTGCCCACGTCTCCCTGTCCCGCCAGACACATCTAGGCGGCTCACGTCTCTTTTGATCACGGCAACCCAATGGTCAACCTCGTGACAACGGTATAAATACAGTCCTAGCCCAACGGCCTAAGAGGTATCCGACCTATCCCCCCTCAAGTCCTCACTCACTTTTCCTTTCTCTCACTCTCCTCGAGTGTTCGCCACCTTCTCCCATCGTTGTCTAACTTGACCGTTGGAGAGTTGTCCCCTGGGATAACTCTCAGGGCTCCTTTTGACCTTTTGTTTGTGATTGCAAGTCCTTCCCCAGTAAGCGCTCTCCTCTTTCTAGTCGGATAACCATTTGGAGGTGTGATTTGTGACTTGGGAGATCAATTCTCGATCGCTACAATGAGCATTTGAAAAAAAAATAGTAATTAAGACTCCTGACCACCTCAAATTGGACGGTTAAACTTTGAAGCACTAAACTAACAAAATTAGCTCATAGATTAAGAGCAAGGTTCGTCGTACCGCCCAAACGGGGTGACCCATTTCACCGGTGGTATGGCCATACCATATTGTATCTATCCATGCCGGTCCGACTAAGTCCCTGCGGTATCTTTTTTTTTTGTTAAGCCTCCCTCCAACTTGGCCCTCACCGCCATGGCCTCTCCCTCCTCTTGTGAGAGTCGAGTCTCCCCCTCCTTCCGTGGCCTCCTCCCTGATGCAGGACAAATCCGCTTCACCCTATCAATGTGACTTGTGCTCTCTTGGACATTTGATCAAACACATACATGCTACAAATCTCTGCTGTAGGATGGACTCAATACAACACAAACTCAATTCTCATGCATTATTATGCGAGCCATCGTTATTCACATATAATATGAACTCACATCCATCATATCTCATAATTAAATACCTCTGAAATAACATGGTTCAATCCTTCATATATATCATCTCATAATAATGGATGGCTCAATATCTCATACTGCACGACTATTTCTCTTCCAGCACACATATAAGTCACTCAGCCAAAAGCATGGGATGTGGCCTTAAACGATATAGCTTAATATTTGAGAGGGCCCACTGCAAATCAGATTAACAACCAATGAGGGTATAATCATAATTACCGTGGATTCACTGTGGCATGCATCCGTCTGCAACTGCTGCCGAGTCACCCGGCAGATTCGTGGACGTGGGTTACTTTTTAGAACCTGGGCATCCCGGGGAAAAGAGTGGTAGCACTGGTACCCGGCTACGGCAAGGTGCTGTTGTGATCACGTGAGGACGGCTTCAATGGCAGCGGGGTTGGCTGTGGCGGACACCAAGGCCCGGCCGGTGTGGGATGATAGAAATGGATAAACAGCGTCCGGAAGAGGGAAACGTAATGACGGAAAAAAACGCAAATAGATGAACTGTGACTCGCGGCCAGAGAGATCGTGTGTGGCAAAGAAGAACTCAATCTATGAACGTTAATCGGGAAGAATAGAAGAGATGGGGTTTCGGCCTCACGCCAGGAAGAATACGGGTGGGGGTTTGGCATCTCACCAGAAGAAGCAGGGAGGGTTGGGCATCTCACCAGAAGGAGGAATCACACAGCACGGCTGCACAATTTTTCATCTAACCATTGCTTAACCCTAATTAGGGCTAGCTTCTATTACTTATAGAAAAACACAATTACAAATAGACCCAATATTGTCCTAACTCTAACACTTATAATATCCCGACTATTAAAATCAACAAAAAACACATAACCGACTATATAAACTCTAAACTAAAAATAGACCATAAATTAACTACAAAAATACAAGAAAGTAAAATAATCTTCCGACTGGACGTCTGCGACGCTTCCACATAAATCAAAATTATTCTCCAAGAATTCGACGACTCGCTCCGCATCAATCTCCCCTGGTTCAAAAAAATTCGGCCTCGAATTTTGAAATGCCGAAGGAGCAATGCATTGAATATAGAATCACATGGTGCATGTAACATCAATGAATTCACGGGGATCTTCAAATCAATAAATTGGCGGCGCCTCTGAATATGTGTTTCAACACTGTACCATATCATGTCAAAATCATTCTGAGTCATGTGCAATCCCATATCAGCAACAACAATAGAATATGAATCCTGTGGACCTGTAGTGCTGAGGATGAATCTAACTCAAATAAGATCTCTGAATGGATATCACATGATAGTTGCCAATCTACGAGATCACATGAAGAATAAAATGTAGGAATCACCACTGAATATGACTTATATGTAGCAGGCATCTCAAACACACTATCTGAAATCAAATCCAATCCTGACTGGACAAGTAACTCCTGATCCCACGAGTCGAGAATTGACTCTTGAAGTAAATCCATGTCAGAATGACAATGAGCATCACCAAAGACAGAGTCAGAAATCATATGCAGACCAGACTATAAGAATAGGTCATGATCCCAAGAATCAGCAATTTGTAAGACTGCATCTTGACCATCGGTAGCACCTGTTGGGGAATAAATAACATCTGGGGCGTGATCAACCAAAGGGAGCTGTTTCTCATTCAATTCTACTTTTGACTGACATTTATTAGAAACTCGGTGCATATTATTTCCTGATGGGTGAGATAACAAGATATTATGAAAAATAAATTCACCCGGCAAATAGTGATGCCTCAAAACACAAGTTTTTCTGTCTGGATCAATTCTAGCATTTTTTTCTTCAAGCCACTCTCTTCCCAAAAATAATACATGTGTCAGCCATTGAACCAATGTTACACCAAACTGTATCATAAAATTTGACTGATTTAAAATTTTTATAAAACCCCACAAGTACTCGATCACCATCAAAAATAATTTCTCCAGTCTTTGACAGAGACTTAACAATATCATGTGAAACCCAATTTTCATCTTCCGACTCATGTAGATCAATTTCTATGCACTATCCACTAGGTAAATATGCAGCAAATATAATCGGAACAGGAAGCATGTCGATTATAAATGTAGGACCTCAACTTATAAAAATAAGTTGATTCCCTTAAGCTCTGATACCAAATCTGATGCAGGACAAATCCGCTTCACCCTATCAATGTGACTTGTGCTCTCTTGGACATTTGATCAAACACATACATGCTACAAATCTCTGCTGTAGGATGGACTCAATACAACACAAACTCAATTCTCATGCATTATTATGCGAGCCATCGTTATTCACATATAATATGAACTCACATCCATCATATCTCATAATTAAATACCTCTGAAATAACATGGTTCAATCCTTCATATATATCATCTCATAATAATGGATGGCTCAATATCTCATACTGCACGACTATTTCTCTTCCAGCACACATATAAGTCACTCAGCCAAAAGCATGGGATGTGGCCTTAAACGATATAGCTTAATATTTGAGAGGGCCCACTGCAAATCAGATTAACAACCAATGAGGGTATAATCATAATTACGGTGGATTCACTGTGGCCTGCATCCGTCTGCAACTGCTGCCGAGTCACCCGGCAGATTCGTGGACGTGGGTTGCTGTTTAGAACCTGGGAATCACGGGGAAAAGAGTGGTAGCACTGGTACCCGACTGCGGCAAGGTGCTGTTGTGATCACGTGAGGACGGCTTCAACGGCAGCGGGGTTGGCTGTGGCGGACACCAAGGCTCGGCCGGTGTGGGATGATAGAAATGGATCAACAGCGTCCGGAAGAGGGAAACGTAATGACGGAAAAAAATGCAAATAGATGAACTGTGACTCGCGGCCAGAGAGATCGTGTGTGGCAAAGAAGAACTCAATCTATGAATGTTAATCGGGAAGAATAGAAGAGATGGGGGTTCGGCCTCACGCCAGGAAGAATACGGGTGGGGGTTTGACATCTCACCAGAAGAAGCATGGAGGGTTGGGCATCTCGCCAGAAGGAGGAATCACACAGCACGGCTGCACAATTTTTCATCTAACCATTGCTTAACCCTAATTAGGGTTAGCTTCTATTACTTATAGAAAAACACAATTACAAATAGACCCAATATTGTCCTAACTCTAACACTTATAATATCCCGACTATTAAAATCAACAAAAAACACATAACCGACTATATAAACTCTAATCTAAAAATAGACCATAAATTAACTACAAAAATACAAGAAAGTAAAATAATCTTTCGACTTGACGTCTGCGACGCTTCCACATAAATCAAAATTATTCTCCAAGAATTCGACGACTCGCTCCGCATCAATCTCCCATGGTTCAAAAAAATTTGGCCTCGAATTTTGAAATGCCGAAGGAGCAATGCATTGAATATAGAATCACATGGTGCATGTAACATCGATGAATTCACGGGGATCTTCAAATCAATAAATTGGCGGCGCCTCTGAATATGTGTTTCAACACTGTACCATATCATGTCAAAATCATTCTGAGTCATGTGCAATCCCATATCAGCAACAACAATAGAATATGAATCCTGTGGACCTGTAGTGCCTGAGGATGAATCTAACTCAAATAAGATCTCTGAATGGATATCACATGATAGTTGCCAATCTACGAGATCACATGAAGAATAAAATGTAGGAATCACCACTGAATATGACTTATATGTAGCAGGCATCTCAAACACACTATCTGAAATCAAATCCAATCCTGACTGGACAAGTAACTCCTGATCCCACGAGTCGAGAATTGACTCTTGAAGTAAATCCATGTCAGAATGACAATGAGCATCACCAAAGACAGAGTCAGAAATCATATGCAGACCAGACTGTAAGAATAGGTCATGATCCCAAGAATCAGCAATTTGTAAGACTGCATCTTGACCATCGGTAGCACCTGTTGGGGAATAAATAACATCTGGGGCGTGATCAACCAAAGGGAGCTGTTTCTCATTCAATTCTACTTTTGACTGACATTCAGAAACTCGGTGCATATTATTTCCTGATGGGTGAGATAACAAGATATTATGAAAAATAAATTCACCCGGCAAATAGTGATGCCTCAAAACACAAGTTTTTCTGTCTGGATCAATTCTAGCATTTTTTTCTTCAAGCCACTCTCTTCCCAAAATAATACATGTGTCAGCCATTGAACCAATGTTACACCAAACTGTATCATAAAATTTGACTGATTTAAAATTTTTATAAAACCCCACAAGTACTCGATCACCATCAAAAATAATTTCTCCAGTCTTTGACAGAGACTTAACAATATCAGGTGAAACCCAATTTTCATCTTCCGACTGATCAATTTCTATGCACTGTCCACTAGGTAAATATGCAACAAATATAATCGGAACAGGAAGAATGTCGATTATAAATGTAGGACCTCAACTTATAAAAATAAGTTGATTCCCTTAAGCTCTGATACCAAATCTGATGCAGGACAAATCCGCTTCACCCTATCAATGTGACTTGTGCTCTCTTGGACATTTGATCAAACACATAGATGCTACAAATCTCTGCTGTAGGATGGACTCAATACAACACAAACTCAATTCTCATGCATTATTATGCGAGCCATCGTTATTCACATATAATATGAACTCACATCCATCATATCTCATAATTAAATACCTCTGAAATAACATGGTTCAATCCTTCATATATATCATCTCATAATAATGGATGGCTCAATATCTCATACTGCACGACTATTTCTCTTCTTCCAGCACACATATAAGTCACTCAGCCAAAAGCATGGGATGTGGCCTTAAACGATATAGCTTAATATTTGAGAGGGCCCACTGCAAATCAGATTAACAACCAATGAGGGTATAATCATAGTTACCGTGGATTCACTGTGGCATGCATCCGTCTGCAACTGCTGCCGAGTCACCCGGCAGATTCGTGGACGTGGGTTGCTGTTTAGAACCTGGGAATCCCGGGGAAAAGAGCGGTAGCACTGGTACCCAGCTGCGGCAAGGTGCTGTGGTGATCACGTGAGGACGGCTTCAACGGCAGCGGGGTTGGCTGCGGCGGACACCAAGGCCCGGCCGGTGTGGGATGATAGAAATGGATAAACAGCGTCCGGAACAGGGAAACGTAATGACGGAAAAAAATGCAAATAGATGAACTGTGACTCGCGGCCAGAGAGATCGTGTGCGGCAAAGAAGAACTCAATCTATTAACGTTAATCGGGAAGAATAGAAGAGATGGGGGTTCGGCCTCACGCTAGGAAGAATACGGGTGGGGGTTTGGCATCTCACCAGAAGAAGCAGGGAGGGTTGGACATCTCGCCAGAAGGAGGAATCACACAGCACGGCTGCATAATTTTTCATCTAACCATTGCTTAACCCTAATTAGGGCTAGCTTCTATTACTTATAGAAAAACACAATTACAAATAGACCCAATATTGTCCTAACTCTAACACTTATAATATTCTGACTATTAAAATCAACAAAAAACACATAACTGACTATATAAACTCTAAACTAAAAATAGACCATAAATTAACTACAAAAATACAAGAAAGTAAAATAATCTTCCGACTTGACGTCTGCGACGCTTCCACATAAATCAAAATTATTCTCCAAGAATTCGACGACTCGCTCCGCATCAATCTCCCCTGGTTCAAAAAAATTCGGCCTCGAATTTTGAAATGCCGAAAGAGCAATGCATTGAATATAGAATCACATGGTGCATGTAACATCAATGAATTCACGGGGATCTTCAAATCAATAAATTGGCGGCGCCTCTGAATATGTGTTTCAACACTGTACCATATCATGTCAAAATCATTCTGAGTCATGTGCAATCCCATATCAGCAACAACAATAGAATATGAATCCTGTGGACCTGTAGTGCCTGAGGATGAATCTAACTCAAATAAGATCTCTGAATGGATATCACATGATAGTTGCCAATCTACGAGATCACATGAAGAATAAAATGTAGGAATCACCACTGAATATGACTTATATGTAGCAGGCATCTCAAACACACTATCTGAAATCAAATCCAATTCTGACTGGACAAGTAACTCCTGATCCCACGAGTCGAGAATTGACTCTTGAAGTAAATCCATGTCAGAATGACAATGAGCATCACCAAAGACAGAGTCAGAAATCATATGCAGACCAGACTGTAAGAATAGGTCATGATCCCAAGAATCAGCAATTTGTAAGACTGCATCTTGACCATCGGTAGCACCTGTTGGGGAATAAATAACATCTGGGGCGTGATCAACCAAAGGGAGATGTTTCTCATTCAATTCTACTTTTGACTGACATTCAGAAACTCGGTGCATATTATTTCCTGATGGGTGAGATAACAAGATATTATGAAAAATAAATTCACCCGGCAAATAGTGATGCCTCAAAACACAAGTTTTTCTGTCTGGATCAATTCTAGCATTTTTTTCTTCAAGCCACTCTCTTCCCAAAATAATACATGTGTCAGCCATTGAACCAACGTTACACCAAACTGTATCATAAAATTTGACTGATTTAAAATTTTTATAAAACCCCACAAGTACTCGATCACCATCAAAAATAATTTCTCCAGTCTTTGACAGAGACTTAACAATATCAGGTGAAACCCAATTTTCATCTTCCGACTCATGTAGATCAATTTCTATGCACTGTCCACTAGGTAAATATGCAGCAAATATAATCGGAACAGGAAGCATGTCGATTATAAATGTAGGACCTCAACTTATAAAAATAAGTTGATTCCCTTAAGCTCTGATACCAAATCTGATGCAGGACAAATCCGCTTCACCCTATCAATGTGACTTGTGCTCTCTTGGACATTTGATCAAACACATACATGCTACAAATCTATGCTGTAGGATGGACTCAATACAACACAAACTCAATTCTCATGCATTATTATGCGAGCCATAGTTATTCACATATAATATGAACTCACATCCATCATATCTCATAATTAAATACCTCTGAAATAACAGGGTTCAATCCTTCATATATATCATCTCATAATAATGGATGGCTCAATATCTCATACTGCACGACTATTTCTCTTCCAGCACACATATAAGTCACTCAGCCAAAAGCATGGCATGTGGCCTTAAACGATATAGCTTAATATTTGAGAGGGCCCACTGCAAATCAGATTAACAACCAATGAGGGTATAATCATAATTACCGTGGATTCACTGTGGCATGCATCCGTCTGCAACTGCTGCCGAGTCACCCGGCAGATTCGTGGACGTGGGTTGCTGTTTAGAACCTGGGAATCCCGGGGAAAAGAGCGGTAGCATTGGTACCCGACTGCGGCAAGGTGCTGTGGTGATCACGTGAGGACGGCTTCAACGGCAGCGGGGTTGGCTGCGGCAGACACCAAGGCCCGGCCGGTGTGGGATGATAGAAATGGATAAACAGCGTCCGGAACAGGAAACGTAATGACGGGAAAAAACGCAAATAGATGAACTGTGACTCGCGGCCAGAGAGATCGTGTGCGGCAAAGAAGAACTCAATCTATGAACGTTAATCGGGAAGAATAGAAGAGATGGAGGTTCGGCCTCACGCCAGGAAGAATACGGGTGGGGGTTTGGCATCTCACCAGAAGAAGCAGGGAGGGTTGGGCATCTCGCCAGAAGGAGGAATCACACAGCACGGCTGCATAATTTTTCATCTAACTATTGCTTAATCCTAATTAGGGCTAGCTTCTATTACTTATAGAAAAAATAATTACAAATAGACCCAATATTGTCCTAACTCTAACACTTATAATATCCCGACTATTAAAATCAACAAAAAACACATAACCGACTATATAAACTCTAAACTAAAAATAGACCATAAATTAACTACAAAAATACAAGAAAGTAAAATAATCTTCCGACTGGACGTCTGCGACGCTTCCACATAAATTAAAATTATTCTCCAAGAATTCGACGACTCGCTCCGCATCACTCCCTCACCATTGTAACCCATACAACCTGAGTTTTTCTAAGACATGGTACAAGTTGACCGACTCACGTCGGTACACTACAAGTCAACAACTTATGACCGAGAGAGTCCACATCTTTAAGACGCTCTACCCCCCTATGCCCAACGTGCTCCTCCCTCCTTCCCATCGCAACAAATTCTCCTTTGCCAATGGATTCTTAATAATTTTTCATTCAGAGGACAGCTCTTCACGTTCCGTCACCAATCATCAACATGATATTTTATGTAGTTTTGGTAGAGATAACGTACAATATTAGTTCTCATGCGATTATATCTCTTTCTAAATTAGTATATTTAGTTGAGAAAATTAATTTTTGGTCCAAAAATGGGACCCAATTAATTTATAGTCCAAAAACTTAATTTCTTAAGAGGAGGTCCATCGACCAAAGTCTGTATATTTCTCAAGTCCATTCTGTTAGATCCTGGGAAGAAGATTTATTTGAACACAAAAGTACCCGCTACCAATCTACGAGAGAGCGAGAAAGTGCGCCAGAGTGCAAACTCTCTCTCGCGCGCGCACGCACGCATCGTCTCACTGGCGCTCGAGGGGAGCATCAAAGGCAGAATCTCTCTCTCTCTCTGATTTTCCAAGTTGCACTGTAAGGGACATTAATGGATGCCGTCCAAATTGGATTAGAAATTAATTTCTTCTAAATTTTAGATCAAAAGTTACAAAATTTGAATAATTGGACTAGAAATTAATAGGTGGTTACAAAAATAGACCGGGAGTCAAATTTCCATATTTAGTTCGTATTTCATGATTTTATTTAAGAATATTTACATATATACCTTTATAAGATTTAGATTTGTCAAATATATCTCTCATTTGAACGTATTATCAAAAACATCTTTCATTTAGAGAAAAAGATTACAGTTATATCCCTGTAGTTTACTATTATCGACGGGAGCCATCTATTGCCGTTGGGTGTAGTGAAATGTCTAAAACACCCTTACATATATACACACACAGAGAGAGGGAGAGAGAGAGAGAGAGCGCCCCCTCCCCCTCTCCCCATCATTGTCGACGCCCCCTCCCCCCTCTCCCCCATCTCGTAACAGGGCCCCCTCTCCCTCACCCCCGGCACCCCCTCCCCCTATCTCCCACCTTACTGCCAGCTCCCCCTCTCCCCCTTCCCCTCATCACATCCCCCCTTCCCCTTCCCCTCTCCCCCTCACCGTCGACGTCGGCCCTCCCTCCCCTCTCCCCCTCACACCCTCTCCCCCTTGTAGTAGGCCCCCCTCGCCCTCTCCCCCTCATCGCCGACGTCGGCCACCCTCCCCTCTCCCCCTCCCCGCCATCTCCCCTTGCAACATGCCCCCCTCCCCCTCCCTGTCGTCTCCCTCTCCCCCTCACCGCCTGCACCGGCCCTCCCTCCCCTCTCCCCCTCACAACAAGGCCCCCTCCCCCTCATCGTCGACGTTGGACCCCCTCTCCTCTCCCCCTCACACGCTCGTCCCCTCCCCCTCTTCCTCTCCCCCTCGCAGTAGGCGCCGGCCCCCCTCTCCCTCTCCCCCGCCCCCTCACTGTCATGGCTGGGTCCCTCCCCCTCTCTCCCCACCTCGTAGCCGGCGACACTACCCCCCCCTGGGTTTCGTCCGAGAGAGAGAGAGAGGGGGGGAGACAGAGAGAGGATAACCAGAGTTACTTTTTATTTTTTGTTAACTAAGGATAGATTAGGTATTTTAATCTTTAACTCAGACTTGACTCGAGTTAAACATCGACTTGGGTTAAACACACGGGAGTTACGGTGAGGACATAATTATGACATTATCTATATTTTGAGGATATTCATGATAATATGCTCAAATGAGGGATACATTTGACAAAACTAAACTTTATAGGGGTGTGTGTAAAAAATTTTATTTAATTTTTATTTAATTATTTTATATTTTATAGAACAATAGTTAGTATATTTTATCTTACTTTTATACTTTATTCTGTATACTAATATATAATTTATATTGAAAGATAGTATTTTATTTTAGCAATATATGTTTTACTACAATTAAATAAGTGTGTTCATTTCAAAGGGTATTTTGTAACAATGTTATCCATTCATACATTATCTTTGTATAGCAATCAGACAATGGATTTCATTCCGCATCAAACAATGGATTTCATTCAGCAATCAAGATGTCTTTCCAATTCACTCATATTTAAGATGCAAACCTTAGATTTCAGGCTGTTCAGTGTTACCAAACGCCTCCGAAGGCTACCCGGAGATAACCCGTCTGTAGAGGATCGGACACAAACTTCACTATACTTTGGAAGATTAAATTTTTTGCACCCCCCAAAGCTCTAGATGTTTGAACAGATTAGCTATTAATTCATAATTACAGTAGAATCCATTTGCGTGAGCCGTGATCTTAACCCAACGCTCTAATGAAAGGTGGCCAACAAGTTCGTGTGTTAAATTTCCTTGGGCATGTCAGTGTTTGATCTGTTAAGGTAACAAATTTAGTATTCTTTGGCAACACTGACTTAAAAGTGCCCTAAATATTTATATGGGGATCCTGTTGAAATTTCTAATGGAAAATCATTTTTCACTTTCAGTTTCAACATGAAAAATAATAACTGATTTTGAGTAATTAAAAAAAATCAACTCTGCCCTGACAACCTTGTTTCTACCCACGTCTAACATTTAGACCTTTGGTCAGAAACCAAAAACTGCATAAACCGCCACGCCTGCCTAAAATCTAAATAGGATTTTTTGCATAAATACTCTCTCAAAATATAGATTATGTCAAATATATCTCTCATTTGATCACATTATCAAAATTATCAACCACTTAATCTCAAATGTTATAATTATACCCTTGTAATTTACTAATTTCGATGAGAGATGAATATTTTGTGAAATATCTCATCTACCGCTGTTAGATGGAGTGAAATGTTTAAAATATCCTTTCTAAGAGAGAGAAAGAGAGAGCCCTCTTTCTCTCCCCCACCCTCTCACCGCGGACGCCCCTACCCCTCTCCCTCACCTGACAGCAAGCCTCCCCCCCCCTCCCCTCCCCCTCTTCTCTCCCTCGTCGCCAACTTCCCTTCCCCCTCTCCCACCTCACAGTCTACAGGTGAAGAAAGAATAAAAATTCCTCCCCACCGACTAATCCAGGGCAAAACTGGAGAAAGAAATAATCACACCGCCTACTCGAGAAGTCATTCGTCGTTCCTTAAGGGCCTGTTTGTTTGGAGGATATGAGCGGGTAACCCGCCTTATCCATCTTAACTGATTTAACTGCACATACAAGGTATTCTGCATGGATTAAGATATATGGGCTCTTATACAGGTTAAGAGTGGGGTAGACTGTTCTAGGAAAAAATTAGAATAAGTGGGGTTAAATATTTTTATACTTCTCGAGAAAGTATCCGGGTTATCTTATCTCCCAATCAAAACAAAATGATCTATTTTTTGGAATACCTTACCCTCGGTTAAACATATCTCTTTAACCTAACCTCCAAACAAATAGAGCCTAATAGAAAGAGGGGTGAAGAAGAAATCCTCATCATTGCTTGCTTTTATAGCTATGCAACAGCCCTGTTAACAGGAGCAGAGACAACCGCCATCTTTTCTTCTCCACACGCGTCTTTACACCGCTCACATAGGAGCTGAGATTAGAGACAGGACCAAAACGCAGTATTTTCCCAAAATTTAGAGAAAAACAGCAGACGTAAAAAAAATAAAGGCCTCAGGTAGTCTTCTATAGAGAATGATTCTTCGTTCTCTCTCCCAAAACAAAAAAGAGAGAAATCCAAAAGAAATAAAAAAAAAGGAGACGACTGACTGTGGCAGACTGGGGATCAGTTGGTCTCGAACAATCGATGCTAGGCCGATGACAACCTTCACCCCCTACTGCAGAGGCACCCTCGACTTAATCGCCAACAGCTGCCACGCAAACGACGCAGCCCGGTCGAGCTCTTCTGTACCTTTCCCCTTGTTCGTTCCAACAAGAACATCTAAAGCAGGGTGTGTTCGATGGGGACCGCAGTGGGGATGCAACTTGCTAGCCGAATGCAACGGATCACAGCTCGAGGCCCCCCATTAGGGTTTCCATCGGGAGAGAGAGAGAGAAGGGCAAATCGAGGATAGATTAATAATTTCACTGTTTAACTCAGTACTTAACCCAACTTAAACTATAAGGGCCGCTTTGATAGCGGAGTTGTCCGGCGGATGACGCAACAGGGGAGAGAGAAATCCCCGGTGGACCCCATCTCCCCACACATTGCGTTAACCGGAGTCGGTTAACGCAAGCGACCCCGAGGGTCGCTTGCGCTAACTGTGTCCGGTTAGCAAAACGACCCTAAAGGGTTACAGTCGAAATATAACTACAACATTTAAGATTAAATGAAACATATTATTGATAATACGTTCAAATGTATTTGACATAATTAATATTTAAGGGATATTTATGTAAAAACCCCCAACTAAATAACTCGAGTCAATGTTTGTAAAATTTGAAAAACATTTAATTCAAAGTTTGTGTCAACTGTCAAGCACATCCCAAAGGGTCTGTAGTGGGTGTACAATGTCAGCCAATAAGAACGGAGTAATGCTATGGTGCCACACTTCACTCGTCATGGCCATCCGATCTTATACTTGCTGAGGTGAGAGTGGCAAAAGGTGTATTAAACAGTGCGACACCATAGCATTATTCACAAGGAATGTGACGAAACCATATAGGTACCAACATCTCCTGAGACTAAAAGATAGTACAGACTGCAACATGCATAAAAAAGCTCTAACTTTGCAGAATAGGTGCCCAGAGAGTAAAAATTGCAGTCTCTGCACATGCTTCGGCTATAATCTTCATGTAACCAATGCAGAAAAGAAAAGGAAACGACACCCACGACTATTTTCTACATAGATATGAGTAAATAGTATCATCATACCTACCGGGAAAAAAAATCGTATCATCATCAATCAACTACAAACATTGTGCTCTATATTCGAACCATACGAACGATTCAATAGTCCCCCTCTAATCTTAGAATGCCATAATAATCTAAGGTAGTGTAGAGAATATGGATAAAGCAGAAACCACCGTGACGAGAAAGTTCGCATATGGGCTCAAACATAAACTGCTCCCTCTTCAGATCCTTGTACGCCAGCAACCAAGGACGAGTTCTGGTTAATGTTTTCTTTTATTTTCTTTAGTGTGTTGGCTTGGACAGGAAAGATTGTACTTTGCCTATCGATCGAGTTGCATTATAGTTGTAGATGGTGACAGACCAAAGATTTCTCGAAAAAAAAGAAACCACAGGCTACAAAGATATCCGTGCACATAGTCGCCAATATGCTCCAGGGTGAAAGAGAGACCTCTCAAAGACCCAAATATCGCGTACAAGAACCTATCCATGAACAGAGGGGGAATTAGTCACCACTTCGAATTGAGGAGAGAGACTATGGCAGATGAGTGTCATATAATTGAAGCCAAGACAGACGTGATCTTTTGAGCAATGGCCTCAAGAAAAGATGCTAACTGCTATAGGTGGCCGCCTCCAGAGGAATTGGTGTGGCGATATTTTGTGACCTTAGAAGGAACAAAAATCCCAGTAACACGCATGCAGTAAACCAGGAACTAAAAAAATGATGCCACGCAATTATCTTTCAAGGAGGACGCTCAAATGAATGAAACTTGGCATGAAGTGGTAAATCTACATTAATTTGGAGAGTTTTGAAATGCAAAAAAGAAAACTCATAAATTGAATGATAGCCTGTCCAATCTGTCATATATTCACTCTATGAACAAAACTTGACCAGAGCAGTTTATATTTTATGTTCAACCCACAATAGTATGGCGAGCTTTAAATGCAACAAAAACTCCAGAAAAGAAATAAGAGTGTGCAATTCATATATGCATGTGCAGCCGACTCATGCAATGGAGCAGGCAACCTTTATATTCTCAGTAAATGTAAAATGTGATGTCCACATCCTATCTTTCTTAGTAAAAGTTTTGATCCAACAATGCCTATAAACTAGCTGTCTGATTTATGTCTTCCATTGTAGAATTATTGCCAATTTACAGACTGAACGCAGACAGGATGAGGGCTCATCAAACAGTGTTCAAAGCCATTTTAAAGTATATATAGAACCCAGTAGAAATTAGATTCATGAAACCCAGAGAAACTGCATGCTTCAGTAGATTGAAGAATCAACTCAACAATGAAAGAAGGGAAGATAGGTACAACTTGGGGCAAAAAAATTTCAAGAAACTGAACCTTTAGAATTGCTGATAAGAGGACAAAGGGAACATAAAAAGAAGCTAAAGAGAAAAGAAAACAGAGAAGCAAGGAAATTTTAAAAGGAATCCAAATAAAAAACAGGGTAATTTATAAGAAAACCTAATTTAGCAACCTTTGGGGGAGAAAGGAACCATAGGATCTTCAGAAGCGAAGCAAGAGCATCAGAGAGGGTTGTTTCTTTCATTTGTGATAGAATGAGAGAGTGGGCAGAACATATAAGTAAAGTTGATTCACTCAACTCTCTTTTTGTTTTGTTGGGGGGTTAGGGTGGATCACACCGCCTTGGTGTGCATTTTGACTGTATAGGTAGTTTTTGGGAGCTTACTGACTATACTTGTAAATCCCTTCTTCTACACTTCAATACAATGGTGGTATTACCCACTTTCAAAAAAAAATTTGCACCCTTTAAATGTGCACATAGTCAAGGGCCCTTGAGGTTATTGACTCAAATATTAGAGACCTTCAACAAGTTGGTCCTGTACCTCCAGATTAGGACAAAGTCTGAAGTCTTCATGGTGGGCAAAACTGACAGAAGCTCTATTTTAAGTGCATTGACTGCAAACAATATATACTGCATTCCAACCTAACATCTTTGCAACAAAATGAAGACTTCATATTTGCCAGCGATTCTTGACTAGCATATCTTTCGTAAGTGAAATTATGAACCATTATCACACTTCTTTAATAATTTAAATTTGGACAGGGAGAAAACACCAGTCTCACAGTGATCATTAAAAGAGATTTTATACACCATATCCGGCATACCTCTTTTGTTTTATCTCCAGAAACAACAGTGCCATCTGAATCATATGCTTCAAACTTCTGGAACAACAGGGGAACAAAAAGGAAGGGCCAATCAGTTGATGAAAAATAAGTTCTCCAGAAACTCTAAGGATCTTATATCATGTAAACCAGGATAGAGAGGGGGACTATATGCTGAAGAGCTTGCAATATAACAGAACGCTGTAATTTTGCACTTTGAACTATCAAAAATACAATAATTTAGAAACAGTCTGGCAAGAGGCATAAAGCAGAAATTATCGAAGTGGAATGCTCAATTTTAATGCATAAAATCAGTGCCCCTTTATCTAAGATTTCACATTTAGAAATCATACAGAGAAAAAGAAGAAAGTCTCATCAGATTTGCACACTATATTCATCCAATTTCCTCAAAACTTTGCAGGCCAAGCATCCATGTCCACAATTGGATTTTACAATTTATACTTATCGGTGTGCATCATTGTTGTCATCCACCCGATTCCACCTAATGGAGGATGTGACACAGATCCTATTCTTCCCATTTCACTTTATCAAACATCATATTATCTTCAACATGCATATTATTATATCTTTTTCACGGCCTTTATTTATGTTCCTTTTGATCCTCTTCTTGCTTTTAGGAACTCCTAAAATGGTAAGAATAGCCCTCAACAGGCACTCTTTCTGGTCTCATTTATACACGTCCAAACCATCTCAAATGTTTTTCCTGAGCTCTACTCCCTGAAAGCAGACATCTTGGCCCATCACATTCTCAGCCATCTTTCAGGAACCAATCATTCCTTCTTGGGCACAACGACCACTGTCTCCAAAATAAGGATATTTATCCTCCAACAGAAACATTCTAGCAGGTAGACCAGCTCCCAATCTTGACTGTGATTTTGTTTGGTTTGTCAACTCTCCCTCTTATAGACAATGAACTGCAACATAATCCACTCCCAGAAAACCAGAATTTCAAACAGTTGCCTGAAAGTTTCGATGTAGTTTGTTGTATGATACCATATTAGAAGATCCTGCTATGATAAAACGAAATCACAAAGAAAATATCATGATCAATTATAAATAATGGAAAGAGCACTTAATTTGTATACTAAAGGATAAATGGCATTTAAATGGTGATTAGAGAATGGAATCAAAATCTTCAAACATCCTAAATAAGCAAAGATTTTGAAGAGCCACAATCATATGCATTTGCAGTGAAAATGAGACAGTAACGATCTGACACATCACCTGCTTTGTTAGAAATTCTAGTGTAAGTTGTATGAATGCTTTGCCTAGATCATTCTTATCAACACCAATCTGCAAGACACAGAGAAGAAAACCTATGATGAAATAAACAAGACTGAGAAGAAATTACCAAGATACCATAATTAAAGTGATCAAAGTACACAATTGTCATGCAATCAAAGAAACCTAATAGTTGATAAAGTATAATGTATGATTAGAAGAAAAATCATCATACCATTCGAGCACGAAGAGTTCTAATTTTAACAGCAGGTTCAACTAATTCCCAATAAACAGACTTCCATATGGACTCTCTTCGCTTGAGTTCGTTCTTGAAGGCCTATCCATTCATGCCACGATAAAAGTAAGAATAAAAGAGGGGAGGGGTGGGGGCACAAACAAGTTCATCTTTGAAAAAGTCAGAATCTATATTCTCAAGAAAAGGTCTCTCAATGATGATTGACAAGTTTCAGAAAGAGCCAAAAAGGTGAAAAAAATATCAGCCTTACAGAGAACATATTCTCTGTTACTAATTTGCGTAATGATGCTTTATCTCCATGTGCCAGTAGAATGTTAATCTGAAGAAAATAGACTTAAGGTTAAATAAATTAAAAGCTTCATTAGCCAAGAAAAAGTATAAGCATGTTACATAAGCATCTCAATGGCAGAACTAAAAGCAGCAAGATCCATGTTGATCATTAATCATAAGCAGGGATGGCAATATTGGCCGAAACCGATACGTGAAACCGATACGTATCGGTTTCGGCCCATACCACCTGGCCGAAACGTATCGGTTTCGGCCCATACAGAAACGGTTTCGGACCTGCTCACTGTAGCAGGTCCGAAACTAAAAAAACTTTTTTAATGGGTTTTCGGTCCGAAACCTGACGTGCTCACTGTAATGTTTGCCTTTTTTGAATGTTTTGAACCGGTTTCGGCCGAAACCGAAACCGGTACGTTTCGGTTTCGATCCTGGCCGAAAGCGGTACTGCCATCCTTGATCATAAGGGAATCAAGGTGCAGAGTCAAAATGGAATTATAATTTAAAGGCTCTCGGCGAACCAATCCCTGAAATCCATTCATAACAAAGAAATCAGATATCCTACGAAAGCAGGAAGGGCTGCCCACTAGTCCTGGGAATACTACTTGAACATAGGTGACCTAATCCTGCATAACTGCTTGCAAAGGATGTGTTTCCTAAAAGGGTCTTGTGCACGTAAATCACTGTTAGAACAAGCATTGCAAATTTATTATTCCTACATTTGAATTTGGACATATATCATTGACAATGCCTATGATGTGCAAAATGACCATTTCCTCTGTGCAAAAAGACCACATGGATATGTGCAAAAAGACCATTTTGTGGTCTCTTTGCACACCACTGGAGTTTTTTTTTTTTTGAAAGTGGGCAGTACCACTATTGTATAAAATGAAAAGAGTATGTACAAGTAAAAGGTTGTCGCACCCCAAAAAATGGTAGCCCCAAAAAATTAAATACAAGAGAAAGCCACACAAAGGTAGTGTGGAACAACCTAGCCCCCCAGACAGTCAAAAAGAGGAGTAAGGGAATTCACATTATAGAATAGCAGTCCATTCCCTTACTCTATCACAAACAAAAGAAACAAGAGTGCTCTCGACATGACACTCCCTCAAGATCCTATTGTTCCGCTCCCCTCACAACGTCCACAGAGTGGCATGGAGGATAAGCCCACCACACCGTCCTATCGCTCCTGACGGGCCAAGGCCTCCCCCAATGCACAAGTAGGAGATAGACGTCAGTGTGACGGACGATGATGCAGTGGGTCTAGTAAGCTCCCTCCACACCCCCTGTGAGTACGAACAACCTATAAAAAGGTGATCCAGGGTCTTGTCGCCCTCTCCACAAAGACAACATGTCGGCTGAATGTCTGGCAAGAATCGACACAACCTGTCCCGAGTCAATAGTCGCCCACGAGAGATCCTCCTGGATAGGAGTTTGACCTTCAACGGGCTCTTCAGTCTCCACACCTGATCATGCAAGCTATGATGAAACCCTCCATAAATTGCGCCACAAGCAGAGCTAATTGTGAAGGACCCTTCCTTTTCCCACCTCCAAACCCTCTCATCCTCACTGTAAGGACGAGGATGAAAGGATATGAGGAAAGAAAGAAGGTCCTGAAGCTGCAACACCTCCTTGTGCCTGAAGTCCCTCCTAAAAACTAGTGCCCAGGCGCCTCCCGGCAAGAGGGAGTCAAAAGCACGAGAGACTACTCTATGGGGGTCTGTTGCAACTGTAAAGAGGCTAGGGAACAAAGTCTCCGAAGGAAAGTCTCTGCACCATCTGTCCTTCTAGAAAAGGCTCTTGTCGCCTTTCCCTAGACGAACCAGGATGGCAGTCACGATAACGCCCCTACAAGAGAAGATATCCCGCCAAAGAGTAGAAGTCTTGTGAAGGGGAGTAAGATCCAAGTCCCAAACTCTCCTCCAGTTGAAGTACCTATGCCTGATCACCTGAGCCCCCAACCCCTCCTCTCCACACCCCAACCTCCATAGCCACTTACATAATAGTGGCAAGTTGAAGTCCCTTACATTCTTGATCCCCGGCCCTCCCTGCTCCTTGCTTCTGGGCAATCTACCCATGCAATATCATACCATCCTATGCATCTCCCCCCCCGCTGTCATGCCAAAAGAACCTGCACTGAATATGGTTGATCTTCTTCGCCACTGTCTTCGGAATCCGAAACATGGAAAGAAAATAAGTAAAGAGACTATCCAACACATCTGCACATAACCAATCTGTCCCCATAAAAAAGTGCTTTAACCTTCCACCTTGTCAACCTAGACTTGTACCTCTAAATGATGGGCAGCCAATCAGCATACCGAATAGAATTAGGGGTAAGAGGGAGACTGTAGCACCCTTTTATTTTTCTCGATTTAAGCGAGACAAGCTTCCTCGAGTTAATCAAGGTAATCTACACTTGGCGATGGGTAGAATACGGCGTAAAGTCAATACCGTCGCCGTGGAGTAGCTCCACACGTTGGGAACCCCAGACCCAACCTCATCACAACTTACAAATCCCTCGCAACAAACGAGGGATCGAGGCCCAGACAAATCCACAACAACCGCTAAACGGTTGAGAGTCAAGTGGCTTGTTGTTCTGTGCAAGCTCCCGAATTTCGAGAACCCCCGCAGAAGACCCGGGACCAAGTAAAGCTACATCGCAGCAATAGGATGCACATATGGAAGACGTTCATCTACCAACGGAGAGTCCGGCAGGTGCGTACGAGACGATCCCGATAGAAACATACTCCTCCCCTCAGTCAACGACGTAGAAGAGACCAAAGAACAAACAAAGGAGAGGTCTTTTCTCCCTTCCACGCATCCCGACCGCAGCAAAAAGTTAAAAAAAAAAAATTGGGCGGTGGAGGGTTTAAGAAGGGGGGAGGCGCCTGAGGTCAATAGAGACCCGCGTGTCCCCCTTTGACCTCAGGGGGACCGGCCGAGGTCAAAAGACCCTGCGCGGGGTCAATTGACCCTGGCAACCCCACCCGGGGTCAAACAGACCCCCGCAGGGGCCGTTCGACCCCGATGGGACCCACCGGGGTCACGCGACCCCTCCACGGGGTTGTTTGACCCCGTTGAGGCCCCCCCGAGGTCGCGAGCTCTCACACAGGGTCTCGCAACCTCGGGTGGGGCCCACTCGGGGTGAAACCCCTTCTGGCCTCTTCTTCCACCCTGGTGGACTTGTCCAGGGTCATTTTAACCCCGGGACCCTTCATTTTACCCCTGACTCCTCTTTTTCTCAAAAGAGAGAGAGAGAGAGAGAGAGAGAGAGAGAGAGAGAGAGAGAGAGAGAGAGAGAGAGAGAGAGAGAGAGAGAGAAGAATTGGGGAAAACCTACCTTGCCAAGGTGGGGTTCAAAAATCAATCCACCTTGTCAAGGTGGGGTGAAAATTTTAACCCACCTTGTCAGGGTGGGTTCCCACCTTCTAGATATATCCCATGGGTTTAGAAGGACGGGACACACACACACGAAGAGAGAAAAAAAAAAAGAGATGCGCACGGGATATCGGAGCTCGAGACTTGTTCTTTGTTCTGCCCATTTCGGGGTATGAAAATATGAATACCCTGGGTCTTGTATTTATGCCCCCAGCAACTATGTGTTCTTTTGTGCGGCCCACCCTAAACTATTAAAAAATATATAAATACCTCGAGCCTTACATATATGCCTCTAGCAGCTCTGTATGGTCATTTTCTATGCCTTTGGGCGACAGAGTAACGTAATTCCTCGAACTAATGGAGAATTATAGAAATGTCCTTCCCAAAATCGCAAGAAAACTTGTAAGTCCTGAACTTGGAGTTATACCTTACAAGTTTCTCAAACTGTGGCTATGCCCCTGCACCCCGCGTTTGTGCGAAAATTTATTATATAGTCGACAATCTGTTGACGACCCTCTTGTATTCACACAAATCATCAATGTATCAACTATGTCTATGCACACTTGTGTGATTGCATAGAGATCACAGCTGCCAGTAAAATTATGTATACGTCCCTACCTTGTTAGAGATGGTCGTGTGTGCACTTCCTTCTCGTCATAAATATGTTCTAACACCCATGGGTGCCACCTAACTTT
This sequence comes from Amorphophallus konjac, assembly GCA_022559845.1. Taxonomy (NCBI): domain Eukaryota; kingdom Viridiplantae; phylum Streptophyta; class Magnoliopsida; order Alismatales; family Araceae; genus Amorphophallus; species Amorphophallus konjac. Next base: position 333,827,953 of record CM040119.1, read on the forward strand.
TGTTCACACCAAGGTGTTGCTAAACCCTTGCCACTGGCCTCTGGAGAGCAAATTATCAAAACACCCCTAGAGTCCAATAATGGCCAAATAGCCTCCAAACCTTCCAGAAATTGCCTGAGTGCTCCTGGAAGTTAGAGAGAGTGTCCAACCACTCACCCAGCCTAGAAATTGCACAATGCCCATGACCGGATCTCAAATTACCAAAATACTCTTGGAACCCACAAAATTACTAAAATACCCCTGGGATCCAGAAACTACCAGGACGCCTTAATATGTCTCCGACCTCCTGTAAATCACACCCGTGCTTTCAAATCGTAAGACTTTGCCAAATTAAACACGGACTCTGCCAAAACCCTAATTCATGCAATAGTTGTTGTTGATGTACAGGGGGGTTCATTGTGAGCCATGCAAGTAAGTATGCCCTTGACATTACAACCTATGTAAGGAACTCTAAGGCTTTCTTTGACAATTAATCAAGGGTGTTCAGACATTATGTCGACGTAAATCAACATTGACTGTGGTCAGTGAGGAAAGATCTTGCACCCGAACCTACATCGTATGATCAAACTAAACCCACGAAATGAACCATGCGCGGACTATTTAAATAGCCTCACACATGCACCGGTGTAGATTTCCCTTTTCTCCGAGAAGGGCATAAAGTCTATACCCCTCTCTCATTACATGAGACAAAAATAATATTAAAAAAATTCTGTGACCTAACAGAGACATAAGTAGGAGATTGGGAACTCACCAATCTTACAACCCAACAAGCTGGCCGCCCCTCGAAGAGGCCTATCCTCCAAGTTCACCCCAACAAGAAGACTCTTGTTGAAGTTAACTTTCAGCCCATGACCTCATGTAATAGTTCCAACAAGAGTCTCGCATGAAAGGATGCTGCTTACCCTCATCAAAGAACAAGATGGCATCATCTGCATACCTATGTAGTTAAAAGCGCGCCTAGGCACTGGCCTAGGCGCTGAGGCGAGGCCTGCCTCGCCTCACTCTGACCACAGTTGGTCTCACTCTCTCTCTATGTCTCACATAGACACACACATAACTTGATTTTTGACGGTGGTCTATCTCACTCTCTCTCTACCTGTAAGATTTATTATTTTTTTAATCTCTTCTCTTTCAGAATGTGAGAGATTACCTTTTGACTCACCAGAATTTGTTTTACGTCAACTTTCTGAATTTATTAATTTCTTCATTATTGGTATCTTAATAGTTGTAATTTCGTTTGTTAAATTCTATGTAAATTTAGTGAGTCATAATAATTTGAATCATAGGCTTGAATGAACTTAAAAAAATTATTGACTTTATATAGTCATTTTTGTGATATTTAGACATATAGTTTATTTTTTGAATTAAATATATATATTTAATAAAATTTCGCCTCAAACGCCTAGGCCATCGCCTAGGCGTTTGAGGCATGAGGCGACCCCTTGGTCTCCTCGGTCGCCTCATGCCTCAAACTACATAGCCGCATACTGCAAGTAAGAGTAAGACCACCACTAACAACCTAGAAGTCTCTAATAGAGCTAGCAGTCTCAGCCGTCTACCACACCCTGGTCAGAACACTAGCCATAAGCACAAAGAGGAGAGGAGATATTGGGTCCCCCTGGCAAAGACCCCTACCACTGTGAAAAGAAAAGGTCGGCCTCCCATTGATAAGGACAACAAAAGTAGCAGAAGAGATACATGCCTTGACCCAGCCAATCCACCAGTCTCCAAAGCCCATCCTGTCCAACAAATCAAAGAGAGAACCAATTAACCCTGTCATATGCCTTCTCAAAATCCAGTTTCAGAACCACCTCTTTCTTTCTCTGGTTCTTCATAGCACACAAACACTCATGTGCCATCAAGAAGTTATCCAGAATATGCCTCTCCCTAATGAAAGTTCCCTAGAAGTGACTGACCTACATGTCCATAATAGTGACCAACCTCGCTGCAAGCACCTTGGTGATGATCTTGTAAGTTCCATTCAGCAAACTGATGGGCCTAAAGTCCCTAAATTCAAGAGCACCCGCCTTCTTGGGGATGAGCACCAAGAGAAATTTGTTGATACCCCCCAAGTGCACCCTCCCTCATGAAACTCCCTCACAGCTGCCAGAAGATCAGCTTTGATGACCTCTCAATAATTCTGAAAGAAGGTCAGAGGGAAGCCATCTGGACCTAAGAGTTGTATCACCTGTAAGGGAGAAGACCGCCTGGTGGAATTCAACCTCCGAAAAGGGCTGAGAGATAGCATCCCTCTTCTCAGGGGAGAGGCGGGGGAGCAAATCAACTGCAATCCTCGGCCTACAGAACGGGTCCTCGGTGAACAGTCTGGAATAGAACTCTTTTGCCTAGTCCATAATCTCCTCATCTGTGGTGAAGGAGAGCTCCCCCATCTTGATACAAGAGATGGAGTTGACCCTCCTCCTCCTAGAAGCAATATGCTGAAAGTAAATTGTGTTTTTGTCCCCATCTTTAATCCAACTGTCTCTCGACCTCTGGCTCCAATAGGTCTCTTCTCTAGAGAGTATCTCATTAAACTGCGAATCCTTGAGTGTTCTATTCTTATCATCCACAAGGCTTGCCTCCTCCAAACAATCAAGTCCCTCGAGCTACTGAAGAATCATGTCCTTTGTTGCTCTCCCAGGAAGGGTTTTATCTGCACTCTAATCCCGAAGAACCTATTTAGTATGCCTCAACCTTCCCACCAAAGTAGCCATAGCAGAGGGAACCGCAGTCGGAGCATTCAAAGCACCTGTGACAATCTCCATAAAGTCAACCTCTCTGAACCAAAACAACTCAAGCCTGGAGCTCCTAGCATAAGCCTAACTGGTCTTCAGAAGGGTGGGCTTCTGGTCAAAAACAGACAGATCTTGCCAGCGCTACCACTTGTACATGAGGAAAGTGGTCCTCCTAGTCAACTGAGACCAAAAATCTGTCTAACCTAGAGCAAGAAGCATCTGCTCTTAAGTTGGATCACTTTAAGCAACCATGGGCCGTGTCAATATCCACCAGAGCCGCCTCTTGGATGAAGTCAGAGAAGTTCTCCATGTCACCGGCATGAGTAACATCTCATGTCCGCTCCCAGTTAAAGTCACCTCTAACACACCAAGGCCGACCAGAAGAAAGGTGGTGTCGAAGCAAGTCCTCCCACATCACCCGCTTCTCCTCCTTGGGTTGAGGGCCATACACCCCACTAAAGTCTTAGGAGAAGCCATCCCTGATGTTCCTGAAGTGCAAGGAGATGGCCCATTTGTCAACCTCCTTATCCTGCATCACCTCCTCCACCTCTTACAGATTCCATAGGATCATAATCCCTCCCGGACCTCCCACTGTCGAGGAGGCGACCCCCTATGGAAAGGCGGGCCCCTCCAATCTCGCTCAAGAGAGCAAGACCATCCCCCTCATACTTAGTCTCCTGATTGCACAAAATATCAATTTTGCACCTCCTAATCAACTCCCTCGCTGCCCTCTTACTCTCCACTGCCTCTAACCCCCTCACATTCCATGAGACAATCCTCATTGAGAACTTGGGATGTCCCTCTCCTCCCCGCACTCCCCACCATCCATACCCCTCCTCGATTGTGACCTCGCCCCCCCTCAAGTCCTTGTCTACGGCCTCGAAGGAGATCCCCACCGATTCTGCCACCTCCCAGAACTGCTCAGTAAAAACTTGCTCAACAACCTTCAGCCTCTCCCTCACTTCCTCTGCCCTCACCCTGGTTCTACCCCCGAGAGCCTCCCCCTCCGCAAATTGAACTCCCCCTCCACCACCCACTTCGTCCTCCAACAGCATCTGCAAGCCCCCACAAACACCCTCTTGGACAGCCTCCTCTGCTGGAGTTGGCAACAACTAGGGAAAGAGCTCCTCTGAAGACTTCACTACAGCCTGAGCAACCCCTCTGCCAGAATCATCTGTGACTGCAGTTACAAGCCGGCACCCCCCGGGGCAGGGGAACTTGTTGGAACGGGGAAGCCAGGCTTCCAACGCTCCCCCTACAGGCTCTAACTCATTCTTCCCCTTCCCCGATCCTTCTCCGAGCTAAAATCCCAGCGGGCAGTCCTCACGCCAAGGCAATGGAAGGGGGCAGATGCCTAACCACAAGGCGGAGCCACCAGCCGCCGGGGGGAGATAGGCCGACACCGGCAAGGAAGGCAGGACCAGCAGAGAGGCACCCGGAGGCAACTGCAACAAAGACCCAAAAAACAGGGGGGAGATGAAGCTTAACAGGTCTAAACGACCCAATACACGCCTTGTCAGGTAAGTCACGATCCGAGGCTCAGACTCGGGCCCCCGACCTGTCGCACAGCCTGCTGACGACCCATTCTGCCACCTCCGAACCGGTTCAGCTGCAGCCCAAACAGCCCCTTGAGCCTGCACAGTAGACGGGCCGGGCTGGCTCAAATTCAAAACGCCCGCACAGCTCCCTCTCTAGCGTACGTCTCCTACCTCTGAACATGGGGGAGAATGCCCTAACAGAAACAGCGGCCCCTACAACTCCTGCATTACCCACAGCCGCAGGACCACCACCTCGCCGGCGAGGCTCACGGACACCACCGTCGGGATGGCTGAAGGGGACACCGCCTGGATAGTCACTGCCACCATAGTTCTGGAGCCCGCCGGAGAGAAGTGCAGAGATCTAGGGTCCACCCTCTCGAAGTTGCTTACGATAAAGGTCACGCCTTCCTCATCACAGAGGAAGATGGGGATGCCGTCGATAAAGAGTTTGAAACGGCTCCTTGGCAGGTTAGGAAAGGTGCCCCGCGACTGCGACCATCGTTGGAGGCTGAGGATAGCATCGCCCGCCACAAGGAGGCTGGTCACAGCCAACCGGTCCACAACAGCCTCCTACCCTATCGCTAAGCAAGAGGAGCAAGACACCCAAGACACCTTCCAGTCGCCCTCCGCGACCTCCACCAACCTCCGCTAGACATCCGACGCATCCACCGACCCTTCCACCACGGAGACACAGAGACATCTCCACAACCACCCAAGCCGCCCTTGCAGAGTGTCCGTCGAGAGCTCACCAACCTCAATGCACTACTTGCTCTGTTGACCAGATAGGGGCAGGGGCCCCCGGACAACGTCGACAAACAGACGCCCCCCTTGACCACCATCCTTCAACATACACGAGCCCGGAACGCCAGTACTGCAGAAGCGCTAGAAGTGGCCCCTCCAGCCACAACAGAGCACATTGGAGGGTCCCTGCTACCTCTCGCAGGCCCCGACAGAGTCCCTCCCAGACAAGACCACACTTGAACCCCCAGCTCCCATCCTTGACGCCACACACCCGCCAAGACCACCCACTCCCACAGACCTGACCAATGGCAGGAAGGACGGCGAGAGCTATCGCTCCCCATCGGGAACCCAGACCGCCGCATCGGACCCCCTCAAAAACCCAGAGCCTCTCTCTCTAGAGAAGGCTAGAGAGAGAACATTTGCACACCACTGGAGTTGAGTAATAATTCTGCAATTTTCATTCTAACAGTTTATATGCAAAAACCATTTTTATCAAATTGACAATACTAACGTCTAATCCTTTTTGGATCTGTAAGCCTAACTGACCCATGTTGATAGGATAAGGATTATGTTGACTGATTGATCCATAGCAACCTAAAGGAAATCCTTAATGATCAGGGATATTCATCTCCAACAAGTAATCCAAATTTATGGGCGCAATAATGCATCATTACTAAGAATCACGTATTGACATCAATGACATATTAACTAGGCCACTGCAGTCGTATGCCCACTTGTTAAGCTGATGTCAAGTATAGCAGTTTTAACATTAGAATAGGCTTTACCCAACTAAATGAGCTTAAGTAGATTGATAAAAGTTTCATTCAGACTACTGTGTGGCTTGGGGACGACAAATAGATTACCAAAAAACATAATATTGCGAATAAGGTTTAAAGAGAATGGTAGTTAGCAATGGATAAGCGTGAAAGAGAGGCCCATCAAATCTCTTATAAATTTTGATCAAAAGAAAATCAGGAATTAAATAAAAGGCACACCTCCTTGTATAAATCAAGGGCCTCTTGATAGAATTGCTTCTTCGAATATCCAGTTTTTTTTCGCAACCGAGCAACAGCATATGCATTCTTGAGCTGTGTTAATTAAACAAAGCACAAATTCTCAGCAATTATATTCACTTATAAAGATATTTAACGGATAAGACAGAAGATATGCTGCTGCAAATAGATTCGAGGTCAGACAACAATTTTTATAAATTACCATCAGCTGGATCATCAACCCTAACCTTTTTCCTGTCAAATTGGGGTCAGCCTCGAGACTTGGATGCCAAATGCCAAAGTTTGGTTAAATTTTCCATGGCAGTAAGACTAACAACAAAGTTTTCTGGCTTATTGACATAATAGGCCAACCTCACAGTTAGTGTCAAAACCTAGTAGGCATTAGTGGGCAAACGACGGGGGATTAGTAGTGTTGAGTGTTGTGTGAAGTCATAAGGCCATAACCGCATGTCCCTCTTATTGGGACTCTGGTTCATTATCAGACCCAATAAGAGGGATCCAGTTAACTTATTCATCTGCTTTTCTTCTTCCAAAAATACCCATGCAGGCAAAGATGGCAGTATCGGTTTCGGTAGCGGTTTCGGCCGGTACCGAAACAGATACGTATCGGTTTCGATATCGGTTTCGGTTTCGGCCGAAACAGGTTCAAAACAGTCAGGAAAGGCAAAAATATTATTAAGCAGGTCTGGTTTCGGCCGAAACCGGACGGTTTCGGTCTGGTTTCGGTCCGGTTTCGGTCGGTTTCGGACCGAAACCGGACGGTTTCGGTCCGAAACCATTAAAAAATCAATATTTATTGGTATCGGACTTGCTACAGTGACAATGCCCGTTTCGGTTTCGGCCGATACTGCCATCCATGCCTGCAGGTCTCTTTGTGTAACAAGGGTTGTTTAGACTTTGATGTATGGTTTAACCTAATTTAACAATGGAAAAGAGGGGAGCAGCCGCCAGTAACAGGGCTGTGCGATTCCCTGCAATTTTTCTCCATTCCCTTCTTTGTTCCTCTCTTTTCACTGCTCTTCCTCTTCTCGTCATCATCTTCCTACAATAGATCCATGTAAAATCTGAAGAATCTTCATGGTATCAGAGCATCAATCAGTCTAGGGCCTGTCTGGGCCTTCCTTGTGCATAGACATGTCAGCCGCTAGTGTTCGGATGATGCCCTCGCTCTCTCCTCTGCAGCGAACCAGTGCTACAGGGGTCGGTTGGCCCCATATGTGATGGCCATGTGTGCATCCAGGGTGTTCTCAGTCTTGGAGTTCAAGACCCCCCACCTTCTCCCATCTGCAAATCTTCATGGGCTTGGTTTGGGACCTGTAGCGACGATGGGCGATGCCTCCTCTTGAAGAGCTGGGTCACTGCATCTGTGTGACACCTTGTTGGTGTGCAGGGAATGTGTGGTTGTGACTTTGGAGTTCAAGGTTTTTCTGTCTTGACATCTCTTCCTGGTTTGTGGGCTGTGCGAGAGTGGTCTCTCATCTCCGTCTCTCATACACTTGTGACAGAGGTTTGATTTTAACTCTGTTTGATGTCCAGCTGTGTGCAGTCTTTGTGGAAGATGTCTATTTGTTTCCTCCTCTTGTTGTCGATTTCTTTTTCGGTGGAGATTTAATGTTAGTCAGTGTTATGGCTGAGTTTCTGAAGTCCGATACAACATCTAAAACCATTGCACCTGCAGATCTGTTGTCATCAATGACAGGGAGTGACCATGTGTCACTTCAAATCACTCCAGTAAAATTAAACAAACACAACTATATGGTATGGTCCGTTGCAGCAGATATTTATATTGCCGGCCGGGGGAAAATTGGTTACATTAATGGTAAATTGAAGAAACCCAGTGAAGATGATTCTAGTTTTGACAAGTGGTACCTCAAAAATAATGTGGTTATGTCTTGGTTACAAAATTCAGTGGGGGTTGATATTCAGAAATTAATTCTTCGGAAGCGATCTGCCCATGAAATGTGGACCCTTCTCGAAGAAATAGTTGGTCAAAAGCAAGACATGGTTCGCATTTATCAATTGACAAGTGAAATTCATGAACTCAGACAAAGTAACCAATCTGTCACTAGCTATTATGGCGTGCACCAAGGTAAATGGGAGGATTTGGATTATTATACTCTAGATGACTGGACTTGTGCTGCAGATCAAAAGAAGTTTTTGGCCTATGTCAAAAGCAATCGAATTTTTTAAGTTCTTGGCTGGTCTGAATTCGGAATTTGGAAATCTTAGAGGTCAAATTCTTAGCATGGATCCCCTTCCCTCACTTGAACATGTCTACTACAAAGTGTTGAGTGAAGAGGGTCGTTGCAAGGCAATGAATGATAGCAGTGCACTTGCTCCTATTGGAGATTCTATAGCCTTTGTGGGTGCTGGTCAAAGAAACAATAAGGTTGTTTTTGGACAGAATAAGGAGAACAAATCTAAAGCTGGAAGATTTGTAGTCACTGTGGACGAGAAAATCATCTTGTAGATGACTGTTGGGATCTTCATTCTGAAAAGAACCTAAGTTTCAGAAAGTCAAGAAAGGGCAGCAAGCAAAAGGACATGTTGCAGCTACTTCTACTAGTAGGTCTCAGTGTCTTCCAGACCAAAGTTCATCTAGTTCTTAGGGTCCAGTCTCTCAGGGACTGACTTCACAGGATATTGCACAACTACAGCAGCTTCTTTCACAGCTTGGTTCCACGCCTACCATTGCATCGTCCCTTCCATCATCGTCAAGTACTGTCGGTATTGCGTTGAGTGCCTCTGCATGTCCAACTTCTCACCCTTGGGTCATAGACTCAGGGGCAACTGATCGCATGACCGACATTTCTACCTTGTTCTCTTCTTATTCCTTGTGCTCTAGTCAAGATAAGGTGACATGGCTGATGGCTCTAGAGCCAATGTTGCTGGTTGTAGTACTATTAAATTGGACGGTGTTGAACCCCACAAAAATCAAATTTTCTGGTAATTACAATAAATTTTAGAAATTAAGATGCATTATGTTATGGCAAGCAATGATGCGAGAGCATCACTATCACATAAGTATCCATGGGAATTTCATCAAACACGAGAAGAGCGGCACAAAGTTATGCACACCCGCTCGATAAAGTCAAGCTTTTTAGCTTTTAAAGATCCATGAATATTTTGTCAAACAGTTGGTGGGCGACCGGAACCGTGTACCCACCCATACAGTCTACACAAAGTCAAGCTTTTAGCTCTTTATGATGTGTAGACATTTTACCAAACACCTAGTGGGCGGCACAAAGTCACGCACACCAGCTCAACAAAATCAAGTTTTTAGCTTCTAAGCACCCATAGACATTTTGTCAAGCGCCTGGCAGGCGACACAAAGCCACGTAACCACTTAAGAAAAGTCTACACAAAATCAAACTTTTTAGCTTTTTATAACGCTTGGACATTTTGTCAAATAGTTGGTGGACGGTACAGAACCATACGTCCACTCAATGAAATGAAGTCAAAGTCAAAAGATTTTAGCCCCTTGGGGGCGTTCCCAATATTTTTTTTCAGCTAAATCTCCTAACTTTGGAGTCAAGAGGCAGCAAGACGGCGTCAAGGGGCGATCAATAACAAACAAACAAAAGGCCCCACATGCTCCCTTGTTGAAAAGAATTCCAAAAAGGCATGAAAAAATCTCATACTACTGGCCTTTTATAGTCCTGGACTGAACACATGGAGGGGGGGACCGCCCTCCTCCTTTCTCTCTCTCCCTGTTGTGAAAAAGACAGGGGGGGGTGCACCCCCGGTCCATTCCACTGGGGGTGGACCTCCGCCCCCCCTCTTGTTGTTGTTCCTGTTGCACACCACCGGGGGTGTGCTCCCCCGGTTCCTCCCACCGGGAGTGGCACCCCCCCCCCATCTTCCTGTTGGCTACAACTCAATACTGGGAGGGGGGGACCCCCGGTTCATCCCTCCGGGGGTGGCACCCCCCTTTCCTCCTGTCGCTGCCGCTGCTAATTGGGAGGGGGGACCCCCGGTCAGACCCACCGGAGGTGGCCCCCCTACCTCCTCCTATCGCCGGCGCAAACGAGGAGAGGGGGGGACCCCCGCTCATGATCACCGGGGGAGGCCTCCCCCCCCCCCCGGTCTGTTGTTGCTGTTCTTAAAAAAATAACAACAACAAAGAAAAGGGGGACCCCCGGTCAAGCCCACCGGGGTTGACCCCCCTCGCCCTCATGCGCATGAGACAAAAAAAAAAGGAGAAGAGAATGGGAAAAAAAAAGAAGATGGGGAGATGAAGGGTCAAAAGATTTGCCTCCACCAAGATCCACCGGGGGTGCCTCCTCCTTGGCTTCTTCCACCGCCTATAAAAAAGGGAGCGGACACACACTGAGGAGAAAGGCTTGGCACACTTGGAAGCTTGCAAGTTCGAAGAAGCCTTAGAGGAGAAGAAGTTGTGTTGTTTTTTTCTTCCCTTGAACCCTTGAAGCCCCCTAAAGCCTTGAAGTTGTTGAAGCTTTGCCAAAAAGGTGGGAGGCAACCGGTTCCAATTCAAGCTCTTTTGAGAATTTGCGTAAAAGTCCCTCTATAAGGGATACGTTCACAAAAACACCCTAACATGAGGGAAAATTGTTTTGTTTATTATGAATGAAGAAGAAAATCACATAAACCCAAGGAACTCTTAGTTATGGGATTTTGAATGTCAAATTATGGGGAGAGCCCTGTAAAAATCAGAAATTACAATTTTCTCCCAAAATTTTGAGAAATTGCAAAAAATTCAAAGAAAATACAGTAAAATCCAAAAAAACCAAAGAATACACAATGATGCCCCATTCAAGGAAAAATTGCAGAAAAGACCCCAGAAGATCCACAAACTGCAGAAATACTCCCGAGGGTGGAGAAAATTATAGAAAAACTCTCGACATTGGAAAAATTACAGAAACACCCCCCCGATGGAGGGACAATGATAGAAATATCCCCAATAGTGGAAAAATTACAAATAAACCCCAATCAACAAAAAATTACAAATAAACCCCTATTATAGAGAAAATTGAAAATGTACTCTCCCTTTAAAGGGAAAATTGCAAATATACCCCTCACATAGAAAATTACAAATATATCCATCTCAAAAGAAAAATTGATAATATACCCCTCCAAAAGAAAAAATTGCAAATAAGCCTCTATTATAGAAAATTGCAAATAAACCCCTATCACATGGAAGATTGCAAATAAATCCCTACTTAATAAAAAAATATGAATATAGCCCTACCTTAGGGCACAGGAGTCTCCCTTGGGGCAAATCCTTAATATCATAGCCGATATCGTAGGGGTAAAGAGGATCTTTGGTAGTTAATCAAAGGTGTTCGGACTTGTACCGATGTAAATTAACATCGACTCCGGTCAGTGGAGAAAAGTCCTATACACGAACCCTAAATCGTCTGATAAATCCAAAAACGCGGAATTAACAAGATATGCCAAAATATATACACATATTCATCCAACGAAATGGATGTCCGAAATTCCGCGTGTAAACATACGGTCATCTTCTTTTGTCTTTTGTTCTTCATGCTCCTCATCTCTCTATGAATCTCATGTCAATTAGTAGTATCACGAAATGTTTAAACTGCTCAGTCACTTTTTTTTCCTGACCGTTGCATCTTCTACAACCTGAAGACAAGGTAAGTGATTGGGAGTGGACATGAAGAAAGAGGTCTCTACTATTTCGACCCTGGAGTAGGAGCTGCTCTTCACTCAGAAACCAGTAGGACCATTGATCATCAACTGAAGGAAATCCAATTGTCGCACTCACGTTTAGGCCATCTTTCTTTTCATTCCTTGAAAGTCTTATACCCAACTGTAGTGGGACCTAGGGCCACGAGATTAGTCTCATATTGGATGTTGAGAAAGCAACCAAGTGCTTATAAGACGGGTCTTCACCTCTTAACCCAAGAGGGCCCTCTTACAAGGACAAAACCCTACCTCCGCTCTGAGGACAATACCTCTTGAGGGCACCAAGGTTCATCTGGCATCTACACAATGGTGCCATCTGTGGGAACCCTGAGCTCGCACTCGCTTGCCTTCGTAAGGGGAGTTAGTGTAGCAAGACCTGGGAGCATAAGATTAGTCCCACATTAGATGTTGAGAAAACAACCAAGTGCTTATAAGGATGATCTTCACCTCTTAACCCAAGAGGGCCTTTTTACAAGGATAAAACTCAACCTCCGCTCTGGGAACAATATCTCTTGAGGGCACCAAGGTTCATCTCGCATCTACACTATCTTTATTTGGTCATATTAGTCTTGAGTCTCTTCGTTGTCATGTTTGCCTTTTGGCAAAACAATGGCGTGTTCAATATCCAATTTTAATGAATAAAAGTTAAATTCCTTTTGAACTCATTCAGATGTGTGGGGCCCTTCTCATGTTCCTTCTCTCGATGGCCATGACTATTTTATGAGTTTTATTGATGACTACACTCATTGTACTTGGTTATAGTTGCCGAAATCTAGGGCAGAAGTTCCCAAAGTAATAGAGATCTTTTGTAACATGCTTGAAAATCAGTTCGGACAAAAAATGAAGGTACTTCAATCCAACAATGCAAAAGAATACTTTGAAAAAATGTAAATATTTTTTCTTGAAAAGGAAGGAATTCTTCACGAATCTTCATATGTTTATACACCCCAACATAATGGGGTCGCTGAAAGGAAAAATCGACATCTCTTAGAGACTACTCGGGCCTTGTTATTTCAGCATCATCTTCCCAAAAGGTTTTGGGGAGAAGCAGTGTCAATTGCAGCGTATGTCATCAATAGAGTGCCATCAAGAGTTCTTGGACATAGAGCTCCTATCTCTCTCTTGTATCCAGGGCATCCTCTATTTCCTCTTCCACCCAAAGTCTTTGGATGTTTATGTTTCATTCATTGTTTGCAGCCTATACCAACAAACTTGATCCCTGTGCTATCAAGGGTGTTTTCTTGGGCTATTCTCCTACACAAAAGGGGTACAAGTGTTTTGATCCAAAAAGTGGAAAAAATATGTCCTCAAAGATGTCACATTTTGTGAATCAGAGTCCTTTGGTTCCCCCACTTCTCCTCAGGGGGAGTCTTCGTCTTCTACCACACATCCACCCCTTGTGTTTCGTAGACCTTCCGTACCTTCCATGGATGGATTACCTTCACTAGTTGGTGGTCATAATACTACAGGTGCAGAGAAAGGGCTGATCACTTACTCTCGTCAGCCGAAAGTGGTGGCGGCCCCTCCTCTGGATGTTGTCTCTTCCAAAGAAGTTGCCATTTCTCCAAGTTGCATCCCTACTAAAACTCTTGATCTTGACCTTCCTATTACAGTTCGCAAAGGAAATCAAGGGTGTACCAAATACTCTATTTCTCACTTCATCACTTATTCTCATCTTTCCCCAACTTATTTCTCCTTCGCTTCTACACTATCCACTATTACCTTGCCTTGTTCCTTCGTAGAAGCTATAAAAAATGCTAAGTGACAATGTGCAATTGATGAGGAGATGTAAGCTCTTCATAAGAATATGGGAATTGGTTGATCCTCCGGTTGGAAAGAGACTAGTGGGCTCCAAGTGGGTTCTTACTAATACGTGTAAACATGATGGATCTATGGACCGGTACACAAGGATGGCAGTGTCGGTTTCGGACTCGGTTTCGGCCGGGTCCGAAACCGATACGACTCGGTATCGGTTTCGGTTTCGGTTTCGGCCGAAATCGGTTCAAAACAGTTAGAAAAGGGGGTAATCTATGAAAATGTTAGGTTTCGGCCCGAAAACAAGTTAGGTTTCGGCGAAAACAGGTTAGGTTTCGGTCGGTTTCGGACCGAAACTGGACGGTTTCGGTCCGAAATCATTAAAAAATATATTATTTTTGGTATCGGCCCTGCTACAGTGCAAATGCCCGTTTCGGTGTCGGTATAGGCCGAAACCGATACATTTCGGCCGAAACGTATCGGTTTCGGCCGAAACGTATCGGTTTCGGCCGATACTGCCAACAATGCCGGTACAAGGCAAGACTGGTGGCAAAAGAATTCACTCAGACACATGGGGTAATTATGATGAGACATTTTCCCTAATTGCAAAGTTGAAGTCAATCAAAGTTGTTATTGCTCTTGTTGCCCAATATTCTTGGAAGCTATATCAAATGGATGTAAAGAATGCATTCATGAATGGTAACTTGCAGGCGGAAGTGTATATGTAGCCCCCACTAGGCTATAACACACATGGGAAAGTTTGTAGGCTCAAAGAGGCGTTGTATGGCCTGAAACAGTCTCCACATGCTTGGTTTGAGCGCCTTCGTCTTGCCATACTTCATTTTGGGTATGTCTAAAGCAATGTTGATCATACACTATTTGTAAAATGGATAGATCGTCAAGTTGCCCTTCTTATTGTATATGTTGATGATATGGTTATCATCGGAAATCATGTAGAAGAGATAAAGTCCTTAAAGCATAATTTGGCCAAAGAATTTGAAATCAAATATTTGGGCATCCTTCGATATTTTCTTGGTCTGAAAGTTGCCTACTTTGGGGATGATATTTATGTTTGTCAGCACAAATATGCTTTAGACTTTCAAGCTCAAGCAAATTGGGATGTCGCCCGGCCATCACACCTATTGAAGTAAACCAACAACTGACTAGCACAGAAGGTGAGCTTCTTTCTGATGATGATAAAAGTCAATATTAGAGATTAGTTGGCAGACTTTTGTACTTGACACTCACCCGGCCAGATATCACTTATGTTGTTAGTGTTGTTAGTCAGTTTATGCATGCTCCCCAAGTACCACATTTACATGCTGTGGACAGAATCTTGAGGTATCTCAAAAGTTGCCCCGGTCAAGGTCTTATATTCACCAAGTCAAAATCCTTCACTCTTGAGGGGTTCACTGACGCTGATTGGGCGGGATCCAAGGATAATCGCCGCTCTACTTCTAGTTACTGTGTGTTTCTTGGACTAAACTTAGTCACATGGTGTAGTAAAAAGCAAGTGTGGTTGCTTGATCTAGTGCTGAAGCAGAATATCGTGCCATGGCACATGGGGTTATGGCACTTCTATGGTTAAAGCTTCTTCTTCAAGATATTGGTCTCAGTGTTGATTTGCCTATAAAATTGTACTGTGATAACCAAGTTGCAATTAACATCGCCAACAATCCAGTGCAACATAATCGTACTAAGCACATTAGGATAGACCAACACTTCATCCGTGAACGACTTGACTCTGGGGAACTTTGCCTTCCTTATGTTCGATCTGTGGATCAAGTTGTTGATGTGTTCACCAAGGGTCTTTCTCGAGACAAGCTTCTCTCAGTTTTGGGCAAGCTACGCATGTGAAATATCTATACTCAACTTGAGGGGAGTGTTGTGTGAATCATAATGCCATAACCGCATGTCCCTCTTATTGGGACTCTGGTTCATTACCAGACCCAATAAGAGGGATCCAATTAACTTATTCATGTGCTTTTCGTCTTCCAAAAACACCCTTGCAGGTCTCTGTGTAACAGGGGTTGTTTAGACTTTGATGTATCGTTTAACCAAAATTTAACAATGGAAAAGAGGGGAGCAGGCGCCAGAAACAGGGTTGTGCGATTCCCCGTAGTTTTTCTACATTCCCTTCTTCGTTCCTCTCTTTCCACTGCTCTTCCTCATCTCGTCTTTCATCTTCCTACAACAGATCCATGTAAAATCTGAAGAATCTTCAAGTAGTTAGTATGATATCAAGAATCTAACTGATGCCAGGCATGAAAGAACAGGAAAGCCATGTGGCAAACTTTGTCATGAAAGAACACACTCAGAGGTGCATGTCAACACTACATTTTAAGATTGATATGCAAGTATGATGTATGAATATGTCCACATCTGTATACAACTACACAACCCACGTCCTCATGCCTTCTTTCTTAAATTTTGGCATACCCAATGCATCAATCCATGTCAATGATCTTTTCTGAAGATAGATGGTAAATTTTGTTTAATAAAAAATGAATGGAATTTACAAGTTGAAACCTGTATGCCCTCAAAATCCCTCTATGAAAAAGAAGTCCCCCATGAGGTGCACACCTCACCACCCAAATAGCCCAAAATACAGGATTGGAAATCTCTTATATTACATAAAGGTTTTGCCCACTACACACAACCTTTTCACATATGAAGCTAAACACACTTGAGTCTTGCTTTCCCTCTTGAATATTCTTTATTTCTGCTCTACTCAAATATACCAAGATCAGCCACCAAAGTAGTGAAAGTATTCAATCCCCTTTGAGAGCTCACCTTCAATTCCAACCCAAAATCAGCCTCTACACAGTATCAGAGAGCAAATGGCAAGAACTGAAATTCTGAAAAAAAAATGCAATCAGAGTTCATGAACAAAGGAGCAGCCAGTGAACAAGTGGTCTAGTGTCTCCACTTCCTCCCTGCTAAGTCGCCTTCCCGATCATTTAGTTGTGGCCTTCAGGGATCCCATTAGCCAGTCACATGTAAGGAGCCTTCCCTCAGAAATCTCCCACGCAAGGATCTTCATTTTCAACGTCCATGTCGATAATTCATACCTATGTCTATGTCCCACAAGACATGAACTTCCACGTATAACATAGGGGTCTTCTAACAGACTTACAGAATTTTCCTGTATGCCTTGACAGCAATTGGCAATCATAAATGTCACCTAGATACCTTGTTCTCCAACCTATTTTAATTTTGTTATTAATATCAGCATCAAGTTCTCTATCCTGACCATGCACTCTAGTTTATTTCTTTTGTTCTTTCTTTTTCGGAAGGTGAGAAGGCCACATTTCATTGAAAGGGGGGGGAAAAGGTACACACATTACTAAACATCACCCCCATAGGATACAACAGTCAGCACAGGCAATTTATCAAGGCGATAGATGTAACAGAAACAGAAGCTTCTAGAAGGAAGGACAGGTAAAAGAGTCACGAATGACGAAAATTCTGCACTGTATCATTTTCTGAATAATCACTGAATGACCAGCATGATGCATCCCAAATCCTCTGCAAGCGTAACTTCAGGGTATCAAAGCTACTGTGCCAAATCTCCTCAGACACACTGCCAATTCCTTTCTCCCCATTGCCAAGAGCACTGCTTGCAAGGCAATGAACCACTCTATCTTGCCCCTTGGTCCTGGCCCCCTCTTTCTCCATCCTTCCAAAACGCCTGGATAATTTGTAGGATCCCACCATGTACTGCTTAGGGCTTTAGATAAAATAGTTCATAAAACCCTGATGCTCCATCATCCAACAAAAATATGGTCAATTAATTCTTCAAATGAATCATAGAATGGACCTACATCCTGTTTATGATAGGAACAATTTTCTTGTCTGTCTGCAGTAGGAAGCCTTATTACGAGCAATTTCCTGCAAAAGATCTTGACTTCATTTCGTTCCTTGGCCTTCCAAGCCAAATTTCTACAGCTACCTCCGCATCCCCCATCTTGGAGTATCTTCAGAAAAAAACTGACAAAAGACCCCAGCTTTGTTCCACCTCCAATGCCTAAAATCCTGTCTGTTGGCATCAGCTGTCAAATTGTCCAGACAAGTAGCAAGAATCTCAGCTCCTGTCAACTCCCCCCCCCCCCCCCCCCCCGAAAAGCAACCTCCACAACTGGCTTGCCCCAAGGCCCACAAGCCTCCTAATAAAAACCGAATCCCCTTTCCATGATGAGGAGTAAGATTATGCAAGGGCAAATAGAGGAAAAAGTTTTAACTGAAGCCCATGGATTCTCCCAGAATCTGATCCATTTGCCATCCCCAAGGGAATAAGTAATGGACATGTTCATTAAATCTGTGTTCCTACAAATGTTTTTTCATCCTTGAGAAAGTTTTTGATGTGTGATTTGGCCCCAGCCTCCATTTACTGCAGTCTCTTACTTAGCCCTCGCTATCTTCTTCTAAAATGCCCCCATCATCCCATGGTTGGCAGTATCGGCCGAATTTCGGCCTTAATCGACACGAAACCAGACATGCTCACTGTAGCAGGTCCGAAACTTACATGTTTCGGTCCGAAACCGGACGGTTTCGGCCAAAACCCACGTGAAGGGGAGTGCACTTCGTTTCTCCCTCAGATCTGAGGTTGAAGGGTCTGCTGCTGCTGCTCTGGCCCCTGCTGCTGCTGCTGTGCTGTGCTGCTGGTGGCTGAGCTGCTGGCCTGCTGCTGTGTTGTTGTACTGCTGCTGCTATGTAGCTGTGCTACAGCTGCTGCTGCTATGCTGGGTGAGCAACAGCAACAGGTGTAGAGGTTATTTTCTTGAGGTAAATTTAGGGTTTGTTTCTTTTGTTTTGTGTTTTTTTGGTTGGGTTGAAAGTTTTTTTTGTTGTGGTTAATTTTTCAGTTCTGGGTTAATTTTAAACTCTGAATTATGTTAAGACTTCAAATTAAACCCTAATTAGTTCCTTAAAATTAGGTTAATTAATAATTAAGCCCTAATTAGTTCATAAAAATTGGGACTTTTGTCTAATTCGATTTGCTTAGGCTCAATTGAAGCTCAATTAAGTTTCATTGAAGAATTTGGGGTGGGAGCATGCTGGTAATTAATTTTTATGAAGGGTGATTACGGATTAATTGATAATTAAGCCCTAATTAGTTCATAAAAATTGGGACTTTTGTCTAATTTGATTTACTTAGGCTCAATTGAAACTCAATTAAACTTCATTGAAGAATTTGGGGTGGGAGGATGTTGGTAATTAAATTTTATGAAAGGTGATTAAGGGTTAATTAATAATTGAGCTCTAATTAGTTCCTTAAAATTGGGACTTTTGTCTAATTCGGTTTACTTATCTCAATTGAAGCTCAATTAAACTTCATTGAAGAATTTGGGGTGAGAGCATGCTGGTAATTAAATTTTATGAAGGGTGATTAAGGTTTAATTAATAAGTAAGTCCTAATTTTTTATTGTACTTACAACTATTTGTCTTTGACTGTCTTAATGCAGCATCATGCCTAGACGTGAACAAAGTCAGGAGCAGCAAGGGCAGGAGGATCCGGGGTGGGCCCACCACTCCTTAGTTGATGCAAAGAGAAGAAAAGTGCAATGCAATTATTGTGGTAAGGAGTTACATGGCGGAATTACTAGAGAAAAGCAACATTTGACAGGGGTAAGAGGAGAGATGAAACAATGTGATAGATGCCCCCGAGAGGTCCGAGAAGAAATGCGCCAGTACCTTCTGGGCAAAAAGGAGAGGATGCAACAAAGGGCTGAAATTGCTGAAGAGATTTTGGACAGAAGGGAAAGGAGGGATGATGATGAAGAAGGCACTGAGGATTCAGATCCAGAGCTGACTGAAACAATGGAGCGTGAACAAGTCGCTCGAAGGAAAGGAAAGGCACCCATAGGTTCAGGGACCTACTCCAGTACAGCTGCACGACGTCCTGACACTGATGTTGTCCCGCAGAGAACATACCCCATGGACAGCTATCTACACAGAAGGCCCCATGCTACACAACCTAAAATCAAGCAAGCATTGAGAGGGGTAAAAAAATCTGCAGAAGTTGCAAGGCATGCATTTAAAAGTATCTGCAAATGATTTTTCCATGTTGTGTCTCTGCACATGCAGCTGAAAGCGAATATTTCCAAACTATGCTAGATGCCATAGCAGATGTTGGCCCTGGCTTGAAGGCTGCGTCACGTCGAGACATATACGGACGTGACCTTGAGGGAGAGGTTGAGGAGCTTCATGACTGGGTTGAAAACTTCAAGCATATATGGATGGAGAGAGAATGCACCATCATGTGTGATGGCTGAACTGGTACCACGAAAAAGTCCGTGATTAATTTTTTTGGTCTATTACATCGAAGGTACAGTATTTGTTAAATCTGTAGATGCATCAAATTATGAAAAAAATGCCAATTATTTGTTTAGTTTGATGGATAAGATGGTAGACCAAATTGGAGAGAAGAATGTTGTGCAAGTAGTGACTGATAATGAAACCAGTTATAAGGCTGCAGGGAAGAAATTGATGCAAAAGCGCAGGCATTTATATTGGCTCCCATGTGCAGCACATTGTTTGGATCTGATGTTTAAAGACATAGGGAAGGAAAATCATGTGAAGAAGACAATTGACAAGGCACAAAAAATCACACAGTATATTTATGGCCATCTTAGGATATTGAATATGTTCAGGGAGCATACGAGTGGGGGGCGAGATATCATCCGTGCAGGCCCAACCAGATTTGCTTCAAATTTTATTTCTTTGGAGTCTTTGCACATGTATAAAATTGATCTCAATTCTTGATACTTGATGCTTATAGATATCTAACAGTATTTGATTCAAATTCCATTTATTTGCATAGGTATAAGAATGAGCTGAAAGCTTTCACGTACCACAATGCCCTGCGGGAATACATCGACAAGGCCAATGTTGATGCTCAAATGGAATATTTGGATGTCTGCCACATCGTGGAAGACAACAAATTCTGGGACAGGGTCTCACGGTACATAAAAGTAGTCGCACCCCTCGTGAAGGTCCTAAAAATGGTAGATGGCGATGAGAAGAATGATATGGGATATCTGTACGAGGCCATGGACCGTGCCAAATTAGAGTTGCAGGATTCCCTTCCCAGAGATTATGCAAAATGGTGGAAAATGATTGACCAGAGATGGGACAACACATTACACCACAACTTGCATGCAGCTGGTGAGTGATTAATTGTATAGAAATGGGGGCAATGCCTATATGTTATTTTATATCTAACATTCAGTTAGTTATACACAAATACAGGTTATTTCCTCAACTCTCGATTTATGTACAATGTCAATGCACATGTTGATGGCGAGGTGCTCCAAGGCACTTTAAAAGTCATTGGTCGTTTATCAAGGACACCAGAAAAGAGACTTCAGGCCGAAGTAGACGTTGGCCTTTATTGATTTTATCAATAAGAGTTATAGAATTTACTTAAGTCATTATGTTAATCTATTATTTTATCTTTGTAGATGAACTATTATAAAATGAGGACTGGGACATATTCTGACTCCCAATTGCAATACGTTGTGGGAAGAGTGAACCCAGGTATATTTTATTTTTGTGATTTCTTAACCTCAATATGTATTTCTACACCTTACATTTATCTGTTTATGGTTGGTGGAACAGCTGACTGGTGGATAATTGTGAACAACCGAGATGTGGGCAGTAATGCATTAACTTTCATTGCAATTAGGGTGCTCAGTCAAACAACATCGGCAAGCCAATGTGAGAAATTGGAGCACGTTCAACCTTATACACTCAAAGGTTCGCAATCGGCTAAAGGCTGAACGGTTAGAAAAATTGGTTTACTGCCACTACAATATGAGACTGAGAATAAAAAACATGAAGTCAAGACAACAGTTGAGGGACAAACGCGTCGCAGAGGATGCAACTCCAGAAATTGATGTGGACGTTTTATTTGATGATGTGAATCCCTAGCAGTCTTGGGTGGAGACACGAGAGCAGGTTGATGAGCCCGTTTTTGATGATGATGATAGAAGATGGGCAGAGGGCATACTAGATGAAGATGAGCCAAGAGATCCAAAATTCAAAAGAGCAACAAAGAGGGCTAGAGAGACTCAAGCGCACCAGAGAAGGGACCCAGATTTGTTTGTTGATGACACTGAGCAACAGCCTGAGTTTGAACCAGCTAGACACTCAGAATCAGATGGCAGGCCGGTCACTCCTAGAATGGTCAAGCCACCATCATCCTTAAGAAGAAGTACATCAGTGCATGGGCTAACTGAGAGGACTAGTGCTGCTGCTCGAAAGGACCCGGCAATTGAGCAGTTGAAGCAGATTTATGTGAGGCACACGCCAAGGAGAAAAGGACTCATGTCAAAGATGACTGAAAAATTGGCACCAAAAGAGAAAAAAGCATCCCCAAATGCTAAAAGGCAACTGGTTTCTTATGGTGATAATGATGGTGCTGGTGATGATGATGATCCCAGTGCAGGTGCAGGTGCTATAGGTGCTGCAGGTGCTACTACTGGCGGTGGCACTCCTGGTGGTACTTCCTCCTTCCACGCAGACACAGGCCGAGGATACAGTCATAGTGAGCGAGGATGTGATTCACAGAGCCAATATGGGCATCCATCAGGTTATGGAGGTGGCCAACAGAAAGCAACCATTTATGGGTCGTGGGGTCATGAACCAGACTTCCAGTTCCATCAGGGTCCATCCAGTTCATCTTCTCATCCTCAAGATTCTTACGTTGATTCTAGATTCGAATCAAGCCGACAACCTTACACTCCAAGAGGGATCCAAAGAGGGATGCAAGACTTGGCTACCTCATTGTTTGGTTATAGTGAATATACACAATACATGCAACCTTCTTATGGGTATTAACATTAAAAGCCAGACGATGAGGGAGAAGGTTCTAGTTATTACCCATATTAGTGCCTTTTCATTTAGGTAAAGATCATTTAATTTCTGTAACATTTACTGTGTCTAATTAGGTTTATTCCCCTGTGCTTGAACCTACTTCATGTTTAGTATGTACTCTAAGAATATTAGTTTAACATGTTCAATGTTTGAACTATAATGCCTACTTCATGTTTATTGCACTTAATCTAATTTCTTTATAGTCAAATGCATGTCTAATGAATTTTCTAATTTTTTATGTGATTATTTATATTTTCTGATTTAGTTCCGACTTTTTTATACTTATTCTGATGTTTTTTTTACTTTTTGACTGGGTTTCGACCGGTTTCGGCTGGTTTCGACCGGTTTTGGCCGAGTCTGAAACCGACACTGCAAATCTTGCATCATCCTCCCCTACCTTCCATAGCCATTTTTGCAAAAAGTGCTTTATTAAAATTCACTATGCTGAGTAGCTCAACACCCCCTTCTCGTTTCCTTCTGCAGACTCTTTCCTATATCACAAGGCACATCCCTTTGTCCTTTGGATGCGCCCCTTTCCAGAAAAATGGTCTCCTAATGGCTTCAATCTTCATTTCCACTTTCCAGTGCCCTTGGGAGCAACATTACCAACATATAATGGCAATAGAAAAGAGAACTGACTCAGATAAAACCCATCTTCCACCAGCAAATAAAAGCTTATCCTTCTGTTGGCGTCACGGAATTTGTCTTTTAAATATCATTTTTTGGATCTCACATGATGAGAGATAGGTGTAAACTTCTTGACCTTGTCGGAGAAAAGGAAAACCTACACCGGCGTACGTATAAGGCTGTTTAAATAGCATGTGCTAGATTATTCCGTGGATGCGCTTCATATCAGACGATTTGAGTTCGAGTGCTGAACCGCTCCTCATTGACCGCAGTCAATGTTAATTTATATCGACAAAACGTCAGAACACCCTTGATTAATTGTCAAAGAAAGTCCTAAAATCCCTTACATAGGTTCTAATGTCAAGGGAATACTCGCTCGAATGACTCACACTGCACCCCGCCCCATACATCAATAACAACAACTATTGAAGGAATTCGGGTTTTAGCCAAAGCCGTGTTTAATTTGACAAACCCTAAAATTTGAAAGCACATGTGTGGTATACAGGAGACCGGAGACATATTAGGGCGTCCTGATGGTTTTTGGATCCGAGGAGTATTTTGGTGATTTTGTGGGTTCCAAAGATATTTTGGTAATTTAAGACCAAACTAGGGACATCATGCAGTTTCTAGGCTATGTGAGCAACTAGAAACTCTCTCTGTCTTCCAGGGACACTCGGGTAATTTCTGGAATGTTTGGAGGTTTGTTAGGTGATTTTTGGACTCTAGGGATATTTTGGTAATTTGTTCTCCAGAGGCCAATGGCGAGGGTTTGGCAACACCCCGGGTGTGAACATAGTTGGGCAGCGCCCATGGGGGCAATAATAAGTTTATGGCTAGAAGGAAGTGCACACATAATCATCCCTAACAATGTAGGGGCGTATACACAATTTTGCCCACAGTCAAGACTTGAACGCAATCACACAAGTGTACACAACATGGTTAATACATCGATGATTTATGTGAGTACAAAGGGGTTGTCGACAGATTGTCAATTGTATAGTGAATCTCCACACAAACGCGGGATGTAAGAGCATAGCCGCCGTTTGATAAACTTGTAGGGTATAAATGCAATTACAGAACTTTATGGGTTTTCTTGTAGTTTTAAGAAGGGCATTTCTGTAATTCTCCATTAATTCGAGAAATTACATTACTCTACGGCCCAAAGGCATAGAAAACAACCATACAGAGCCGCTAAGGACATATATGCAAGACCCGAGGTATTTATATATATTTTAATACCCCAATGACGGACTGCATAAAAGAACACATAGCCGCTGGGGGGATAAATACAAAACGCAAGGGTATTTATATTTTCATACCACAGAATGGGTCGAACAAAAGAACAAGTCTCGAACTTCGGATCCCGTGTGCGCTTCTCTTCTTGTGAGTCTTCTTCTTGAGTTCGTGTGTGTTTTCTCGTCCCTCCCTTTTCTCCAAACCCCTTTATCGAAGGTGGGGACCCACCGGGGTCAAATAGAAGGTCTTGGGGTTAAAATGAGCATGGGCACATCCACCAAGGTGGAAAAAAAGGGAAAAGGAAGACAAAAAAAGGTTTCACACCGGCGGGCCCCGCCCGGGATCGTGCGACCCCACACAGGGGTGCGCGACCCTGGTGGGCCCTGTCGAGGTCAAATACAGGGTCATTTTGACCCTGGATGGGGGTCCGCCAGAGTCAATTGACCCCGCTAGGGTCAAATTGACCCCGCTCGGGTCCTACCGGGGTCAAACAACCCCGCTGGAGTCTGTTTGACCCCGCCGGTTCCTGTCGAGCGCACCCTAGAAGAGAGCCTGCCCCTCTTAAAGCCCCACGGTCCTGTTCTGTTGCCATTTTGCTGCAGCCGGACGCGTGGAAGGGAGGAAAGGCTTCTCCTTTTGTTTTTCTTTAGTCTCCTCTGCGCCGTTTACTAAGGGGAGAGTTTACTAAGGGGAGGAGTTTGCTTCCGTCGGGATCATCTCGTGCACACTCAATATAAGCATATGGTGAAAGTTCCGCGTGAATGGACACCTGGCTGATAACGAGATCTCCCTCTTGAACAAGAAAAGGTTGGAAAATATATGAACAGTGATCAAATCCTAGCCTTGTTCTGTCTTGAGTCGACAGGAAAGATAAGGCCTGGTGCACACCAACTAGCTGCTTGAACATGTCTTGGTCAGTAAGACCAACAAAGGCGAATATCAATGGCGCTTTGGGATTAGCCAATTCTGATCTATATGAGAACTCGGGGAATAGTAACCCCGCCCAAGCTCCCAGATAATAAGAGGGTATCAAAATGTTCTTGTCTCGAGGCGAAGAGCATGTCGCCAAGGCTCCAAAGTGATAATATATGTTGGCCAAGGCAGCAGGAGCAAGTGCAATCCTCTGACCACAGGCCATTAAACAAGTTGGGTAGATCATCTCGGCCCAAAGGATCCCTTCTTCACCAAAGGTTGTCAACCAATAAGCTAGAAAAGCAGCCAAATAAGTAAAGAGGTGGGACCCCTCGAGAATTCCAACCCTCTGGAGCAGCATATACATGTCGGGGGTGCTGCCCGAAGTTGAGCTTTGTTTCAGTGCATTCACTCCAGGGCTTGTTTGGATCAGCAAATTCATTATAATAGCAGAAAGGCCGGTTGTAAAAATGAAGGACCCAAGCTTTCAAAGTTACTCTGGTGGTGTGAGTAGAATCTTTCTTGCCTGCGCGGGCCAAGTCCCTTCACACCTTCATCAAAAATATGTGACAATAAGCAAGACGATATTTCCCATCGCCATGGGTGTGACTACGATGCAGGTCGTCTAAACAGACTTCCTAATATGCACCACCGCAGATTGGCAGACCAGAAACTCTGTGAAATACCCATAGATCTAAGGCGGTCTCACCTTGAGCGGTAGCAAGGTATTCCAGCGAGGATTAAACCGCTCAACCAAGCTTTGTAAAAGGCCTATATTTTTGAGGTAACAGTAGAGAGCGACTGTTATTGCGTGTTGGATCCCCACTAACCCAAGGACTTTGCCATAATAGTGAAGGATGCCGCTCAGCCATTTAGTGGCCCCTTGGCGGAAGCTATGCCAATGAATAATGAAGCATTTCCCGTACCAACCGGGGGCTTTAAACCCTAATATCCGGTCCAACAGACACTCTTGAGCATAACCATCCTCAGCTAATTGAGTCCAAGAGGGCGACAATAGCATTCCATCAACTGCAAAATCGTTGCGCTTGTGCTGGCCATACAAATTCCATATAGCAAGATGCAGAGATGAAATACGAATTTGAAACTTCTCAAAGCTGTTGAAAAAGCCCAAAAAATTTTGGTTGGGGAATTGCGGCTGCCGTGTGCAATCCTCAGGATAGCTCGGTCAAGATAGGGTGCATGTCCCCTGCATGTTGTCCCTCTCTAACAAAATTGCCCGCTCAAGACGACACCGTTCAGCCAGAAAAGCGGGTCGTCGACTTCCATGTTGGAAGGAATATAACTCTGGATGAAGGAACAAGGATGATGATCTAATGGATAGTGTGGAGGGTACTCCCCGGAATGGTCATACTCGTAGATACTGTTCTCTTTAGAAATCCTCACCAGATTAACGATGCCCTCGGTGGGGCTCGCCTCGCCAGTCAGTCCTTCGGCGATCTATGAAAACTCATGATCCACTGAGTCAAAATTCTCGGCTGTTATAGTAGACAGCCCAAAGGCTGGCATTGGCTTGTTGGTTTGCTTGACATGGTGGTCCTCAGAGCCTTGGGTTAGCTCCCATAATTTTGGATCCCCTCCAAAGTGAGCCATGATAGAGGTTTACTACAAGACAAATTTCAATTTGGAGTTAGTAAACAATATCAAAAAAGGGGGGGCCCATCACATCAAGAAGAAATCAACGGTGGAAGCAGAAAGACATGTGTACTCGGTCAAAGTCCACAAGCGACACCACAACCAGTACAGAAGACCTCATCGTATTAAGAGAATTGAATGAAAGAAAAGTGTTTGTTTTGTTGACAAGCAAAGTCAAAGGCAAGCATAAAAGTCCCCTTCTCACAATAGGCACGGCAAAGAGGAAGAGGACAAAGGTACATGAGCAACACGGGCCACCCGTCGACACCGTCGACTCTGATGGATGTCGCGTGGGGAGCATTTGTTGAACTAATTCATTGTTCCCTCAAAGCAATTAGGGGAAAATGATATTTAAATCTAGTGACGGACACAAGAAGACGCAAAGGTCTGTGTTGTCTCGAAATTGGGTGACACGCACCCCAGAAAAATTTCGTCGGGTATGCAGGATGATCAAAGTACCCACAAAATAGGTAAATTCCGCAAGGAATTTAAATTTTTACAACTCATATGGTGAGTGAAATAGGTGAGGAGGACAAAATTTGAGGAAATGGAGCTCTTCCACCTAACAAATGGCATAGAGAGCCACAAACTGGACACAAAAGCACCAAACACATGTGGGAAACATCGCTTTCCCTTCTTCCACGTGGAGAAAATGAACAATAAGGGGCTATTTATAGAGGTCGCCCCATTTAAATCCCTCCTTATAGGGTTTGGACCAGATCCAAACCCCCATGAAGGGTTTGGACTGGATCCAACCCCCCATGGGGGGTTTTTGGACCGGATCAACCCCCGATTGGGGGGTTTGGTCTGGATCCAACCCCCATGGGAGGGTTTTGGACTGGATCCAACCCCCTCCATGGAGGTTTGGACCCTATCCATCCCATACTCCTCCCATTTGGCTAATTTGGTCTGGATGGAAACCCCCAAAATGAGATTTTAACCCGAGACAAACCCCTCATTCTTGGGATTTGGTCCGGATCAAGCCCTGGGTTCACCCTTTTGATCCGAATGAAGGGTGTAACCATAGGAAACTACCTTGGAGCTCTATAAATACCCCAGTGGGGGGCCCATTTTGAAGGGGAACACAGAGAGACATAGAGAGTGCAAAAGAGAAGCGCAGAAGAGAAGGAGTGCTTGTGTTTGGTGCTTGTGCTTCTGAAGGCCCATCCTATTAGGTTTTGTGCTTGTGCTGTGGTTGTGCTATGCTGTGAGGGTATGATATAAAAAGAAAATCCCTCTCTTGGCTCATGTGCATCACAAGCCCCTATGTGATCTATGTGATCTATGTATCTCTTTGGGGAAATGAGACTACGCCCCCTCGGAATCCTAACCTCATAGGAAGGCCCTTCTGAGTCTTATAATTGTGTAAACACCCGAGGTGTGTCCGGAAAATTTGTATAAGCCATGATTGTCCATGAACAAGGGGTCATGTACAACCTAAAACTTGTCGAAAAAACTCTGTGATTATGGATATCACTGCAAGGTCATGTATTTTCCTTAATGATTCATAAAAGTGTGTTTGTGACCATGTGAGCCCGCGGTTCTCCGAAATTGCATGAACGCTCCCATCACGAGACACTATGTCCCATATCATAGTCAAATGCAATGGATGTTCTAGACCAAGTTGACCCCGAGATGTTAAATGACAAACACACAACACCCCTTGATCTTGAGGTTACATACGTATTCTCAATGGGTATAGAGATTGCTAAGCATCTCAATCCCTGTAACCATGTCTAATGAGTCTGCAACCCTTTCTAAATTCTCAAACGCTTCCGACAATTAGCATAGCTTCGCATGGCACGGCGCCTGTGGTTATGCTTTTAGCATCATAATTAACGTTGTATAGGTCGATGATTTTCTTTGGCAGTTAATCAAGAATATTCGGGCTCGCACCAATGTAAATAAGCACGGATTGCGGTCGGTGGAGAATTGTCCAATACCCGAATCCTAATCGTCTGATAAACCCAATCCACATAATAAATAAAGCACATGCCATAGCTGGCTGCTGCACACATGTTCAATAAACGAACATTTCCGTTCTTTTATTTTGAACAACAGTTTTTATTCCCTATCTTTATTATTAAAATTCTGTGAGTTAAACACCTCACTAACTCCACCCTTCGTTCAATTAACATAAAGTCATCTATATATAGCATGTGCCAAGGCAAATCTACTTATATATATATATGATATCAAAGAATTAAATTAGAAACACTGAAAAGTAAAATACATGGCAAAGTTCTTTATAAACACTCTCAAAAACATTAATCTTCCATAGGCGGACATATTCTTTTAAGTCATACTTGAATCCTTCTAATTCTTTATGTCTTGATCCTACATCATTCAATTGCAACACCTAAAGCATAAACAAGGTGAATCTACCAAAAGTCTTATTGTGTCTAGTCATAAATATTTTTGCGAAACCATTATCTAATGCTTCAGTTCTTCTCTATTCAACAGAACAAAGTATAAATCTCCTCGAAAGTATTGGCATGTGTCAGAAAAAAAGAAAGAAAAAATATCAGAAAGTATTCTAGATGTCCAAATTTTTCAACAAAATTGGTGTTGAATCATACTAGCTCAACATTCAATCAAACAAGCCAAAGTTTTTTTTAAAGTGGATGGTACCATTGTATATATCAACATAAAATGAAATAGGAATTTACAAGTGTGACAGGAGTACTCACAAAAACTCCCTATACCTCCCCATACAAAAAGGGCACATCCAACATATGCTTAGCCCTCAACCCCCCAACAAAGACAAAAGAGAAGAATTGATTATATATTCATTGCAAAGTAATTTAGCCCACTCTATGACCCTATCCAAAATAAAATCCCAATCCTCTCGGGGCATAGTGGACTCTTCTTTGAAAAATCTCCTATTTCTCTCTCCCCATATGGCCCATAGAGTGGCAGTGGCATGGAGGATGAGCCACTAGATCCGCCTGTCTCCCTTGAGGGGCCACTGCCTATGCCACTCCCTCAATAGTTGCAGGACAGAGATTATGGGCTGCAAGTCACACTGAATTCTGTTGAGCAGCTGCAACCAAACATCTTACGCAAAGCGGCAGCCGATAAAGAGATGGTCAATATTCTTCTCCTCTCCGCACAGGTTGCATAGGTTTGGATCCCCTCCAAAATTCTGTCACAAGGTGGAAGCCTGCCGTGAGAGATTCTCCATACCAACACCTTAACTTTAAGAGGGATTCTTGGTTTCCATATTTGCCTTGCTAGAGGAAAGCATAGTCCGCTATCTATAGTTACTTGGTGAGCCAACCTGACTGAGAAGCGGCCCTTCGCATCCCATCTCCACCACCATACATCTGCCTTTGTTGTATTAGGTGAGTGATGTTGTAGGTTAGAAAGCAGGGTCTTGAGCTGATCTATCTCTTCTTCCCGTAAATTTCTTCTAAAAATTGGATTGCCTCTTGAAGTTTTGCTTGTCGAAAAGTTGCCTAACCACTGGCAATGGCTCCGTGGAGACTGCAAAAAGCTAAGGAAACAACACTTCCAGTGGATGGTCAGTGCACCATCCATCTTTCCAGAACTGACATTTAAGGCCATCACCCTGACTCCAACCTTGACAATGCCACGGCACTTCATTATGCCCCTCCACAGGTGAGATAACGATGCTGAGGTGAGTTAGACAAATCCCAAAGCCTTGCTCTATTGTAGTATTTTTGAGTAATGATTGTGCTCCATAGTCACTTCATTCTCTACACCAATTCTCCAAAGCCACTTGCTCAAAAAAGCCAACTAGAAGTCTCTGATGTTCTTTAAGCCTAGCCCTCCCATATACTTGTTCTTACTTATTCTTCCCCACACATTGTCATGCCAGCCTATGCCCCTCATCCCACTTCCATGCTAGAAGAACCTTGCCTGGATAGAATGAAGCCTCCTTGCAATTGAAAGAGGGATTCGGAAAGTGGACAAGGAGTAAGTAGGAAGATTGTCCAAGATGGAATTACAGAGCACTAGCTGCCCCCCATGAGAAAGGAGTTTACCTTTCCAACCTGTTAGTCTGGACTCAAATCTCTGTGCCACAAATTGCCAATTCCTACGTTGTAAGGCACTATAGGTCAAGAGAAGTCCTAGTAATAGGAAACTTGCCAATCTGGCACCCAAGAATCAGAGTTGCTCTCCTAATGGCTCTATGCTCCATGTTCACACCGATCACTTGGCTCTTGTCAAAATTAACCGCAAGACCACAGACCTCCTGCAACAACTGTAGCATCCACCTGATGACATAAAACTGTTCCTCCCCTTCCGCCACCATAAGGATTGTATCGCCAGCATATTGTAGGTGGGAGATGGGTAGACCCTATGGAGCAACCTAAAAACCTCTGATCAAACCCTGAGACTTAACTCTCACCCATCCTGCTCAGAATTTGTGCCACCAGGACAAACAGAAGTAGAGACATAGGATCACCTTGGCTGAGCCCTCTGCCACTGTACAAGTAAGGTGTAGGCTCATCATTAATGAGGACAGCAAATCTGGTTGACTGGACACATGCCAACTCCAACCAACCCACTGGTCATCGAAGACCGTCTTACTAAGTACATCAAGCAAACACTACCAGTCAACCCTGTCATATGCTTTCTCAAAGTCCAACTTGATCACCAGTCCTTTTCTTATCTTTGTCTTGATAGCATATAGGGCATTCATGAGCAATCAGAAAGTTCTCCTAAATGATACGACCTCTGATGAAGGCTCCCTAGTACCCATTGACAATTCTATCAATGATCCCTTTAAATTTCATAGCCAGCAACTTCGTGATCATATGGTAAGTTCCATTGAGCAAACTAATGGGCCTATAGTCTATGAGGCTCTCAGCACCTTGCTTCTTTGGGATGAGGACGAGCAAAGTCTTGTTGAACCTCTCAAATGCGTCCTCTCTTCCTGGAATTCCCATAAAGCTTTACAAAGGTCTAACTTGATGATGGCCTAGCACTGTCAGAAGAAAGCCATGAGGAAACCATTTGGACCTAGCACCTTGTTCCCATCAAGATAGATGACAACCTTTTTCACCTCCTCCTAGAGGCTACGGAGAAATCTCCTCTCCTCTTCTGTAAAGCACGAAAGGAAGTCTTCTACAACAGACGGTCTGACTGGCTCATCCTTAGCGAATAGAATTGCTTGGCATGTCTCTTGGTGTCTTCTTGATCGGTGAAGAGCTGCAAACCCTCCCTGGTACACTTCACGTAGTTGAGCCTCCTCCTGCACGATGCAATCTTCTGGAAGTAAGAAGTATTTCTGTCTCCCTTCTTGATCCATCTTTCTCTAGCCCTCTGCTTCCAATAAATTTCCTCTTTAATCAAGATCTTATGAAAATCAACCTTAAGCTTGTCCCGCTGAATTCTATCTAGCTCATTTAATCAACCCCTCCAATTGAACCAAGATTTTGTCCTTCGCAGCCTTGTCGGTTAGAGTCTTGCTACCGCCCCACTTAGTCAACTTGTTTGCTAGGAATTTGAGTTTGCCTACCTGGATGGCCATAGCAGAAGTTTCCTACCCTTTGGATGCCCCATACTATGATGACTGTGTCCATCAAGTCATCCTCTCAAAACCAGTGTCTTTCCAATCTGAACTGAGCTTTTCTCACCCTCGTACAGCTGGTCTTGAGTAATGGGATTGTGACATGAGACATGCCTTGTCAGGGTCAGGGCCTCCATATGAGGGAACTGATCTTCTCAGTCAACACTCAACAGAGATGAGAAATCTGTCAAGCCAAGACTATGCTAGATCAGCCCTCAAATTAGACCAAGAATAGTGGGTGTTGGTGGTGCGGACATCAATCAAGGCCACTTCAGCAATAAAATTCTGGAAATCCTGCATTTCACCGGGAATAGCTGGGCCACTAAATGTAGTTCCCACGGTCATTCTAGCAAGAGGATTAGGCCTTTAAGACGGAGCAGTTGGAAAATCCTAACCGCTTAATGTCCCTTTCTCACAAATGCTTTATTCAATCTTGTTCATATTTTCATGTTGACGGACTTACCCAGATTATTCAGTTTTCTTTTTCAGAAACAATTGACACAATTACTTTGGAGAATAATTTAACATACCAGCATAGTATCAGTTTGATTAAATAGGGACAGGCTTGTAAACGCAAAAGGCAAGGATGAGGAGCCATGGTGGTTAGTTAAATTATTTTAACAGGGATCCACCGGGAAATCAGACGAGGATAGACATGGAAGACTTGATGAAGTATCAGAAGTAAATACAAAGGGTGAGCCAAGTGAAGGGACAGCCTTCACAGAATGTGTTCTCTATCTATGAACAGAGGAGGAGATCTGACAAGTGGACAAGGACAGACGATTACTCTGCAAGGTTAGAAATTTTCTTATATCGCATTCGCCTACCCTGTAAAGATACTGCAAAGAAGTACCTCCATGCTAGAGCATTTATGTTGTGAAACTTTCTTTGGAAAAGGCTTAAATTAAATCAAATTCAAAAGCAAATACTCGACCTGAAGGAGACATGCATAATGGTTGTTCAACCCGAAAATTTTCTAGAAAGAAAAGAAGGGAACAAAATAAAAAAAGAAGAAGAAGATGGGGGGGGATCACCTCCACCCCTGGGTAAACCGGGGGCACCATGGGGTCACCTCCACCCCTCAATAAACCAAGGGGACCAGGGGGTGCACCCCATTCTCTCTTCTCAAAAGCTCATGCCAACCTCCACCCCCACTTAACCGGGGGAACCCCAAACCAATGGGTAATTAATACCCAAGGCACTGAATGGAGGTGAACTTACCTCCCTAGATGAACCAGGGGGTGGGGGTCACGAAAAGGTGAACTTGCCTCCTTAAGCGAACGGGGGGGAGGTGAGGGTCGGCTGCACCCCTTTCATCGGGAGAACCCCACCCCAACGGATAATTAATACCCAATGCATTTAATGCATATAAGGTCCCCCGGTTAAGACTCCTATAAAAGTAGGAGGAGGAGGCTCATTCCACACACAACACACTCGCGAGGAGAACTCATCTCTTAAGAGAGCTCTCAAGAGGAGTCCAAGCATGAAGATTTGGGATAAGACTTGGAGCTTGCTTCATCCCCCAAGAATTGTTTAAGGAAGAAGGGTTGAGGTCTTGCTTGGGTAAAAACCCGTTTAAGGGTACGCTTTCTTGTATTTATGCCCCTCCCATTGGGGATATGTTCCTGTAACTTTAAGAAAATTTTGTAAAATTACATAAAATCATATAGTTTTCATGAATGATCAAAGTTTGTGGAAAAATGTTTGTTAGTTTATGTAAAAGCCCATAAAGGGGATGTTTGCACAAATACCCCTGTTATTGGGGAATGCCCTTGCAATATTGATACATTTCTGTAAATTACAAAAAAATCAGAAAAAATATGTAATGTTCAATAATTGTCCAAAGTTTGTGAAAATTATGAGAACAACTCTATCATGTTTGAAAATTATAGGAAAACCCTGTCACGTCTGAAAATTATGGGAAAAATCAAGTCATGTCTGAAAATTATATAAAAGCCCTGAAACTTAAGGAAATTGTTGAAATACCCCCGAGGGTGGGAACATTGCATCAAGACCCTAGAATCTCTAGAAATTACAAATATACCCCTGATGGTGAAAAACTTACAAAGAATGTCCCATAAGTGTGAAAATTGCATAAATGCCCTCATCTTCTCAAAAGTTGTTGGTGATTACAAATATACTCTCGCCTTTGCAAAAAGGGATAACAAACCATGCAAATATGTCCTTACTACGAGGACACCAACCAATTCAATGGTCCAATTTTAATCATATGGTGATCTAACAGTCAGATTTCGATCTGGAACTAATCTAATGATCGGATCATGATCTGGAATAAATCTAACGGTCAGATTTCGATCTGGAGCAAATTCAACTATTGGATCTTGATCAAATTTAAATCCAACGATCAGATTTCGATAGGGAGCTAATCCAACAGTCGAATCTTGATCAAACTGAAATCCAATGATCAGATTTTGATAGGGAGCTAATCCAACGGTTGGATCTTGACCAAACTTAAATCCGACAGTCGAATGCTGATCAAACTTAAATCTAACGGTCAGATTTTGATCAGGAACTAATCTGACAGTCGGATCTTGATCAAACTTAAATCCAATAGTTAGATTTCGATCCGGAGCAAATCCAATAATCAGATCTTGATCGGGAACTCATCCGACGGTCCAATAGTGATCATAGTGGCGATCCGACAGTCCGATCATGATGCAATTCAAATACAGCGGTTTGATCATGACTCGGAACAAATCCGATGGTCCGATCTTAATTGAAGCAAACTCCGATGGTCCGATCTTAGCCGGATACAAAGTCCAATAGTTTGATCGTAGACAAAAGCAAGTAGGAGGTATGATCTTGACCGGATATAAAATCCAACGGTCTGATCATGACCAAATGTAGACCTAATGGTGAATTGATGACCAAATATAAACCAAATGACCTGATCATATACTCGGGGTCACATGTACTATGTATTCTGAATTTAAAGAATGAAATATTCAATTTTCTCCTGCAAGTATATATCTCTAATGAGTGGCCTTCGCGATCGTAACCATTAGACAAAACCCCTGATATCACAACAGATATTGTAGAGGTCGTAAATACTTGACAGTTAATCAAAAGCGTTTGGACTTTATGCCAATGTAAGTTAACACCAACTACGGTTAGTGGAGAAAAGTCTAGCACACGAACCCTAAATAGTCTAATAAAACAAACCCGCGGGATTAATAATGTGCATGCTAATTAATTAATTAAAAATGTGCATTTTAGTTCAATAAATGAACACCTCAAAAACAAAATATTTATGTTATTAATTTCGCATGTAAACAATGGCCTACGAGGGTCGACATCAGACATCAACGATGTCAAAAATGTTATTGTCATCATGATTTTAAGGTCTTTGAAAATATTTACATTATTCAAGCATCTCTGACACATTTTTCAAGATATCCAGTAAGACTCGCCTCCGGTATATTTAAAGATTTCTATGATTTATCTTATAACATAAAATCTCACCACAGTCTATGATTGTTAATGCAAATTAGTATAACTAGTGTTGGTTAAACTTGGCTCATCAAACCAGTTTACAAAAAAACGCACTTCAAATCAGAGACAATAGTGTGGAACTAAAAGTACCTCCATGATCATATCCTCCTTTGTTCTTCTCCAACCACTTGGGGTGAACCATCTGATTAACAAAATTACCACAGACAAAATGAAAATAAATTATCAGTCGTAAGGGGTGGGCAAACAACAGAAGGCAACATTCCGAACTGATTTAATTGGCCTGTGATCTTTAAGGATTAGAGCAAAATTGCAAAAGTGTATGTGCAGCCTCAGTTTACTCTGGATCCATGAAACAAACAATACATTTTCTGAGTGACCATGGCAACTACACTCTTCTCATACTTGGCTTCATGTGTAATAAACAAAGGTATGAGTTTCTTACTCTCTTTGCTCAGTGTCAACATGCATGTCTGGGAATCATGTCAGACCCAAGTGTCCGTCATGGCTCTATCATGAAGATAAAAATATCCACCAAATCATAAGTAACAAAAGAATGGATCAAAACCCAGAAATACATCAAGAGTTGATTGATGGACTGTGTACAGCAACTTATGAAGCTAGTACTTCCAAAATTGGTATTGACCCAGAAGTCCTAAGGGGGAGACTATGGCACATAGGATTGTGCATTTTCTTGTGACATGTTTGAACCAAATCTCAGAGGGGGAAAGGCTGAGTTTCAGATCCATCCAACCAGAAATGTCACCCTTTTGAAATATCATCCTTTTGCCCACAGCAGGGATTTCATACATGCACTGAGGGATGCACACCTTGAGTGTTTTCAAAGAGCAAGTGAGAGAGATTGAGCGCAAGAGCTGCTTCACTTGGTGCATGGGTAAAGATGAGATATTCCAATTTTCTAAGGATCACACGAACACTTCTCCCTTGTCAGGGAAAAGATGATTCTCGAGAACTCTGGTTCTTCCTTCTCCAAAAGTGGCTAATACTACAGTTCATTAACATAAAAAAGTCTTTTTCAAAAAATATGTGTAAGTAGAAACTTAAAAGGATCTTGCAAATGAGCACTTCAAGCAAAAGATTAAGTCATACACTCAAACCCATACTCTCCTGAAAATGCATACAAAGAGACTAATCAATCTTGCAAAAGATCACTCCACAGAGAGGGAAAAAAAAGGATAATCTCCCAAAAAATGCATATGACGGAATGTATCCTTGCCAACGTTGTGCCAACGACCCACCTAACCATGATAACATGGATGAGGAGACCAAGTGCTATTCTCAATGACAATGTCATCTGATATTTACAACCACCATCTTCACCAAGTGCACCAATTGGTAACCAGGAATCTGCTAGAAGAACATAGAATCCCTCTTTCAGATAGTAGCATGAAGAAGCATAGATGTCAAGGTGCCCTGCCTAGGCGACCAACCGCTGGCCCAGGAACAAGGCACTGGACCGCCTTATCTGCGCCCAAAAAGGCGACCCAGGTGCCCGTCAAGGCGGCCAGGCGATCCAAAGTGCCTAGGCCGTCTGGCTCA
This sequence comes from Amorphophallus konjac, assembly GCA_022559845.1. Lineage (NCBI taxonomy): Eukaryota > Viridiplantae > Streptophyta > Magnoliopsida > Alismatales > Araceae > Amorphophallus > Amorphophallus konjac. The sequence goes on from CM040119.1 coordinate 333,865,280, forward strand.
GCCCACCTAGATCCTGTTATTACTCAGTGGATCCTCCATTTTTTATAATTTTTATGTTTCTGCTTTCTAATTATCCTCTTTTTATGTTTAAAATTTAATCACGTCATTAGCTAAATTGATTAGTATGTCTACATATAAAGCCTACTAAGGCCAAACTAGTGCACAATGCACATTAAATGGCATTTAAGAAAACAATCATGAAGGAGGAAGAATGTTGTATTGAAGGTTTGAAGCATTTCCCAGCAAAGATTGAAGTTACACTTATAATATACCCCCCCCCAAATTTTTCGGGCCGGGGGGCTCCTCCCCACCAGCAATCCCCTGGCAAAGGTGGGCAATGCCCCCCTTGACCCCCCCCCCCAACCTGACCATGCAGTTCAATCTGCAATGCAAGGCCGGGTCATTGGTACATCAAACTCCACACACTCCTCCAACACCCCTCTCTCTATACTCTATAGGTCATAATTAAATTTTGCATTCCATCAATTTTTCTTATTTTTCATATTTTTAATTTTTCATTTTTAAACTCATACTTAAATGTACAGGGGGGAACCAGTCCCAAAATCCCTGAACCGGCTGCTACCGGTTCGTACCGGTTTGTCAACTATTGCTGCATTCAGTCTGCTTATGGTCGCAGGTGTATTGAGATACAAGTTTAATGTGAACCAATATTGAACATAATTGAGATGCCTCTTATTCATAATTTTAAAAAAAGTTTCATGAGAATTCCTTTCTCTCTCTGCAGTATGTGTAAACTTTGTAAGTCAGCATGTGCATGTCACAAAAAAAATGTGTACACACAGAGATACAATAAGAGTATGTAAATCTTGGAAAGTATAAAAATAAAGATGACCTACATACCATGTTGAAATTTTATAAGGTCTGAAATGTAAACCTTGAGGCGGGGTGGGGTGGGTGAGGGTTGGGTAAATGAACTTGCCGGCAGCCTAAGCGCTTAGGCGCCCGGGAGACCCAAGCTCGCCTTGGCCACCTTGTCGCCTTGACAACTATGTGAAGAATCATCAACAATACTACCAGCTCACCTATCTCCCCCACCCAAAATAGACCCATCAATAATCTGTGATAAACTAAAACATGTAGATCCTCGTGGGCACTGGTTCACTGCAAGAACATTGCTCAAGAGTTGAGAGTCTCCTTCATATGCTGCTAGATTTACTTATATTGCTTGAGGAACCATAGAAGGAAAGTCTTCAGATGCTAGCAACCTTGGCATCTCAATCTTCTAAATGAACTCAAACCTTCAGAAGACACTGAGGCCTCTGCAGAGCCTCTGCTGCCAATAGCCTCTCTCCACAATCAGTTTGCAAGCAAACATCCCTCAAGGTCCACATCCCCCAAAGTCAGTGGTAAACATGTAAGAAGACCTGGCAAAAACAGCCCCAAGATCCCCATACCTGACCCACATATACCTCCACCAATGGGTCCCCAGAAATGGTCACCAGCAGGACAGAGCATCCCTCCTGTCTCTAACATCAGACCGTGATCTTATGTCCACTGCTTTAAAGATGCCAATCCAAACCTAGCATAGGCAAGGGGAAACCAGAAGTCGAACACCGCACATTTCTTCCCCTTATATAGCATTTCTCCTTTACCATTTCTGACCAAAATTGCCCATCTTCTTTCGACCTTCAATCTTTATATAGCTAGCACAGAAGTTCCAAATAAATGCTGACAGCCATTCCATTCCCTTTCCAAGGTAATTCTATCAGGAAATCTTGAGATATTTAAGCTTAATGACAAAAGTTGGCATGTTTTTCACTAGAACTTTTAGCATCATGTTTCTCTAGCCTAAAATTTCATTGGCAGATGGTACCTAGTCAGCCATGATCACTGAACTCTAGGTGCAAAATATGAAAATTCCTTCTTTGCTTAGAGATGTCTGCTTCAAAAGTAAAAAGAAACAGGTAGCATAAGCAAATAATAAAAAGAAGAAGCCATTATGTAAACAAATGCCCTAGAGATGACAAAAGTATTAGAATAGCCACGAAGAGAGATCAAGAAAATGCTGCAAAGAAGCAGAACACTAGATCGACACCAATAAGCCAAACATTAAGAACGTTCATTTCTATCATCTAAGATGAAGCTAAGTGCATGCAGAGAGATCAGAAAGCAAAACTCCATCAGACATGTCACTAGGGAGGAGTGGATGGATAAAGGTAAAGTTTAACCTGTTAAAAGAGTACACTTAAGGGGAAGACTGATACAGTGTGAATTGTGTGATCCCTTGTAAAAGCTTGCATATACATTTCTAATTTGTTGCCAGCATATCAGAAAAAGATAATAGTAATTGCATGCCAAAGGAAAAGATGTCGCAAATGCTTAAGAAACCTATAAAAGTGAGATCGAAAAAGGTTTATGTTAACTTGTTCATTTCACTGGAATAAACAACCAAAACCAGCATCTCTTTATAACTCCAAGATCAAGGATCTACAAGAACTGTAACGAACCTTCTCCAAAAAGGGATGCGTTCCCGAGGCTTGTACGGCTCATAGACAAAGCCTGGGCTCAACATTGTCACTTGAAGACCCCCCTGAACATATAATTCAAAATAAGAATCCTTTTATCGAAGATTTAATGCATGAAAAGATCCATAAGATAATATTCCTTAGGGTTTTTGCATATAAACCATCCTTAGGGCAAAAATTACAAAAATATCATTTCTAGAAACATATTTGAACATGTATCATTACTTTTGTCAAAATGTTTCAAAAATGCCATCACTGTAACCAGTAATTACCATCTGTCGATTTAACTATGGTTCTCTCTCTCTCTCTCTCTCTCTCTCTCTGTGCAGCTATTGTGCAACAAAAGGGGAGGTCCAGTAGATGTTACCAGCCAATTTCGGCTGGGAAGAAGGAGCTACAGCTGAAGGGAGGACAGTGCTTGGAAGTGGAACAGTGGGCTTGGCAGCCAAGGGGATTGGGGTGGCCACCACAGAATCGCCCAAGGTCATCCGCACTGGGAGGCTGTAGAGGGGGTTCTTCCGCAGAGGCAGAGAGTACATCGGTATCTGCGGATTGTAGGGATGGGCAGCCTATGGGATGTGCTGCTGTGGGCGGGTGGGCATCTGGTAGTAGGGGTTAATTGGGAGCACAGTACCACTAGCAAGGTGATGGAGTAGATGTGTGTTGGCTTGGACATAATGTGCTGTTGCCATAGCAGGTAGGCTGCCTGCACAGGCAATGGCAGCAATAGAGGCTGCTGCAGCAGGTAGCCTTTCTCTAACAACTGCACCAGCAACCTGAAGTTGGGGTCACATTGCGGGAGTTACTGCTTGGGATCTGAGACAAGAGGCAGGCGTGGGGGTCAGCAAGGGTGGTGTGGCTGTCCACCATCATCATCCGGGTCTCACCGTCGATGTAGCAGAGGGACCGGTCATGGGGGCGTGGCGCAATCTGCCTACCATAGCTACACGAGGCACAGCTTGGAGACATTGGAGGTGGTGACAGCAAAGTGAGGGGCAAAGAGCTCGTCCCAGGTCTTGGTGCAGCGGAAGCAAGGTGACAGCGAGTCGATGGAGTCGGCATAGGCCCTCAGCCCTCTCTCTCTCTCACTTGCTGGCTCGCTCACTTTGCACCCCCCACCCCCAGCTGGCTGCAGGTGCCAGCATCGGAGGGGAAAACCCCTTCTGGTGCCCTCCCTCTCTATGATAGGTAGCTGTAAAGGGTGGAGGGTAGGGGAAGTGTATTATTGTCATAAGATGATCACCTAATTGGGATAATAGAATCTACGTGGAGTATTCTCTTTTTCATGGACGGCAATAAACAAAATTGCATTTTGTAACATTTCGACAGAAGTAATGATATGTGCTCAAATATGTTTCTAGGAATGATATTTTGGCAATTTTTGGCGTAAGAATGGTTTATGTACAAAGCACCCTGTTTGTTAACCAGCATCACAAATTGATAAAGTCATCTCTTTTCATGTAAAATGCAGGCAAATGTAGATGGGAAAAAAAAATGTAAACCATAAGGAATGCCCAAGAAGTAACCTTCAGAGTCCGTACATCAAATATCTTGGACCATTTGGATCCCATTGTGACACCCTAACATGGAATTTTCTGCTATCCTTTTTTTTTAAAAAATTTTGCATGTATGGATGCATAATGCATCATCAGAATTTGTGTTCACATTCTCAGATACACACTTGTGTGACCATTCATGTGGTTGCCTGTCCTGACTCGTAATCTGTATCGCGTGGTTTTGAAGAAAGAAGGGAGAAGTCATTGCGGATGATGGGAAGGCTGTTTACAAGCAAGTCAAGATGCTTGTTAACATAGCTGAAGGTTCCAAGTAGATATTCATAAACAGCACATCAAGGAATTTGTGTTGGACTGGTGAACATTATAATTCTGCCATGGTATTCGATCTACAACTGTGTTTTGGTCAGACGACATTACTCTGAAATTCAAATAACTCTAGGAACTTCATGAGACATTTATAGTCCAACCCTGGCTTATAAACTAGCAGCTTATAAATCTTCATTTGTCACCAAATTACCAAAAGCACAGTGTTTTAAGTGGCAAAATAGAGAGCATCGCAAAATTGTTTTCTGTACTTGGTGTAGTGAAAAATAGAGTTGTAGGGGTAGTTTTGGATCTGATTTCTTTCTTTTCTTCCTTGTTGGGCTGCGGGTTGTTTATTGGATCTGGTTCTTATTGGGTCTGGATCTTATGTTTTTATATTGTTGTATCAGTATTGGGTCTGGTTAAGTCAAGGGTATTTTAGTCATGTTAACCCTGACTTAACCTAACCTAACATCTTTTAAGAAGGGGACTAGGGCGGCTGCCAGCCTGAGTGAGTCTTTTGGCCCCCAGCCTCCTTTCCAGTTCGATCTCCTCTCTCCTTTTCTCCTTTTTTTCTTCTCCCTCTGGTCCTGTTGGATTCTCGACATGGTATCAGAGCAGTAGAGAGAAGAAAACCCTAAAAGGGAGATTGTCCGGCAGGGGGAGCTTTATCCTAGGCCTGCGGATCCATCCTCCCTGTGGTCTGATCCCCTGCTCTCTTCTCTTGCTCGCTGGAGGTGCAGAAGACTGCGGGTCCATCCTCCACTGCAGCTGCCCTCCTCTGGCTCCTCTCCTGCAGATCGGAACCCTCTCCAGCAGATCAGAACCCTCCCAACATCTCTCCTGCAGACTGGACTGCTGTTCTTGGCTGTGCTTGGCCGATCTGAACAGAGCACAGGTTGATTGAAGGGTAACGATGTCTGAAACAACTCAAGAAGTCTCCTCCAAAGGAGAAAAGCTAGGGGGAAATATCCATATTCAACTCCCCCCAGTGAAGTTGAATGATTCAAACTATTTGGATTGGGCAGCAGCAATCAAGACTTTTATTAGTGCGAGGAAGAAGGTGGGTTATATAAATGGAAAGGTAAAGGCTCCTTCTACTGAAGATCAAAAGTATGAAGAATGGGAATACAATGATAACATTGTTAGAACCTGGATCCTTAGTTCTGTCACAGATGGACAGCTGAAATACATAGTGAGAAAATCAAGTGCTAGAGAGATGTGGCTTAGCCTGGAGGAGATGTATAGCGAAAAGTCTAATCCAGTGAATTTATACAACTTGGAGGTAGCAATCCATGATACCAAACAAGGTACACATTCAGTCTGTGAATCCTATCGTGCCCTAAGAGCTTTGTGGGAAGAACAAGACTCATTTGACATTAAAGATTGGAACACTGTTGATGATCACAAAAGGTACCTAAAACACATTCAAGATAGAAGGGTTCTCAAGTTTCTCCATGGTCTTGATTCTGAGTATGAGGGACTGCGATTTCAAATTCTAAATTTTGAGGTCATCCCTTCACTTGAACAATGCTACAAGAAGGTGATCACTGAAGAACGGCGAAGGAAGACTATGCTAGTGAATACAGGAGGAGCTACTACCGGAGATCATTCAGCTTTAGTTAGCTCGAAGGTTAGCAGTGCAAAGAAGGAAGAAGGTTCTCGCAAGGAGTCATACAAAGGGGATAAAAAATGTTCACACTGCGGTCGACAAAATCACTCAGTAGATTTCTGCTGGGAATTACATCCAGAAAAGAAGCCTTTAAAATTCAGAAAAGGCCAGCAAAGCAAGGGGACAGCTACGGCAACAAAGACAACAACTCATCCCACCGAATCAAATGTTGAGGGAAGTCTGCAAACAGCTACTCAAGGAAGTTTCGTGGGGCTGTCCACTTCGGATGTAGCCAACCTTCAAAAGTTCCTGGCCCAGTTGAATCCATCCTCTATCTCTGGGGCAGCACTCAGCGTTGCCTCAAACCCTAGTGGGAACTCTTGGATTATTGATTCAAGAGCCACTGATCACATGAAGGGTATTCCCAGCCTCTTTTCGACATGTACTTTGTGCTCAGGCCAGGATAAGGTGACCATTGCCGACGGTACTTTGGCCACTATAGCAATGAAGGGAAATATTCCCTTAACTGATCATCTTACTCTGTCCTCTGCTCTTCATGTTCCCAAACTGTCCTTAAACTTACTTTCGGTGAGTAGTCTCACAAAATCCTTGAATTGCTCAGTTACTTTTTTCCCATCTCATTGTGTGTTTCAGGACTTGAGGACAGGACGACTGATTGGGAGTGGGCGTGAGACAGGTGGCCTCTACCAGCTTCAGTCCAAAACGGTTGCTGCCCTTCAGTCCTCTATAGCAGAAGATGTCATCTCAAGGCAAATAAAGGAGATACAAATGTGGCATTTCCGTCTAGGACACCTTTCTTTTCCAGCTATGAAGCATTTGTTTCCCTTACTATTCCAACAAGTGGACATTCAGTCCATTAAATGTCAAATTTGTCATCTAGCCAAGCATTGTAGAACCCAGTTTCCCTCTTCAATGAATAAAAGTTCGGCACCTTTTGAGTTGGTTCACTCAGATGTCTGGGGTCCTGCTTCTGTCCCTTCAATTGATGGGAATCGTTACTTTATTACATTTATTGATGACTTCTCTCATTGCACATGGGTATATCCTATGAAGTCCAGAGAGGAAGTGCCCAAAGTGGTTCAAGTATTTGGAAACATGGTGGAAAATCAGTTTGAGAAAAAAATAAAAAGATTTCGATCAGACAATGCAAAAGAATACTTTGAAAAAAATCAAAATGTATTTTTTGAGGATGAAGGAATCATACATGAGTCCTCATGCCCTTACACTCCTCAACAAAATGGAGTGGCCGAAAGAAACAACCGCCACTTACTTGAGACAGCTCAGGCACTCCTCCTACACCATAACCTTCCAAAAAAAATTTGGGCAGAGGCGGTACTTACTGCTGCATATGTCATCAATAGAATGTCTTCTCGGGTTTTGAAGTTCAGGACACCATGTTCTATTTTTTGTCCTCGTCAGCCACTCTTTTCTTTACCATTGAAGGTCTTTGGGTGTTTGTGTTTTATTCATGACGTTGGCCCAAACAAGTCTAAACTTGATGCCAAAGCCATTCGGGGTATTTTCCTCAGTTATTCCCCAACCCAAAAGGGCTATCAGTACTATGATCCACAAACAAGAAGGAAATATCTGGTCAAAGATGTCACCTTTTTTGAGGCCCATCCATACTACCATTCTCACGTTGTGCCAGAAGGGGAGAATGTTCAGAAGTCTGTCACATCTTCACCTCATCCATCTCCTATTGTTTTTGATACAACCACCACCACATCCTTGAATCATCTTGTTATACCTGATGTTGATCCTCCTAAAAAGGATGCCACAGTTGAGGAATCTCAAGAGACAACAGAGAGAAATGACATTGACACTAATAGGACTGATTTGGGTTGCCTTCCAAGATATTATGTGCGAAGGCACAAGACTGGGACTGACGCAGTAGGGCGCTCTCCTGCTGATCCCCCATTCTATGATGTCGGTACTGTCCCGAGTTCTAATTCTGAACCTGCTGGTCCTGTTGAATCAAACACTTCAGCTGAAAGTGATCAGGATGACCCTGATTTGGAGAAGCCTATTGCTGTTCGAAAAGGCGTACGAGAGTGCACTAAACATCCTATTTCCAAGTACATCTGCTACGCACAACTTTCCCAATCCTATAAAAAATTCATTACTGCACTTTCATCTTGCTCAAATCCTATAACCTTCACTGAGGCCATCAAGGACTGGAGATGGGTAAAGGCTATGAAGGAGGAAATGGAGGCCCTTGAAAGAAACTGTACTTGGGAGTTGGTTGACCTTCCTCAAGGAAAGAAATTGGTAGGATCAAAGTGGGTGTACACTACAAAGTTCAAAGCTAATGGGAGTGTAGAAAGGTTTAAAGCGAGGCTTGTTGCAAAGGGATTTACTCAAAGATATGGGATTGATTACAAAGAAACTTTTGCTCCGGTAGTAAAACCGAACACAGAGAGTTGTGCTCTCACTGGCTGCCCACTATTCCTGGGATTTGCACCAGTTAGATGTCAAGAATGCTTTCTTAAATGGTGAACTCAATGAAGAGGTGCATATGCAGCCACCCCAGGATTAATCACGAGAGGGAAAGTGTGTAAACTGAACAAAACTTTGTATGGCTTAAAACAGTCCCCTAGAGCTTGGTTTGAACGGTTTAGAGTTGCCATGGTCAGATATGGTTTTGTCCAAGGAAATGTTGATCATACCCTTTTCACAAAAGGGGTAGATGGGAAAGTGGTCATCTTGCTGGTAAATGTAGATGACATGATTATTACCGGAGACAACAAGGCTGAAATAGCCAAGTTAAAGAACAATCTGGCCAAGGAGTTTGAGATCAAGGATTTGGGGCAGCTGAGAAACTTTCTTGGCATTGAGGTTTCACAGTCAGCGAGAGGGATTCATATCTGTCAGCGTAAGTATGCTCTGGATTTACTGAAAGAAACAGGAAAACTTGGATGCCGGACTGCAAACACTCCTATTGAAGCTAATCACAGATTGAGCATCTCAGATGGTGATGCCTTGTCCGAAGAAGACGAGAGGAGATGCCAAAGATTAGTGGGGAAACTCCTCTACCTATCCCTCACTAGACCTGATATTTCCTATGCCGTCAGCATGGTTAGTCAGTTCATGCATGAGCCTCGCACATCTCATATGGCAGCAATAGATAGAATTCTGAGGTATATAGTCATGCCCAGGAAAAGGCCTTCTATTTTCTAAGAGTCGTGCTCTCACATTAGAAGGATATTCTGATGCTGACTGGGCAGGGTCACAAGATGATAGGAGATCTACCGCTGGATCCTGTATGTTTCTAGGGGGAAATTTGGTGACTTGGAGGAGTAAGAAGCAGTCTGTTAGTGCCAGATCAAGTGCAGAGGCAGAATATAGAGCCAGGGCACAAGTTGTGGCTGAGCTTACCTGGCCGAAAATTTTGTTGAAGGATCTTGGTGTGGATGTTCAGTTGCCCATGAAGCTCTATTGTGACAATAAAGCTGCCATTAATATCGCTGATAATCCCGTTCAACATGACAGGACTAAACATATTGAGAAAGATAGACATTTCATCAGAGAAAAATTGGACAGAGGAGACTTGTGTCTGCCTTATGTCAGATCTCGAGAGCAGCTAGCTGATGTTTTTACAAAAGGCCTATCAAGAGAGCAGTTCTTACTGGTTATTAGCAAGCTGTGCATGTTGAACATCCATGCACAACTTGAGGGGGAGTGTAGTGAAAAATAGAGTTGTAGGGGTAATTTTGGATCTGATTTCTTTCTTTTCTTCCTTGTTGGGCTGCGGGTTGTTTATTGGGTCTGGTTCTTATTGGGTCTGGATCTTATGTTTTTATATTGTTGTATCAGTATTGGGTCTGGTTAAGTCAAGGGTATTTTAGTCATGTTAACCCTGACTTAACCTAACCTAACATCTTTTAAGAAGGGGACTAGGGCGGCTGCCAGCCTGAGTGAGTCTTTTGGCCGCCAGCCTCCTTTCCAGCTCGATCTCCTCTCTCCTTTTCTCCTTTTTTTCTTCTCCCTCTGGTCCTGTTGGATTCTCTACACTTGGTAAATGGCATCTTTTATTATTCCTTTTATTTTCATTTTTGTACTTGTGGAGGAAAAAGTGCACATTTCAGCATTCAAGCTTCCTTCCAGGGGGACTTAAACTTCTGCCAGAAGACTGGCTGCGAATGCCGGTGTTCTAAAGGTATTGGCCCAATATCTTCCGCAGGTGGGGAGCAGTGTGTCCAAAAATTTACTCTCTCTACTTGAAAGCCAAAAAAAATAATCTGAAAAAGAGTTTTCTAATATATTCCCATTTCTTTTGTATATGTTCCTTTTGATCTTTCTTCAGGCAATATGGCCATACAGCGCCTACTACCCCCAAATAATCTTTGACTTGCAAGTAATGAGCATACCTTGTACACCAGAAATGAAAGATAATCAAACTGAAATGAGAACATTTGACATGCAACAAACATTTTGTTTGGAGCAGTTTTACCTAAAATCATCTTCAGAGTAAGATCAGTGGATCTCAAAGGACTTAGCCATATTGTTACATGATCCTTTTTTTCCTTCAATCTGTATATTACCTATCATTTTTGTCATAATTGCTCAACGACCCATTTATTTGAAAGAAATATCGGAATGCTCAATTACTATTTTAAATGGAATCATGCAATTATGCACATGCCAATTCTGATAACCAGAAATAGAAGATAATCGACCCAAAATGAGAAGAACAATTGACCAGCCGTAAACATTTTGTTTGGGGAAAGATTACCTAAAATTATCTGCAGAGAGTAAGCTTAGTGGAACTCAATGAACCTTACGACAAAAACTCATATTGTTATGTGACCTTTTTCACCCCTTCAATCTAACCATTACCTGTCATTTTTGTCATAATTGCTGCAAGACCCATTTAATGGAAAGAAATAACAGAACAATCAATTACTATTTCAACTGGAATCACGTAATTATGCAGACACCCAATTCTATCAGAAAATGCTATACATGAATTAACCTTCTACCCCACATCAAAAAATGGAACTAATTGTTGTCTGTGTCGTGTTCATTTAAAGCTTCACTATTTTGTTTATCACACCTCATAGATAGTGCTTATCAGCATCATGTTTGTTGTATTAATTTTGGATTCAGTACACTTCATCTAATAACCAGTTTTCCTTTTTCTTTTTCTTGGGAGAAGAGGCGGGGTCATATCCATGCATTAGAATATACATAACACATTCTCAAACAAAAGGAATTGAAGTGATTTACAAGGTATATTCCTTTCCAAAGATCCCCTGGGCACCACTTCTATGTGAAAGATAACAATCAAAGGAAAAATGCAAAGACCAAAAAAAAAAGAGAAGTGCCCTTGAAAATATCAACACCCTTATTTTCTGAAAGTGAACTACCACGCTCTCATTGCCATGGGGAAGATAAAATTACATAAAGAAGGATCGGCGTGTTACCTGCCTTAACGCTTGCGTAGGCACTCTCGCCTGAGTTGACATCGATCTAACATCACTCAACAATATGGTGGCCCCGGTGCCCTGATAAACAAACAGCCGTAAGAAAAATGGGGAGCTCATACAAGGATTACAATCCAACGAAAAATGAGGGGGAAAATAATTTGACAAAAAGATACCTTGCTGAGACGAACCAATGGTGCTCCTTCATTCTCATCCCGGCCAGAAACACTGCTGCCGAGCTTGCAAGAGCAAGTCAAGATGCTTCGGATGCTTCGGCAAGCATCGTATGCCCATAAGGATCCCACGTTGCCCTCTTTGGACCATGAAACTAACCGAGGACAAAACAGGAGAGGAATAAATAATAATAATCAAACTACGTCAAAGGTCAGTGGAGCGACGATGCCATGCGATCAAATTGAAGACGATTCAGGAACAAACCATGTGAGCCAAAACCTGGATAATGCTGCGAGCACCCCCACCTGCAAACGCGAAAATGGAACCAAACCCATTAGCGTCTACCAGCGATCAGTCGAACCGAAGACCAAACAGCTGAAGCACGTCCAACTTTTCTTTTCGAATAAATCCGAATCAGATGCCAAACTGCAGTAATGTCTACTACGGACACAAGATAAAACAGTGGGAGATTACACGGGAAAGGCAGCGGCAGTCTTCTCGTGCGGCAAGGCTCGACGGAGAAGGCGAAGCATTGCCCCACGCGATCGCACGAAGGCCATCAGCAATGAACGGATTTGCCGTGGAGAATAACAAGAATGGCTCCGCAGACTTCGCCTTTGAGCATTGCAGTCCCGGAGGAGCCGGGGGGTGCTCTCTCTTTCTGTAACGTTTTGAATTAGGGTTCTTGGAGGGGACGAGGAGGAGGTAGCAGCCTCGGCAGCGGATCCGGCCGTCAGCACGAGCAGGCGCGGTGAGAGCGTGAGAGAGTGGTGGCTTGACTGGCTTCCAAGTTCCACTGCCGTTCCAGCCACTAGAATCATTCTTATTTACGTAATAATCACTGTAATCAAGATATTTATTTATTAACCCAAATAACCACGTATTAGATTTTCTTATACAAGCCCCTAAGAAGTATGAATTGTGAAACATACATTGGCACAAAATTTTATCCTCCATTTATATTTGCTTTTATACCATCCGTTCGTTAATTTGATGCCACCTCGCCCTATGGGCTATGGTAGACTTTCCTGGAATATCTATCATCCATGATCTTTCATCTGTCATCTGTGCACTATTCCATGATTTCAATCGCCCCCTCTTCTATTTATTTTTAGGTTTTTTATTTTATTCAAGATTTTATGTATCGATCACGTATATTACACATATCGGATCATACCCGTCGATAAACATTACAGTCGGTGCATAGTACATAAACGATACTTGATTTATATTTTTAAAATATTATATATTTTATTTTATAACAATATGACTTGATAGACAAGTTGGTTGGAAACGTTTCATTATAACGTTAAGTTTCCAGTGTGAAAAAACATGTGACGATACAAATTCAAACTCAATACTTCATGTTTAAACTGCACACCTCTTAACTAATTGAGTTAAAAAATGATATTAATAATTTAACTTATAGTATATATATTGAAGAGATAATAACACGCCAGGCCCATTGCGGCCCAGTAACGTCAAGCCTATTGCAGTCTAAAGTGGCCAGGCCGATAACGACTCTCTCAAGTTGATCGGTAGCCCCAAAACGGGATCCACTTGAAGCCCATCGAAGGATTGGCCAGCACACAGGCAGGATCTCCGTGATCGTGCATTCCGGACGCCGTAAAACTCACCAACGGATGAACGTTGAAGCCGTTATTACAGGGCTTACCCCACGAGCACTAAGTCGTGCCCACGCCGTTGAGACACCAGCCACAAAGTCTCTCCTAAAAGAATAGGAGAGTCGGCAATAGGTGATCCCCACGATTGAGCAGGACGCCACTCCACTAACCATGTCATTGTCGAGCAAGGGAAGAGGCAACGTCACTACGACTGGTATAGATAGGTCCCCATACGGACAAGTACATACACACAAACATAGACAAAAGAATACACAGAGAGAGAGACTCCAACGGCGTAGAAGGCAGGCCATACAGGGAGGGAAGATTGAGAGTTCACCATCTGGTTCTCCTTTGCTCTGTCTTTGTGCACTCTCTACCTCTCTGAGCACTCTCCTCATCGTCGAGCATCATCACCTCTACTACAGGCTCCTTTCTTCCCCTTACTCTAGCCTTCTCTCTGTTATCTCACTCACCTCTGACTTAAACATCGGAGGGTTGTCCTCTATGATCACTCACATGGCTCCTTCTGACACTCGATCTAGTGGTTGCAGGTTTCCTCGGGGTGGTCTATTGTTCTTCCCCGTCAAACAAATCTCAAAGGTGTAGTATGAGACGAAGATAATACTTTTGAGCCTCTACACTTTTTGGTGCCGCCTGTGGGAATGACTAAAAAGTCATGGCATCCCGTGAAAACTACCGTACCACTAGTAGTCCCCATAGGACCCCAGGCTCCTGGCAGGCGTCTCAAGAAGCTTCTTCCTCCTCCCACCCATCTCGCAGTGTTGCTCCACAGTATCTCACCGTGAACGAGTTGGCGGAGATGCGCTGACAAATACATGCTTTAACGGAGACATACCAAGGCCTCCTCAACCAGTAGGCGGAACAGGATCGTGCCTCAACGGTGCTTCCCCAGAACGGAGGTGCACCTGCAATGGCAGAGTCACGCTAAGTATGCGAACCCTCACTCCTCTCTGTCGTCCACTCCCTTTGCCCCTGCAGTCAACCTTCTCGACGTCCTGCCAGCCCGCTACACTCCAACCCAGAGATGGCATAACGGTTAGCGCGCTACGAGGAGATAGAGCGCGAGCTCAAAGGCAAGGTCCCCTACCTGAATGATATCCTCTAGGCGACGCAGACCAACGGGCTGAATGATTACGACTCTGACTTCCACATGCCTTTCTCCCAGGAGATCATGGAGGCTCTAATCCCCCCACCCTAAGTTTCAACTGCCGACGTTCACCCTGTACGACGGCACCACCGGCCTCGCCGATCACATGCACAGCTTTGAGTCTAACTTGGTGTTCCATCGGGCCTCGGACGTTGTTAAGTGTTTAGTATTTTTCACTACTATGCGGGAGAATGCTTAGACATAGTTCAAGTCACTGTCCGTTAGGACCATTGCCACCTTCCCACAGCTAAAGAATATGTTTAATGAAAACTTCTTCGCTGCAAGGAGGTCAGATCTGCTGTGAGTCTCCCCACCATAAAACAGGGCCACGAGGAACTCTTCTAGGACTTCATTGCTCGCTTCAGTGAAGAGGCTCTATGTATACCTTGCTTGGACGTCAGCATCGCCACGACAGTGATGGCGCAAGGCACCCGGGATGCATCCTTCGAAGGACGCTCGAAATGAAGTCCCTAACAACGCTGATATAGCTTCTCACCTTGGCTCGGAAACACGCCAGTTGTGAGGATAATAACATTACATTGGGCTTAGTGGTCGGGGTCGGTCAGCTCGACCAAAAGTGAGTTGAATCCCTCAAGGGGAAAAAAGCATGAGCACCGAGACCGGGAGTACCGTGACTAGTATGGGCCAAAGGAGAAAGGCCTTTATAGGCACTGCATTATGTTGTCGGCCCCACTTGAGTAGATCCTCACGGAGATCCGTAAGGATCCCTACTTCTGTTGCCCCCCAAATATGAAGCCCGATCCAAGGACAAGTAATCAAAGGAGGTACTACCACTTCCTTTGCGACCATGGCCATGACACCGTCGATTGTATCCAACTCAAGGATGCCCTTGAGGACGTCGCCCAACCAGGACTTTTGGACAAGTTCATCGCCAAGGTCGTCAAGATACGGTAGCATAAGGTCAGAACGGTGCCCTCCATTGATAACCGACCCAACGGAAAAGAGATCATGATGATATCCGGAGGGCCGGCATTAGGGGGGATAGCTCCAGTAGGCGTCGAGCGTACACCTCCCTAGTCAACCAAGTGGATCGTGACGACGTTGGCCACTTGTGAGATATTTATTCTTATTTATTTATTTATTATTCATTTATTTTATTTTATGCGCAACCATGCTAGTCACGACGTGACAATTTACTCGAACTCCGAAGACTGAAAGGCTTGGTGTCAACGATGTGTACGTGCCGTCTAACTAACCAGACGATGAGGGATATCGACTTGGGACTCGAAACCCGTCGCACCATAAAAGTTGCGACGTTAATTACATCTCTTCGAGGGGAGAAAACCCTTGATTAATCGTCAGGAGAAATGGCCCGATGGCCTGAAATTTGTATTAATGCATGCATGGAAATACATAATATTTTTTATTATTAGTGATGAAGAGTAAAAATTGTCCATAACGGGACCTTATTGATTCTACGACGAAGAAACCTTGTGCCACTCATAACCATTTCATTATGATCATTATCATTGTTCTTTTATTATCAATTTTTATATACATTTTTATTATTGGTTGTTGTAATCTTATCGCATTTGGTTATTTAGATTTCACCGTGATTTTTTATTATTATTTTGATGATTGTTATTATTATATTTTACGTTATTTTGATTTTGTCACATCATTATGTTCTATTATTTTGATTTTATTAAACTTTAGTTTGATATCATTTTATTATTTTTTTGCTTTAGTTTGGTTACATTTCTTCATTTTATTGTTTTGATTTTGTTTTTTTTTATTTTAATCCGATTATATTCCTCTTGGTATTGTTGTTGTGACTCGAGTGACGAAGAATCAAAATTTTGGCAGCATTTCCCCCTGTTTTGGAGTACGTCGAGAGGATGTAGCGGTGCTCATCCACAGAACTCTGAGACGGTCCCTTAATCGTCCAGGTGTGCATGAAGCGGCAATACCTGAACTCATATCGAATGTAGTACCCCCGAGGACTAGCCTAACAAAAGGTTCAGATCATCTTAGGGGCTTCTCGACCATGTCTGCACAAATCTTTCGAGCCACTATTGACACTGTTGCATACGCATGTAGGTTTGTTGTACTCAGACTATTTCCCTAGCAAAATATCCAAAAATAAGGGTTCGGGAATTTCCTCGAACACCTTCAAGACGTGGGCTACCCAACCCCTCTGACAACCCAGTGGGCCCGACCAACGGCCCCAACCCGCTAGCCGAAGCGTACGGGGCACTAGTAATCGATCGGGATCACTCCCGACTCATAAGTTGCAGACCTTCCCCGCATTCTACACGACCACCCGGGCCATCCCAGGGACGCTCCGACCACAAGCCACGCCATGTGGCACTCAGTGAAAAGGCCAGGGGGCCACCCCGGGACGCCTTCCTTCAACCCTCCAAGGTCAAAGGGAGACCCAAATAGGTCAACCACAGGCCTTGGAGGCCCGCAGCACGTGCGTACGGCTCGCACACGTGTGTTCGGCATTCTGCTGAACACCTTGTGGGCGTGCACGTTTCAACCCTTCTACACCAACCCACGGGCCACCCCGTGATTCCAGAACACCAATTGGGTCCCACAACAAACCCCCAGTAAGTCGGGGCCATCCCCGACCCTCAGACACGTGGCAACATGCCACTCAACTTTAGCTCTCGGGTCAACCCGAGGCTACCCTGCCAACCCGCCGTACAACGCAGCACGTGGCACGAGGCAAAGCCCGTGGGCCGAAGGTGCCTCCTCCCAGCTCCTACAAACTTCTACCCTTGGCCCGGGGTGTGTCGGGCATTCGCCCGAACACCTTGCGAGCGGCCACTATAGCCCGAAAAATGAAGGCCCCCATGGGCCGTATCAATATCCCGGGACCCTATATCCTTCAAAGGATATCCCCAGACGACGAAGGAAGACCCCCGGGGGCCATCCCTCAGGGTTGCGACTCGCCCGGGGCCAGTTCACCCAGGGTATGGTCGCGCCCCCGGAGAGGGCGAACTCCCTGGGGGCCGCGCCCTCTCTTCAGCTCGGAGGCCCGACGGCACTCCCCAGTCCCAGTTCATGGAAATTCCTAACTTCACGGTCCGAGGTTCGTGCAAAGTTCGTTCGTCGTACCCGTGTGTCGAAGGATTCGCGAAGACGGAGTCCCGGGATTACGTTGAGTCACACACGTCGATCCCTCGATCTTCGCGCACAAGCAGCCAGTCCACCAGTGTATCCTCCCAGTATCCTTTATCCTCTTTCTTCTTAGCCAATTTGGGAAGAAAATACACAAAAAATTGGATTTTATAGAGGTGGGACCACTCCCCCTCTCTCTCTTCTATCCGGTCCGCCTAAACCCCCCAAGGGGGGGGAGGGTTAGGCGGACCAGCTTGGACCCCCATGCTGGTCCGCCTAAACCCCTTGAAAATAAAAAAAAAGATTTTTTAAAAATTAAAAAAGTGGACACTTTGGTCTGCCCAAACCCCCCTGGGGAGGGGTTTAGGCGGACCAGCCTGACCCCCAGGTTGGTCCGCGTAAACCCCTCAAAAAATAAAAAAAAAGAA
Organism: Amorphophallus konjac; assembly: GCA_022559845.1. Lineage (NCBI taxonomy): Eukaryota > Viridiplantae > Streptophyta > Magnoliopsida > Alismatales > Araceae > Amorphophallus > Amorphophallus konjac. The sequence goes on from CM040119.1 coordinate 333,883,124, forward strand.
TTTCTCCCTCAGAAGAGGGGTTTAGGCGGACCAGACCAGACCAGCCCCTTGGGCTGGTCCACCTAAACGCCACCCCTTCCACTTCGGCACACACAAAAAAATGCACAAAAAACAATAAAAATAAAAATAAAAACACTATTGAGGGGTTTACCCAGACCAAGTTGGACCCCCAACTTGGTCCGCTTAACCCCACCCCCCACCCCTTCAACTTCTATAAATTGCCCCCTTACCAAGGAGGATGCATGCATATGGTACATGAAGCAACCCACGGACACACGAACGAGCAAACTCCCCCGGCCTATTTGTCGCACCCTCGGACCCCCGAGGCTTTCGGCAAGGGTCGGGAACGCAGGAAGACAAGTGCGCACGCGTTTGGCTTGCTAGTCGGCTCACACACGCCGAGGGTATGTCCCACGTACTCCCCTCACGCGGTGTTTAGCCGTCTCACACCAAGTCCATCCCCGCCGCATGAAAGATGACCGTACCAACGGCAAATACGCCTGCATCCCGGGTCTGCCGGTGTAACGACCCGAGAATCCGATTACCGGGAAGGCCCAATAACCCGAGACTCGCACCGCCACCCACGAGCCCGAAGACTCGGAAGGGTTAAAAGGATGGTGTGGAAACTACACAAGCATCACAAATAATTACAGAAATTAAATAGTTAATATTAAGCATGAAATAAATTAACATTTTACATGGTCCACAATAAAATAACAACAACAGCAACAGTAGTCCACGACTAGTACAGTGACAAGAAAGAAAAGTACAGCTACACGGGGCATACCCCGGCTCTGACCTCTGGCACTACCTCTGGGCACCCGCACCACGCTGCACCCCAGACGCGCTCCCCTGGGGTGGCGCCTCACCTGAAACACGGTGAAAACACGCAGGGAATGAGTCTCGGAACAAGGCTCAGTAGGGATCACTCGGACCCTACCTCGTAAAACGAGAAACCACTACGCTAGCGGTAGGAAAGTACCTCGGAAAAGAGAGCCATGTACTCTACAAAACAAAGGTCCCATGGCACGCACACCGACACCCGTGCCACGGTAAGAAGACCGAAGCTCAACGGCCAACCCGACAAAACCCGAAGGTCAGAAACACACGACTGACAGTCTGACACTCCGTACTCGACAGGAGTACCACCCACTAGAAGCACAGCCGGTAGCGTCCCCTGACGTCTTACACCACACCGCAGGTGAACCGCCTGACGTGGTAGGTCCTACTCGAGGCGCAGACACCGTACAAGTAACCATAAACAAGTAACTAGCTGGGGTCACGCCCGTCGACGTGGGTCCAACCGCCCCAAACCACGTGTGCACACACAGACCTTGCGTCACTAGGTCTGGTCCTCTGACCGGTTATCCCCCGTAGCCGGACTCTGGCTACCGACGAGGGGCCTACGGTAACCGGTCCACAAACCGTCTCAAAGGTGAATGCCCGTACACCACTCATAGGTGAGACCAGCACCTCGTACTGGTGGGCTACGACTAGTGGAGGGTCACTGAAGGAGTAGACTCTCAAGTCACGGAAAACAATGTCGCAACCGCAGGTACGAGGAACGCTCTGCCACCTTAAACCATGAGCTGAACACCTCAGGGGCTGGATAAATCTCAAGCTGGAGTGGCCAAAACCGACAGTAGCTCCCTCAGAGCGCGCTCACGGCCACTTAACCACGAACAGTCCTCTCCAGCCACCTGACCACGCCGCAGATTCCTCGAACGCAGCACCGCGAACTCACGCCTGCCAGCAACCTCTGCCCAACGTAGCACAACCAGGGCCACCACCGATGAGGGAGAAGGCTCTCGACCTCGATCCTTAGACCCCATGCTGGCACGAAAGCCGCGGACAGCAACCACCTTCACAGCGCCGCACAGCGCACTCAAGCTCTCAAGCGAGAAACTAGGCGGAAAGCGAACACAAAACCCTAAGCCAGCTGCCGACTGTACTGGACCTTACGGACTCTGATCACTGCAACATTTCGAATTCTTATGTACGTCCACAACCACCGCTCTGATACCAGCTGTAACGACCCGAGAATCCGATTACCGGGAAGGCCCGATAATCCGAGACTCGAACCGCCGCCCACGAGCCGGGAGGGCTCGGAAGGGCTAAAAGGAGTGTGGAGGCACAAAGAAATAGGAAATAAAGCAGGACAATCCAACAATTAACAGAAATAAATAAACAACTACAGTTACAACAGAGTCCAGTCCAACAGAAAGTACAGTCTAAAGCAGTAAAACGTACCACATGCCAAGTGAACACTCGGCCCGGCAAGCTGGGAACTGAGAACCTCCGCCCCGCACCCTCGAACCACGAGGAAGAACCGCTACACCTGAAAAGCAGGGAATGAGTCTCCAAAACAGAGACTCAGCAGGGATCCCGCGGAACCCCAACCGGAAACAACGGCGGTAGCGGAAAGGAGAGCTACAACTACAACAGGAATAGCAAACCGGTGGCCGGTCAAAAACTCGGCACTACAGCTACTCCTACTGCCAGAAGGCAGATCTCGATCACGCAGTCGAAGCTACCGAACCACGCTAGTATCACCTACCGAAGTAAGAACACACGGCAACCACGCCGTAGAGGCCTGTCCCCCGGACAGCCAACCTGGACACGCTGTCCAAGGTGCAACCCCGACCATCCGATCGCGGGTACCGCACAACAAGACGCAACCTCGGTAAAGCCACTAGCACCAGTCTCATGATGCGAAAACCAACACACGCGTCACGATGAACCAACCGAAACTCAACGGTCAACACGACCGAAACCCGAAGGTCAAAGTCACGGAAACCGACAGTCTGTCACTCCGTACTCGACAGGAGTACCACCCACTAGAAGCACAGTCGGTAGCGTCCCCTGACGTCTTACACCGCACCGCAGGTGAACCGCCTGACGTGGTAGGTCCTACCCGAGGCGCGAACACCGTACAAGTAACCACAAACAAGTGACTAGCTGGGGTCACACCCGTCGACGTGGGTCCAACCGCCCCCAACCACGTGTGCACACACAGACCTTGCGTCACTAGGTCTGGTCCTCTGACCGGTTTCCCCCTGTAGCCGGACTCTGGCTACCGACGAGGGGCCTACGGTAACCGGTCCACAAACCGTCTCAAAGGGTAAGCCTCTCCACCTACTCCCAGGTGGGACCACTCGCGTGTAAGCAGGCTACGACTAGTGGAGGGTCACTAAAGGAGTAGACTCTAAAGTCAACGGAAAATAACGTCCGAATCCGACGACGTACGGGGACAACCCCGCGTACCGGCCCCGTCGCACGGTGACCACAGTCGGAGAAGAAACATGACTCGCAGTCCACGGCCACGTACGCACCGTGCGCGAGAGTCGAGAAAACTCGAGTGGCACTTAAGCCACTAGACTCTGGACAGTCCTCTAGACACACTACAGCCAACGGTCCTTGAGTCACAAGACTCAGGGTCAAGACCGTTGTACGCAACAGCACAAGGCCGTCAATCTAGTCCAATCTCTAGGTCTAAAATCACGGTAGCACAAGTACCGAGACAACTCACGAGTCGCCAAGACCACTCCCTCGGGAAGGGAACACAAAGGACCAAGGCCACCCACACGGGCCACACGGAAAACACAAAAGCACGATTCCCAGGGCAGCACACAAGCCACGATGACGATTTCCCATCTTGTAGCAAGCGGGAAACCTCCAGCCCCAGGCCGGATAACTGGACTCGCAGTCCAAGGCTGTAACGACCCGAGAATCCGATTACCGGGAAGGCCCGATAACCCGAGACTCGCACCGCCACCCACGAGCCCGAAGACTCGGAAGGGTTAAAAGGATGGTGTGGAAACTACACAAGCATCACAAATAATTGCAGAAATTAAACAGTTATGATATTAAGCAGGAAATGAATTAACATTTTACATGGTCCACAATAAAATAACGACAACAGCAACAGTAGTCCACGACTAGTACAGTGACAAGAAAGAAAAGTACAGCTACACGGGGCATCCCCCGGCTCTGACCTCTGGCACTACCTCTGGGCACCCGCACCACGCTTCCGCTGCGCTCCCGACACGCTCCCCGAAGGTGGCGCCTCACCTGAAACACGGTGAAAACACGCAGGGAATGAGTCTCGGAACAAGACTCAGTAGGGATCACTCGAACCCTACCTCGCAAAACGAGAAACCACTACCCTAGCGGTAGGAAGGTACCTCGGAAAGGAAAGCCCTGTACTCTACAGAACTAGACCCAAACGGCACGCAAACCGACACACGTGCCACGGTACGAGAAGACCGAAACTCAACGGTCGAACCGTCAAAACCCGAAGGTCGGAAACACACGACTGACAGTCTGACACTCCGTACTCGACAGGAGTACCACCCACTAGAAGCACAGCCGGTAGCGTCCCCTGACGTCTTACACCGCACCGCAGGTGAACCGCCTGACATGGTAGGTCCCACCCGAGGCGCAAACACCGTACAAGTAACCACAACAAGTGACTAGCTGGGGTCACGCCCGTCGACGTGGGTCCAACCGCCCCCAACCACGTGTGCACACACAGACCGCGCGTCCCTGGTCTGGCCCTCTGACCGGTTTTCCCCTCAGCCGGACTCTGGCTGCAAGACGTGGGGCCCAACGGTAACCGGTCCACAAACCGTCTCTAAAGGTCAGCCCGTACACCACTCCCTGGTGCGACTAGCACACGCGTACTAGTAGGCTACGACTAGTGGAGGGTCACTGAAGGAGTAGACTCTCAAGTCACGGAAAACAACGCCCAAGCCCGACAACGTGTGGGAATCACCCCACGCACTAGTCCCGTCGCACGGAGACCACGGTCGGAGAAAAGCGAGGTTGCCACCCTCATGGGGCAACACAGGAAGTGGCGGTCCGACCCTGGACCGTCACAGCCAAATGGCGGTCCACTCTAGGGCCGTCACTTACAAATGGCGGTCTAAGGCAGACCGTCACACGGCCAGAGGGGTAGGGGAAGTGACGCGCCTGCTCAAGTGCGTCGTTTGAAAGTAACGCGCCTGAGACAGGCCGTCACACGGCGCCCCACACCCTCCAAAACCACAGGGAAAGTAACGCGCTTACCCTGGCGCGTCGCTTGCAAGCAACGCGTCGGGCTCAGTGCGTTACTCGCATGTGACGCGCCTAGACCAGCGCGTCGCATGGCCCTCACGCTCGGGATGGAAAGGGAAGTGACGCGCCTGCCCCAGCGCGTCGCTTGTAAGTAACGCGCTGGGCCCAGTGCGTCGCTTGGCCCATCCACATGGGGGACAACAGGAAGTAACGCTCCTGCCCCAGTGCGTTACACGCATGTAACGCGCCTATCTCGGTGCGTTACATGGCCTGACCCCCAACGGTCAAAAACCAACGGTCGAAACGCATGTGACGGCCCAGGCCAGGGGCGTCACTAGCAAACGGCGGCCAGTCGCAGGACCGTTACAGCCCTCGACCCCAAAGGCCAACACCCAGGGAAGTAACGCACCCCTCTAGGGGCGTTACAAGCATGTGACGGTCACTGGAGTGACCGTCGCTTGCCCCAGAGCACGCTACGGCGGGAAAACCCCAAAAACACCAACCACGCCCCCGTACCTCCACCGGAGAGGGGGAAAACAAGGGGGAAGACCCCTGGGGACCCCTAGCATGCATCTAAGCCACCAAAACATAGAATCATGGGCTAAAACCATAGATCGGGCGGCTCACCCCAAAACATGGAAAAACCCCAAAAACACCCAAACATGCCTCTCTCGGCCTCCCCGCGGCCTACAAACCACGGAAAAGAACGGCGAAGAGCTAGGGAACGTCACCCTACCTCAATGGAGCGAATGCTCCGCCGGATCGTCCACGAATCGCGAAGAACGCTTGAAAACCCTCGTTCTTCCTTAAGCTTCCCACGCTCGCCGCACGCCCCCACGACCGCCTCGCCGCCGCCCACGTCACCGCGCCGTCGCCCCGCCGCCGTCTGCAGCCGGAGGGGAGCTCGCCGTGGCCAACCGGGAGGAAGAGAGGGAGAGGGAGGGAGACACGGTGGAGGAGGAAGGAGGAAGAAGAAGAGAGGAAGAAGAAGATGGTGGGGGGAGAGAGAAAAGAAAAAGGGTTTTATAGAAAAACCCGAAAAATCCGTAAAATTCCAAAAATTAGGAAATCACACCCCCGCGATCCTCGGAACGCACCGATCGCAACGGTACCACTCGTGTCCGTGTGAACAGCCCGGTTCACGCGCAACGAGCGTCCGAAGAGAAAAGCCGAAACACACACCGGGAATCGGAAAACACGCGCGGAAAAAGCCGCGGAACGCCTCCGGGCCTCCGAAACGACTCCGGATCGCGCCGATCCGAACACGAAAGATGTCCGAAACGAAATTTCGGACACAACGGAGCCGGACGCTCCGAAAACTAGATCCGGGACCCATGAAGAAGGATCCGAAAGGTCCGGGATATTACAGCCCTCCCCCCTTAAGGAATTTCGTCCTCGAAATTGAGAACAACCCAAGGGGAAAGAAGAGGAAGACTCACTCAAACAGGTACGGGAACTGCTGACGCATCTCGTCCTCACGTTCCCACGAAGCCTCACCACCAGAGTGTCGTTGCCACACGACCTTTACCAAGGGAATAACCTTGTTCCGCAGGCGCTGCTCTCGCCTATCCTCCACGCGGATCGGAAACTCTGGGAGAGAAAGATCTGGAGTCACCTCAGGCCAAACGGAAAACTCGAGCACATGAGAGTCATCGGGCATATACTTCCGCAACATGGAGACGTGGAACACGTCATGCACCGACGCCAACTCAGAGGGTAACTGCAACCGGTAAGCAACCTCACCGATGCGCTCCACAATCGCGAAAGGACCAATATAGCGGGGACTCAGCTTCCCACGCCGTCCAAACCGCATCACCCCCTTCATCGGAGAAACTCTCAAGAACACATGATCGCCCACGGCGAACTCGAGGGGCTGCCGCCTACGGTCAGCATAGCTCTTCTGCCGACTCTGGGCCGCCAACATGTTCTGACGAACCAGGTGCACAACATCCACACATTGCTGCACCAATTCCGGTCCCGTCAAAACACGCTCACCCACCTCAAACCAATCAAGTGGAGTCCGACAAGGACGCCCATACAATGCCTCATAAGGAGCCATGCCGATGCTCGAATGAAAGCTGTTGTTATAGGCAAACTCCACTAACGGTAGGTGATGAATCCAACTCCCCTGCCACTCCAGGCAGCAGGATCTCAGCATGTCCTCCAAAGTCTGAATGGTCCTCTCAGACTGACCATCTGACTGCGGATGATACGCCGAGCTAAATGCCAACTCCGTGCCAAGAGCTCGCTGGAAACTCCTCCAGAATCCAGAAGTGAAGCGCGGATCCCGATCCGACACGATCGAAATGGGAACCCCATGCAACGGCACGATCCGCTCCACATAAAGACGAGCCAACTTAGGCACGCTCCAGCTGACTTTGACCGGTAGCAACCGCGTCACCTTCGTCAGCCGATCCACCAGCAACCAAATACTGTCCTGCCCAGTCGGGGTTCTGGGCAACCCCACCACAAAATCCGTGGTCACATGGTCCCACTTCCAAGCAGGAACATCCAAGGGCTGGAGAGTACCGCCTGGTCGCTGATGCTCCGCCTTCACCTGCTGACAGATCAGGCACCTGGCCACAAACTCGGCCACATCTCTCTTCATGCCAGGCCACCAGAACTGCCTCCGCAAGTTCCGATACATCTTCGTCGCACCCGGGTGCACAGTGTACCTGCTCCCATGAGCCTCGCGTAACACCGCACGACGAACCTGCTCCTCCCCTGGGACGTACAGCCTGCCACGAAACCTCGCAGCACCGTCCTCGCCAAGCTCCACATCAGCCATCGCAAGAATCCGGGGCAACTCAGGGTCCGCATGCTGAGCCTCTGTCACCTGACGACGAATAGCAGGAGTGACAGTCAGACTCGCAAGCACTGCCAACCCTGGCTCCTGGGGAATCTTGAGCCTGAAAGATACTTCGGGCACCTGTTCCCAGAGCCTCCACTTCCTCAGCATCAAGGTACTGACCGCAACCTTCCTACTCAAGGCATCGGCGACGACATTCATCCTGCCCGGCTGATAAGACAGGGTGAAGTCATAGTCCTTCATGAACTCCATCCAACGCCTCTGTCTGAGGTTCAGATCTCTCTGCGAGAACACATACCTCAAACTCTGATGGTCAGTGAACACCTCGAACTTCTCACCGTACAGATAATGCCTCCAGATCTTCAGCGCGAAGATCACTGCCGCCAACTCAAGGTCATGGGTAGGGTAGTTCTCCTCATGGGGCTTTAGCTGCCGAGATGCATAAGCCACCACTCTACCATGCTGCATCAGAACAGCACCCAATCCGACGCCGGAAGCATCTGTACACACCACAAAACCTCCCGATCCAGAAGGCAAAACCAACACCGGAGCCGAGGTGAGCAATCTCTTCAGTTCCCTAAAGCTCTGCTCACACTCCTCGGACCAGACGAAAGGCACATCCTTCCGCGTGAGCCTCGTCATCGGGGTCGCAATGCGGGAAAAATCCTGGATAAACCGGCGATAATAACCCGCAAGCCCCAAGAAACTCCGGATCTCCGTCACCGACCTCGGCCTCGGCCATTGCATCACAGCCTCGACCTTGGCGGGATCCACGGAAATACCATCACCAGAAATCACGTGCCCCAGAAAGTGCACCTCGCTGAGCCAAAACTCGCACTTGCTGAGCTTCGCATACAACTGGTGATCTCGCAACGTCTGCAGCACCACACCCAAATGGTACGCATGCTCTTCAGCAGACCGCGAATAAACAAGGATGTCATCCACGAAAATGACCACGAACTGGTCCAAATACGGGTGGAACACCCTCTGCATCAAGTCCATGAAGGCTGCTGGGGCATTGGTGAGCCCAAACGGCATCACCAGAAACTCATAATGCCCGTACCTCGTACTGAACGCAGTCTTCTCCACATCGGACTCGCGAATTCTCAGCTGATAGTAACCGGACCGCAAATCAATCCGCGAGAACACTCGCGCAGACTGAAGCTGGTCGAACAAATCATCAATCCGCGGCAACGGATACTTGTTCTTAATGGTCACGCCATTCAGCTGCCGATAGTCAATGCATAGCCGCAGACTACCGTCCTTCTTCTTCACAAACAACACGGGCGCACCCCAAGGGGAAAAGCTCGGACGAATGTACCCCTTGGCCAACAGTTCCTGCAACTGCGCCCTCAACTCCCTCAACTCCGCGGGGGCCATACGGTAGGGAGCCTTCGCCAAAGGTCCCGTACCAGGTACAACCTCGATCACGAAATCGATCTCCCGCTGGGGAGGTAATCCAGGCAACTCCTCAGGAAAGACATCGGGAAACTCGCACACCACCGCAATGTCCTCGACATTCGGCTCCATCCGGTCAGACACAACCACAGACGCGAGAAAACCCTGACAACCTGAATCAAGCAATCGACGGGCTCGAATAGCAGAGATAAGAAATCGAGAAGAGGCGGAACGGATACCTTGGAAATAGAAGGTCCTCTTGCTCGGATGTTGGAAGTAGACCCTCTTCATCCCACAATCCACCACCGCTCCATGAGTCTCGAGCCAATCCATGCCTAGAATCACGTCGTAATCCCGAAGCTGCAACGCATACAACCTGCCTGGCATACTCCGCCCATCGATCCACACCGGAACCTGGTCGAAGCAATACGGAGTGACCATAAAGTCACCCGAAGGCAACTCCACAGCCAAATCACAGGACAACTGGGTCACCGGCTCCTCGACGCTCGACGCGAAATCCTCCGAAATGAACGAATGAGACGCGCCAGAATCAAATAAAACCCGAGCCGCACAACCCAAAATCTGAACGGTACCTTCCACGAGCTGCGACGCTACTGCCTCTGCCCTGGTCAAGTGCGTGATCTGGCCACGAGCTCTCTGCCTGCCTCCCACACTAACTGACCTGGGTAGCGGCGGATACTGTCCCTGCTGCTGCTGCTGCTGGGAAACCTGCTGCTGCGGCGGCCTCTGAGGACAGTCGCGCGCCATATGCCCTGGCTGGTCACACCGAAAACAGATGATCGGCGCCGTGCACTGCCTGCCTGGGTGGGTCCCACTACACCGTGGACAAGGTCCTCGCGATCCACCCACCGATCCCTGTCGCTGCAAAGGAAACGGCTGCTGCACACTGCCCGATGAAGCCTGCCCCTGATCCTTGGACTTCTTCTTGCCGAACCCCTTCTTGAAGAACTTCTTGACCTTCGTGCCAAAGGACGCAGATCCTGTCACCGAAGCTGCCGATGCCGGTACTCCTGAACCACCCGACGCAGACTGAAAGAAACCCTGCTGCTGAGTCGCCGACTGCTGGCTGCGACCTGACACAGACTGCCCCTGGCTGATCGGTCCTCGAGTCCTCTGCATATCCATCTCCAAGGAAATCGCAACACGAGACGCCGTCTCGAGATCAGTGGCCCCATTCGCGATCAGATGGTGCCTCAGCTCCAACCTCAAGCCCTGCACAAACTGCGTCGTCCTCACCCTCTCATGCTCCATGATATGAGGTGCGTACCGACCCAGCTCGACAAATCGGGCCCTGTACTGCAACACGGACATGTCACCCTGCACCAGCTCCAGAAACTCCCGCATCCGCTGCGTAGCAACAACATCTGGACAGTACGTACGCTCGAAAGCACTGACAAAGTCATCCCACTCGATCTGCTCAAGCGGACGAAGCTGAAAGGACGTCTTCCACTCGGAAGACCACCACCTCCGAGCCGTACCCTGCAACTGGTTGTAGGCCAACACCACTCTGTCCTCGACAGCACTCTTCGCAGAACTGAACACCCGCTCCATCTCATCAAGCCAATCACGAGCCGCATCAGGGTCTGCCTGGCCGCTAAAGTAAGGTGGATGGAACTGCATGAAATCCCTCACTGCTCGGCCTGGCCCACCCCTGACTGACGAGCCCTCACCGGCCTCTCCGCCGAACTGCTGAGCCATGAGATGGTACATGCCACGGAGAAAACCCTCGGCCCCCGGAGCCCTCGCAGCATCCGCGG